>CM073563.1:18012500-18612500 GCA_037074615.1 Leucaena leucocephala | reverse complement strand
ATCATCTGTCTTCTCAAACTGAAAATAATTTGAGAGAAACTCAAAATAGCGTCAGTTCCGGCGGCAACATTAATGGTTCGAAGGATCAAAACCGCATGATGTCTCCAAGGGCATACATTCTGTCCTTCGACAACTCTGACGTAAAACCATTAATCTCAACAAAAGAAGGAGAATCTAATGACCGTTGTTCCTCAAAAAGAATCAGAACAGGCCATAACGTTGATCCCAGAAAGACAAAAAGAAAGCGTTCAGGGACTTTTGATCATATAATGGCAGAGAGGAGAAGGAGACAACGAATTACTGACAAGTTCATTGCACTTTCTGCAACTATTCCTGGCTTGAAGAAGGTAATAATGTTTGTTCTTTTCATGAAAAAGTATACTTTTTATTCCATCCTTACATATGTGTGTGTGTGTGTGTGTGGGTTAATGTTTTAATGTCTTGTACTGTGAATTTGATGTTTATAGTTGGACAAAGCAACGATACTGGATGAAGCTATCAAATACATGAAACAACTTGAGGAACGTGTAAGAGAACTAGAGAGAGAGTCGTCGGTGATATCCATAAAGAGAATTGAGGTTTGTGACGATAATTATGATTTGTGTGAAGTGAATGAAGTATTGCCTAAGATTGAAGTAAGAGTTTCAGAGAACCAAATGCTTCTGGGAATCCATTGCCAGAAACAAAAGGGCGTTGAGTTCAAAATATTGAGTTTGCTTGAGAATTTTCATCTGTGTGTCACCAGTAGTAGCATCTTACCATTTGGAGATTCCGCTCTTGGAATTACCATTATTGCTCGGGTAATTATTGAGTTTAATTATTCATCATATATAATTCATATATATGTATGTATATTACGATTACTTTGTGTTTGGGAAAACTGAAAATCTGAAGCCTTGGATTTTGGTCACTACGTGGATGCAGGTGCTTGACGAATACAACGAGATGAGAGTGAATGATGTGGTGAAAAGACTGCGACAAATTCTATCAAAATTGCATGAGGATGATTCATACTAGCGTATATCCTGTAACACAAATTCAATATCTAATCCTAAAGATGATTTTTGTTCAAAATATAATCTCATAACCCCAAAGGGATCTTTGGCAACGAATTAAAGCAATTTTCATTTTAAGAAAACGTAAATAAAACTCTATTGGTTGAGTTAGTAAATAGCCTCATACCATAAAAAAAAATATAAATTTAAATATTGGGAAGCGCATTTATTAGAAGAGAAGAAAATTTTTTACCTTTTAAACCTCAAAAGAATAAAGATACCCTTGATCAAATAAAAAAAAACTTTTTATATTAGTTAAAAAAGGATTTTTACCCTGATTCTAAAACTGGTATAGAAAATATATATTAGACTTTTATACCTGTAACAACCTGTGTGAAAAAGATTAATCAAAACAACAGCAAAATTCCCTTGTTACACTGATTGTCACGGGCTAACTGGTATAGAAAGTTAACATTCTTGAATTTCATTTATAAAAATGCCACCGATTACATTCTTTACACCTTCCTCACAACAACTTAAGTAAACATTTAAATGTGAAGATACTATTTGCACTAGTGTATATATATTTAAAAAAAAAAACTCATAAAAATTTATATATTTAGCTGTTGATAAAGTATAATAGTATCAGGTAATTTAATTATGTAGTCAACCTCATTTAATGGATGTTCTTGTTGTATTTTTTAGAGAATTAGCATATAAAATTTTAAAATAGAAATGTGGTCCGTATAATTTCAAGAAAAATTAAGAACAAGTTTGAATGCTTTACTCCAACATTGTGGAGCAAAAGTAATTGGTGCTTATTATTATACAAGCACTGATGAACTCTGTCCATTATCAAGTAATCGCTTTTCACTTTATCACTTTTTAATTACTCTCTCCCATCCTTAATAAAAAATCTAGTTAAGGAGTTAGATTTAATTATAAATATAAAATTATAATCTATTTTATCCTATATATTTATAATTTTTTTAAAATATCATTATTAATTGCACATATTAAAAAGTTTCAATCCAAAGTTAGTCATGATGAAAGATGGTATTTTAGGAAAATCCAACAATATTTTTTTACAAATAACTAATATAATCAACTTACTTAATTTATCCAAAATAATTATCTAACTCTTATATTAAATATCGGATTAATAATAAATAATGACTAAACACATATATATACATTAACCATTGTTACGTAAATGGCTTGTTTTATCTTTTGGAGTAGAAGGCGCGTGTCTACGTGTTTTAATAACACAAGAACCTAGTAATTGTTCATGACATTATATTATTTGTTCCATATACCAAGCAAGCATTATAGTTTATAGTATGCTTCTGTATTATTGTGAATATCTTGTTTAAATCATGTTGTTTTTGCCTCTCACTAGTCACCGCATGCCAACCACTCTTCCGTGTAAACTTCAAGTGCCAATCAGTAATTATAAATGCATTTCTTTTTTAAGGTTTTCGGGCGTACTTGGAATCGTTTGCTTGACACACTAGATACCCACACGTAACCGGAGCACCCTGTATGGACTCTGGTTCATTTTCACAACAAATGCACCGGAAGAAAATGCAGAAACAGAGCGTCGAAAACAGAGGAGGCGGGAACTTTCTATATCTCTCTCAGACTTTCTCTTCTGTCCGTGTATTTATAGATTGTGGGGAGGGGAGTTAGATAACTGTATCTAACTCCCTCATTTTTGAATTCAAACATTCCCCTTCAACTGCTCCTCACGGTTGGTTCCCTCCCCTGTTCCTCAGGGTCAGGTTTGATCCACCATGGGTGGATCGCCCGTTTCCTTACATCTCCCACTCACACATGGTGGATTAAATATTATGGCTCCAATCTCATTTTCTTCCTTCTTTCATACTAGGTGCTTTGCCGTGACCGTGTAGGCTTGACGTCTCCTTTCGGGCGTTTGTACTAGTAATCCCTTTTTCAGAGACCAACACAAAGCAACCCTTGAGTGCAGCTCGATCAAATAAATTATAGTGCCTTGAATGTCCTAGATTTGCCCATATACACTTTTCTCATGGCTAATCTAATCCCTCTTGAGTCAGTATACAACTCAGATAGCCTCCACTTATGCATAGTATCCATACTTATGAAATTAACAAAATAATATCACAAGGGACCGGTCAAAGACACTAGCATGGATATGTATATTCTGGCAATCTTTCTTTCGCCCATATATCATTTTGATATGAATCAACCGCTTCCCTAGCATAATACCTTTGGTTCATATATAATTTGACCATAGGACATATACCAAAGTAACAATCGCTGAAACATACCTCCATAATATTGTCAAAGTCAAAGGACATTAATGAAAGGATTATACCTTTCTGGAACTCACACAACAATGAAGCAGGGATTGATTCACTTGCTTTCCATTTGCGGTTCTTTAGCACATGTGGTATGAATCACATGTTACGGTGTTCCTCTTATCCTTAAAGAGTGTATGTCATTTTGAGTCTATCAATCACACCGTACAGATTTAAGTCTAGACACTCATAGTATCTAAACCCAAACTCTTCAATTATATTCACATAATATGACGTCAATTTTTGAAGAATTTGTCATCTGGCAATAGGTTTTATGGATGTGAGAATCCATTGTTCGATCTATACCCTTACTCATGGATCTCATCTTGACTCACTGCACTTTTAAGCCAAGGCGACACTTATTGTGTTTCTTCTCTACCATATCAGCACTCTTGCTGTTTTACTGGTGAACACATGTCTCATCTTTAAACGCTTCTATAGCATCAAAGGTGGTTGCTCGTGTGAGAGAGCTACCTCTTTCAACCTGTACGACATACTAGACATTGTATACTTTTTACCCAGATATATAAGTAATAATAAATGATATGATATCATTAATAAAAACAAAAGTATTACATATAGTCTATAACTTTATATTTTTAACATGCCAATGGCTTTTACATGTTTCTCGAATGTTTCTTTGCCTATTGGCTTGGTTAGGGGATCTGCAACTATACATTTTGTTAAAATGTATTGTACAGTTATAATTTTCTGTGCTATATAATCCCTCACAAAGTTATACTTTATATCAATGTGTTTGGTCTTGCTGTGATACTTAGGGTCTTTTGTGTAGGCTATAGCTACAGTATTGGCACAGTGTATCAACACCGGATTGGTACTCTCGTTCCTAAATCCTAAGTGCTCGATAAATCTCTTCAGCAAAACAGCCTCTTGCGCTGCTGCAGTGCATACCACAAACTCAGCTTCCATAGAGTGTAAAGAAATGCACGTTTGCTTCTTGCTACTCCAACATATAGGGCCGTTGTTAAGCAAGAAGGTGTATCCTAAAGTCGATCTTCGTTCTTCTTCATCACTGCCTACATCAGCATCGGAATATCCGATTAGGCGTAAATCGCTTCCTTGATAACATAATGCATAGTCAGCTGTGCCCTTTAAGTATCTCAAGATCCTTTTCACTGCTTTCTAGTGTTTCTCACTAGGGTTGGACTGGAATCTGCTAACCAGCCCTATGGCATAATAAATATCTGGTCTTGTACACATCATTGCATACATCAGGCTACCAATGGCACTGGCATATGGAACTCTTTCCATTTGCCTTTTCTCTGATTCAGTTTTGGGACACATGTCAGAACTCAAGGCCACTCCAGTAGCCACAGGGATATCCATGGGTTTGCATTCACTCATATGGAATCGCTCAAGTATCTTATTGATATAATTCTCTTGTGAAAGAGTGAGGATTCTCTTGGAACGATTCCTTCGAATCTTGACTCCAAGTATGTATTCTGCTTCACCCATGTCTTTTATCTCGAAATTTGATGAAAGCCATTCTTTAATAGCTATCACAGAGTCAAGACTATTTCCAGCTAATAGTATATCGTCTACCTATAAGGATAATATCACAAAGTTACCCTTAAACCGCTTAACATAGACACAGTGGTCTTCCTCTATCATCTGGAAGTTATATGAGATAATCGCCTTATGAAACCTCAAGTACCACTGTCTGGATGACTGTTTTAATCCATAAATAGATCTTTTGAGTTTACACTTCTTGTGTTTAAACCCTTTTTCAATGAAACCTATTAGTTGTTCCATATAGATTTCTTCATCCAGATCACCATTCAGGAATGCGGTTTTTACATCCATCTGATGTAACTCTAAGTTTAAACTGTTTACTATTGCCAGAATAAGTCTTATTGAATTGAAGCGCACAACAGGTGAAAAAGTATCCTCATAATCTATACTTTCCTATTGTGTATATCCCTTTGCAACCAATCGAGCTTTGAATTTGTCAATTGATCCGTCTACCTTTCTTTTGATTTTGAGAACCCACTTGTTCCCAATGGCTTTACGTCCTTTTGGCAGATCAACCAATTCCCAAACTTGATTTTTCATCATTGAGTCCATTTCCTCTTTCATTGCTTTCTTCCATTCCTCCTTTGCAGGACTTGCTAAGGCCTCATGAACAGTGCGGGGTTCATCATTCCCTTCTGGAGTAACTAAGAGTGCTTCTCCTTCTATTTTGAAGCGTCTCTTTGGAACACTTTCCCTGTTACTCTTTCTGGTAGGAGCAATTTGCTTATCTTTTCTCATTTGTTTCGGTCTTTGTGTTGACCGTTCTTGGCTCCCACTTAGATTGACATGCCTAGATTATTCTGATCTGTTAATGTGTTCGGCACTATCCTGTTCTTGAGTCTCATAAAGAAATATAGTGCGTCAACATCTCCCCTACTGGGAAACTCCGTCTCAATAAATACAGCATCTCTTGATTCTGTTTCAGTTACTGTTCCATCTTCAATTTCACTTATGAATACATATCCTTTTGAGGGTTTAGAGTACCTTATAAAAATATATTTCTTCCCTCTAGGACCCAGTTTCCCATGTCTATGAGACTTGTTATGGATGTATGCCGCCGAGCCCCAAGGTCTAAGTATGCTTAGATCTGGCTGACATTTGGTCCATAACTCGTAGGGTATGGAAGTGACTAATTTTGAGGGCACACGGTTAAGTATGAAGGTTGCTGTCAATAAAGCATCACCCTAATGTGAAATTGGAAGGTTTGCTTGAGCCATCATAGACCTAACCATGTCTAGAAGAGTTCTGTTTCTTCTTTCGGTAACCCCATTCTGTTGAGGTGTGCTAGGGATAGTTAGTTGCCTAATAATCCATTTTTCTTCACAGACCTGTTTGAATTGATCTGAAAGGTATTCACGACCTCGATCAATATGTAATGCCTTGATTCTTTTGTCCATTTGATTCTCTACTTCATTCATGTATCGTCTAAAGCACTCTAGTGCTTCGGACTTATGTGAAATCAAATAGACATTACCATATCGTGAAAAATCATTAATAAAGATAATAAAATACCAAGCTCCGTGTCTTGTCCTCACACTCATTGGACCGCAAATGTCAGAATGGATTAATTGCAATAGGTTTTCAGCTCGTATTCCTTTACCGAATGGTTTCCTGGTAGCCTTACCAGCTAGACAGCTTTCACATAATGACATATCCATGTTAGGGATCACCCCCAACATGCCTTCTTTAGCCAGTTTAATCATTCTATTTTGATTAATATGTCCTAGTCTAGCATGCCAAATATTCATATCAGGATTATTTGAAGTAATAGCAAAGCAATCATGAACATTAAAATCATTAGCAATATACAAAATAAAGAAGCTTTGAAAATGAAAAGTTGAACCATAAAATATTGAGTTGCTATAAATGTCTGCAACTTTACCATGAAAAATAACATTAAACCCAAAGTCTAGTAAGCAAATTACAGAAATTAAATTTCGTCAGATGTCAGGAGCATGAAGCACATCATGCAGTATCAAGGTCTTTCCACTACGCAAAATAAGTTTGCAAGTGCCAATGCCTCAAACCTCGATTCTTGCATTATTGCCAACGAAAAGCCACTTGCTTTGATATGGCAACTGACGGTATTCCACGAAAGATCCTCGATCTCGACTTACGTGGTCTGTGGAGCCTGAGTCAATAATCCAAGAAAAAGAAATAGGTTCTATCAGAAAAACAATGATAGAAACAAATGAGACATGTGAATTCACATAATTCACTGTTACCTTTTCGCTCTCGACCTGTTTAGAACAGTCACGTGCGAAATGTCCCATTTTCTGGCAGGCAAAGCATTTGACCTTCTTTAGGTCTAGCTTTTTCTTGCCTCCTTTCTTTCCCTTCTTCTTGAACTGTTGCTTGCCCTTCTTGGGTGGAGGACCGCCTTTCTTCCTATTTTTCTGAGATTTCTTGCCATTTTTGGGTTCAGGCTTTGATTGGGAAGGACCAGCACCTTCGGTCAAATAAGCTTGTCCAGTGGCTTTATAAGCCTCCAGACGTTCATCCTCTAGCTCCAAATACTTAGCTACATCACTGAAAGTAATGATATTTTCATTATGGGTCAGATTAACTTTCATGTTCTCCCAACTGGCAAGAAGCGATCTGATGACATCCTGCACTTGCTGTTCGTCAGATAGATTATGTCTGGCTTTCTTCAGTTCACAGATCATTGTGGACATCTCTCGTAGATGTTGCCTCATAGGATTATTTGATTTTAGCTTATAGGTATCGAATTTAATCGTCAACCTTCTAAGCTTAGTCGTGGACACTCCTCCAAACTTATCCTTTAAGGCAATCCACATTGCCTGTGTCGTTCTGTGTGTCTCAAACTCACACATTAAGTCATCAGCCATTGCACTCAATAGAGTGATTCTTGCAATGCTATTCTTCTTTTTTTAGGATTGGTAAGCTTCCTGGTCTTTCCTGTGCTGGGCCGTATTGCCAGCCTCAGGTTCTACCATGGCCATTGTTAATGGCTCAATAGCATCATGTTCTTCTAGAATATATTGGACCTTTCGGTGCCAAATATCCCAGTTGTCCCCGTTGAGTTTTTCCCCTTGTTTAATTCAGCAATAATGTTCTTTGATGCCATTGTTCAATATCGGTTCTGTGATAAACCTTTCCCACATTAATTTATTGAACCATAGAACATTTAAGTGAATTTACACACACACATATATATATAGCACATGTAAAGTATACAATGTCATGTACTTTTATTAATTTTTTTGATCAGAAAATAATAATATCACTAGACCCATGATCAGGAGAATACATTTGTACCTCCCATCACACAAGAACTAGCAATGCCATCATTCTCTATCAAAATTAATATAAGTACTTTTCTTATGAAATATTGTTTTTCAGAATACTCATCATCTAAAAAACCTCCCACTTATAAAAAATATACATGAATCATAACATATAAAGAATTAAAATGAAATATGTTTCTCTTGCATACAAGGCATGTAATAATAATAAGTCTTTACAAAGAAAGAGTATAAAAGCATGTCTTTAACAAAATAAAGCAATGGAAATCAAAGTACAAACATACATCATTCGATATGAGTTTTACAATATTCTAACATTGCTTTTCTTAGCTTCTTAAGCTCATGAGGTGGCTTTTTAAGGTTAGATACAAATTCTATTCTTGTAAGCCAATTTTTCTTTCTGATGTGTCCTGGATTGGGCTTTCCTCTAACTCTTATAGCTCTTATAAATTTCATTATGACTTTCAAGTAGAATTCAATATGCTTCTTATCTGTCATGCCTTCAATATATTTACCAATGAAGCCATTAATGCCTTTCATGTTTGTTAACATAGCTGCATCTCTTTTAGCTATGTTCATGGCCAAAATAGGGGTAAGAGATTGATTCACTTCTTCTCCATGCTCAACTTGAGGTTCACCGTTAAGAGTAGGCACCATCTTGAAGTTTAAATCTGAAGACACCATTAAAGGCTGTAGAGGAAGTGGTTCGATGGGGAATAATATTTTTGAGCACGGTCCGGAATCATCTCTTTCTTTTGGTTCCTCTTGTGGAACTTCCTCCATCAACTCCTCTGGATCTTCTTCAGAAAGATTATCAAGATCTTGCTCTGGATCCTCCTTAGGTTCTCCCTCGGGATCCTCTTGAAGGTTTTTCTCTAGATTATTGAACTCATACAAAAATGAGATACCATCATTTAAAGTATATCCCAGAGATTCAGTGCTAGATGAAGTCATTTTCACCTAAATAATAATACATATTAATTATCATAATTTTTTAGAATTTTTAAACACTAAAAAATGCCAGAAAGTACACTGAATATTTATAAATAGGTCCAGAATTACCTCCCAAATTAGGCAAATTATATGTCAAAATAAAGATCTTGATTTTAGGGATTTTTAGGAATCAACCGCACCTCAATCGGAGGTCCCACGCTCCCTCATGCCCCCAAGAAGGAAAAATTTAGAAAAAAAAAAAACTGAACGAAACCCACTCTCGGCTGCTGGCTCGTGTACTGCACGCGCCAGTCTGGTGCTGCCACGTGTCATTGCCACGTGTCGCCACCAAAATTTCCCCAAATATATATATATTTTTTAAATAAAAAAATTATTATTTTTTATTTAATTAAAAAAAATATTTTTTTCTGGGCCTCTTGCAGCCCAAACTTCTTTTTTTTTTTGACTAGGCTGGACGCAGCCCAGTCCGCTGTGAACAGTGCCCCGTAATTTTTTTTTGTGAAAGAGACAAAACGGCGTCATTTTGGGGGATGAACAGTGTCATCCCCTACCTCCAGCTGGGTCTGCACAAACCCGACTAGAAAATGGGTCGGGTTCGACGACTCGACTCATTTTTCACTCATAACTTCTCCGTCCGATGTCTGATTTTGACGTTCTTGGTGTCATTTTCTTATTTTTTTTCTTGCTCTATGCAATGGGATCATTTTAAAGGCCTAAACACTCTGTTTTCTAATGACCCAATTCCAAAAAATGAAATTTTTCAATTCAGTTTACGTTGAAAATGCTTCTCTTTATCGTTTAAATGCATGTTCTATTCATATTATCACTAAACAAACACTTTAAGACATATATATGCAACAGAATAGTGCATAACCAGATAAAACCAAAAATACAGAGAAGCATGCGGAAGCGAATAACCATGCTCTGATACCACTAAAGGTTTTCAGGCGTACCTGGAATCGTTTGCTTGACACACTAGATACCCACACGTAACCGGAGCACCCTGTATGGACTCTGGTTCATTTTCACAATAAATGCACTGAAAGAAAATGCAGAAACAGAGCGTCAAAAACAGAGGAGGTGGGAACTTTCTATATCTCTCTCAGACTTTCTCTTCTGTCCGTGTATTTATAGATTGTGGGGAGGGGAGTTAGATAACTGTATCTAACTCCCTTATTTTTGAATTCAAACATTCCCCTTCAACTGCTCCTCACGGTTGGTTCCCTCCCCTGTTCCTCAGGGTCGGGTTTGATCCACCATGGGTGGATCGCCCGTTTCCTTACACTTTTCTATTGGACTGCAGGGGCTAAATTAAGAGTTAAATAATTAATTTATAGGTATTAAGAAAATTAATTAAATAAATTATTTATAAAAAATTAGTATCAATTTTCTTTAAATATTCTCTTTAATTATGTTTATTTATTGGAATTATCACTTGAAGGAAACCCTTTACTGTATATATACAATTAATAAGAATATTTTAAAAATTATAAATTTAAGAGATAAAGTGAATAAAAATTTTATATTTAGAATTAAAATAAATTTCTTATATGACCCAAATATTTAGGAGAGAGGATGGAATTAATTAATTAATTCAATTAATTACGGTTCAAGAATTATATATGCAGTCCATTATTACAAGAGTCAATTAACATAGGAGTACAAGGACATTCTTATAACTCTACAAAAAAATATTGATTTGGCAATGACTTTTCAGCGGCGACATTTTAGACTTCCAGTGACGACTGCCGCTAAAAGTCCTAATTTTCTGTTGTGACAACAAAGTCGCCTACTTTCAGCGATGACTTTGATTTGTCACCGCTAAAAATCAGGCTTTCAATAGCAACACAAGATGTCATCGCAGAAGAAAGTATTCAGCGGCAACTTTTGTATCCTTTAGCGACGACAAATTTCATCGCTAAAAGTGTTCATAGAATTTTTTCCCAATTTGAAGGAATTTTAAACAACTATCTAATATATAGAATTAAATTATTGAATAATATCATTTTTAAATAATAAATAATGAAATTTCATATTTTATTATAGTAAAAAAATTATATACAAATAATAATGTGATGTCTGTAAAAGAATGAGATGAAGTAGGGATGTGTGCAGGAGAGAGATATTGTAAATATGTATCAATGAGCGTGAGAGTTAATATGTGTGTGTTAAAGACGATGTGGGGTAGGAGATAGAGAAAGGGAGATGTGTGTGTGACAGAAAATGTCGCTGCTGAAAGTAGACTTTCAGCGGAGACTTTGTTTTGTCGCCGCTGATATATTTTAATATTTTATTAGGTTTCTCCTTCTCTTCTTTATTCCCCATCAATGACTCTTCACATAAAACACGCGAAACATCAAGAGCGGGAGAGAAAGGGAGAGCACAAGGGAAGGACCAGAGGATTGTGATGTTGGAGGAGTGACCGAAGGTCAGAGATCGAGCTTGTGCATTATCCCCTATATGAGGTGAGTTCTCCGAGTTTGTCTTCAATCTGTCTCCTCTGTTTTCTTTCGATTATAGGGTGGGTCACCGATTAAAGTCAAGATTTTGAGTATCTTTTGGTTGATTCAGTGAAAATGAGTAAGCATTTGAATTTTCTAACCTTAAACCGAAATAAAATCGTTGAACGCTGGGGATGCTGGGGTTGATTCAGTAAAAATGAAGTGTTTGTAAACGTTTAAATTTGGGGTTTTTGAGATTAAATCTCTAATTAAGTAATTAACAAAGCTTAAAAATGTGGAATAAAGCTTTAATCTCGAAATACGGTTGATGTATGATGTTCAATATTTTTGTAGAATGTTACCGAATAGGGGAGCTTTTGTTTGCTGGAATTTTGTTAATGGTGACAGTGAAAGTGATAAATAGTGGGTTTGAATTTGATAAACTTCACTGGGGAGACTGGAACTGTGGGCTTCAAGATGTTTTTCTTTCATGGCACAATGAATCACTTTGAATATTATATATGTGTGCGCGTTAGTTAGCTGGTTAATTAACAATGACCGGAAGAAGTATAAAAATTTAGGGGTATTAATTTGTGTTGGGGTTTCAGTGCAGATCTTTTGGGTTTTGAATGATTTTATTCTGCTTATTAATATTAGATATTTGATGCTTATTTATAATTATTGGATATTATGGAAATGAAGTTAAAGATTTGAATAATGAATATCTGATGACTATGGAAAAAGAAGAAAATAAACAGAGAAAGAGATAGTTAAAGTTTAAGGTAATAACTTTATCTATTCTTGTATTTGTATTTATGTTTTGTCATGTTTCTTAGTTTGCCAAGCGTTTGAATTACTTTAGCTTGAGCATGTTGAATGTGTTTCTTGAATTGTATCATGCTCATGGTTGACAATTCTATGCTCATACGAACATGTCTTGATTATGAGTTTTAACAATGATATTTGTTAATAAATTCAATTATAGAAGCATAATTTAATTGCTTGAATAGTAATTGTTTTCTATTGAAATTATTTGAATCTCACCCCCGCCCCCTTAATGACTAACCATGCCAAGTTACAAGCTTTCAAGGACAATGGTACGTAGAAGGAGAAATAGACTTTCTTCATTTACTATAAGTTGTAAAATGCTTAACAAATTCTCTTAATGTTGTAGATTTATTATGAGGCCTTGGCATGTATATTTGATTTTTAATGATGAATGATAAATGGTTATATGCCCTAGTATGACCATGAAATTATGATTTTAACATGCTTTAGCTTGAGCATGTTGAATGTTTTTCTTTAATTGTATCATGCTCATGGTTGACAATTCTATGCTCATATGACCATGTCTTGATTATGAGTTTTAACAATGCTATTTGGTAATAAATTCAATTATAGAAGCATAATTTAATTGCTTGAATAGTAATTGTTTTCTATTGAAATTATTTGAATCTCACCCACCCCCCTTAATGACTAACCATGCCAAGTTACAAGCTTTTAAGGAAAAGTTCAAGCAAGAAACAATGGTACGTAGAAGGAGAAATAGACTTTCTTCATTTACTATAAGTTGTAAAATTTGATTGATTGTCACTTCCTAAATAAAATGTATATTTTTGTAGGATATGTCAGTATTAAAGAGAGGTTGAGGTGGGAAAGGTTTTTCTGTGATATCTCATAGCAACACAAATAGCCGAGGTACATGCTCTACACCTCAATCAAGACATATTATTTCACCACGATCACTGCAACAACTTAAGGAAATCCTGCCAACTCTCCCCTACTCACCATACTCAAAATAGTAGTGTAGGTAAGTTTACTTCAATTTTATAATAATTGATTTACATTGCATGTAATATTTAACTATTTTAATTCAACATGAATGATAGGCTTTTCTACTACAATCAACAAGCATAGAAAGTTTATAAGTCTATTGACGTGAATTTGAGGACCGCACAAGGAGCAAAGATTTGATTCAAATTTTAAGATTATATGTCAAGAGCAATCGGTCCAGAAGCAAGAGATTTTTCTAATTATTGTAGTTTAACTCTTAGAACCACAATCTTTTTCAGGGATGATGGAGGTAACTGAAAGAATATTTTTGAACAATATGGTTAGAATATGATTTTAAAAATAAAGGTATTATTTATTTCATGTTTAATACTTATCTTACTTTATTTATATTATTATATAAAGTGTTTATATTTATTTATTTCAGGATAAATTTGAACATGCTGATGCAATTACTGAAGAAAAGTTTCATATAATTATATCAATTATTTTACAAAATGTATTCAAAAATTGGAAGACCAATCTACACTCTCACTATAAGAAATATGAGACTGATGATGATAGGTTGGCTGATCCTCCTCAAACTATTAGTTTTTAAGATTGGGAGTGATTATTAGAATATTTCAAGAGTGACATGTTTAAGATACTTTATTATCCTTTTAACTAAATTATATTTTTTATTTTAATAATTAATTTTTTATTAGTTTTCAAATTTTGTTGTAGAACAAAAGTGCAAGAAAGACAATAAACTGAGAAAAACTAATGACTAAACATACTTGTGTTCCTCGATTATTTATAGAGATTGACTATTCTATAGTAAGTTAAATCTATCACTACTATATTTAAGTTTTTAATCTTTTTTTATTTTAAAATATATTATTTATTTTTTCTTGTATGTTATTTTTTTATAGAGAGATTCAACTACTGGACAACATGTCCCTCCTGACCAGCTGTGGGAGATAAACCATACTAGAAAGATATTAGATGGACAAGTAGTATGGGTTGACCTACACTCTAAATAGATTCATGTATGCATTATAGTTTTATATTTTATTTTGATTTAGTTTTATTTTTAATCTAATAGTTTCATATGTTTTTATTATAGAGTCGTATGCACGAACTTTCTCAACAATCAGACCAGGATTTAGAGAGTGATGTTCGAATGACGTCTGAAGAAATGTTAGCGATTGTTCTTAGCGAGAGGTTAGGGTATGTAAGAGGGAAAGGGTATGGAGTAGAGCATTCAAGGAAGAGAAATCACGCTCAATATAGTGATAGTTTAGTTGTGCAAAGTGTGCGTGCCCAATTGTAGAAATAGTTTGATAAAAAATTTCAAGAGGAGAAAGAAAAAATTGAGGCAGAGTGTGCAAAGATGGAAGAAGAGCGTACAAAGATGGAATAATAGCATTCGCAATTCGAGCAAAGATTAATGGAGCAAATTGGGCAAAGGATACAAGCTCAATTCGCTGACTTGATGCAGAGAGGGCAACTAGAGGCACCTATTTTTTTTTTACTCATATTATTGGTCCTTCCATATAATGTTTATGTATAAACTAAGCACTTTTATTTTATTTTTAAATATGTTTAAGTAATTGAAGTAATTTGATATTTTATTGAAGAATCTGAATGATTCATCAGATATTAGAGTTTAGTTTATTTAATTATTTTTTATTTTTATTATTTAATTACATGTTTTAATATAATAAAAATTTGAGAAAATTTTAAATAATAATATTAAATTGTCATCTTAAATTGTTAACATTCAGCGTCGACAATTAAAAGTTGCCGCTAATACTTATAGATGACAATCTTATAAGTGACGACTTGGCGGTGACTAAGTATTGTCGGTAAAAGTTTTTAGCGGTGACATTTAAACTTTCAGCGATAACTTTTGTTGCAGCTGAGATGATAATCAATTTGTTTGTAGTGTAAGTTGATGGACCATAGAACAAAAGTTTATTGCATCTTGCATTCTTTTCACATCCTCACCAATAGCTATTTATTTTTTTCATGAAATTTCTTGAGGAAAAATGCTTCTCCCATCAAATTTCAAAAGAGCTCTCCCTGGGAACGAACTTCTACAACTACTAAAGGGGGAGATAAGCCAAGTTTTCTTCCATCCAGTGCTTTCTTTTCTTTTCTTGATACAACCATCAACTATTTTTTTTTTATAAAAAAAATTTAGGTGAGTTTAATATTAGTCTTTTATTAAAATTAAGGCATAATTTTAAGGTCTATAGAGCCCTTATAGAGATTTATAAAATTATTTATTAAAAAATCTCTCATAATAATAATAATAATGAGAATCAAACTCGTATCCTCATATAATATAAATATATTCCTTATCATACAAACAAGTCACTCCCGTGCTTACAGTTAATCTTTTTTTTTTTTGGTACGAGAGAGGGTTTAACACCCGGTAACACTAATAACTAATCTATATGGGGATTAATTCCCAATACATCTTCAGTAACAAGCTTTATCAAATGCGGAGGACAGGAACTTAAAATTGATGTGATAGTCAACCCATCCTTCGCTAGAGCATCCGCCACTTTATTCTGTTGTCTGAAAATATGGTTAACCTGAATTTCCCATGGAAGAAGTAGTAAGTTATGTATCTTAAAGAGCAAAAGACTGGAAGCATGAATACCCTGATTAGTAATCATTTGCACAACATTCTTCGCATCTGTCTCTAGGATAATGTTTTTAAAACCTAGATCCCACGCCAGAGTAAGCCCTTTATATATAGCCCATTGTTCCGCTTCAATGACAGTGCAGGGTCCCAATTTAGTCGAAAACCCAGCCACCCAGTCTCCTGATTGATCTCTAATAATCCCACCACACCCTGCCTGGTTTTGACTAGCTGTAACTGCACCATCAACATTTAATTTGAGCCATCCACAAGGGGGAGTTTGCCATAAAGAATTACTTGTGCTCGTTAACTCCTTAATTAAACCTTCATGTTGAACTTGCACGAATCTCCTCCAGGTTTGCCTAATGATCAAATAAGGATCCACCGGTTTTGAATATCCATCATCAAATATAGCCTGGTTTCTCCACTTCCATAGGTTCCAAATCGACACTCCCCAAACCAAATCCCAATTGCTACTACCATCCACTCCCATATCCTTCTTGAGATTTAAAGCAAACCAATCCCTCAAAGGAGCTTTAAAGAAAGCAGAATGATACCTTGAGTGAATTAACCGACCCTAAAGTTGCTTTGCATAATTACAATCTCTGAGAATATGTAACGTATCTTCAATTTCATTACAGCAGAATTGGCACATAGCGCTATTTGATGACCATTTATTCCTCCAAGCATTAGTCGGAAGTCGATCATTGAAGGCTATCCACAGAAAAACACGAATACGTTCCGCACCCTTCCACTTCCATATACTCTTATAGATAGAGCTATAATTATTGGAGAACTGAGGCTCAATCAAAAAATAGGCACTTTTAATAGTAAAAACACCATCATACGTTGCATTCCAAGCCATTACATCCGTCCCGGCTTCTACCATTGGCGGAACTATGGTCAATAATTTCCGAAAAGCAGTACTTGGAATCAGATTGGCAAGTCTTTGAAAATCCCACGTCCCTAAAACCATCCAATCCACTACTTTACTGTTCTCTTCTTCACTCGTAAGTGGTCGGAGACATAAATCTTTCAACTTCTTGTCCTGGAACAACCACTTATCAGTAAAAAAATTCACTACACTTCCATTCCTAATATGCCACCTTGTGCCATCATTTATAATATCTTGCTGTTGAGAAATAAACTTCCACAATGCTGAATCTCCTTTCTTTGCCTCTAAGAGGTTATCTTCATTCCTCAACATATATTTATATAATAACACTTCACCCCACAGGCCCTTAGTTTCATGAATGAGATTCCATGCTACTTTTGCACCACAAGCACGATTAAAGGAGGTTAATTTCTTGAACCCCAACCCGCCATTTAATTTAGGTTTAACAATCTGTTCCCATCCAATCGGGTGAAATCCATGAGAATTTTGGCTGTTCCCCCATATAAAATTCCTTTGCAGTCTCTCCACTTCCTGACAAACCGAATTTGGTATTTTGGAAACCAGCATAGGGTAAACTGGAACAGAACTTAAAACTGACTTTGCCAAGGTGATCCTTCCTACCACAGATAAGGTATTTTCCTTCCACGTTGCCAGTTTAGCCTTCACTCTATCTATAATGTATTGAAAAGAATTTCTAAGTTTCCTCCCTCTGATGATTGGAAACCCTAGATACTTTCCTATATCTGTAGAAACCTGCATTCCAACAATATTGCTAATACTTCTTTTTGTATTAACATGAACCTTCGGTGAAAAGAAGACAGAAGATTTGCTCTTACTAATTTCCTCTCCCGATGCTAAACAAAAACTGTTAAGGCACTTTATCATAATTGTAGCTTGTTTTTCAGTAGCCACTCCAAAAAGTAAAATATCATCTGCAAACATAAGATGAGAAATGGCCGGACCGTTGCTAGTTACACGAATTGGTTTCCACAGGCCATCATCCATTGCATCACTAATTAAATGAGATAATCTATCTATACACAGGACAAACAACAAAGGTGAGATAGGATCTCCTTGTCTGAGACCTCTTTTAGGAGTAAAAAATTCCGTTTTTGAACCATTCCACAACACATTATATGAAACAGTAGTGACACATGCCATAATAAGATCAATAAATCTAGACTCCAAACCAGTATTAATAAGAACTTGATAGAGAAAGTCCCATCGAATACGATCATAAGCCTTCTCCAGATCAATCTTCATCGCCATTAAACCAGTTTTACCTCTAGCCTTCTTCATAATATGCATGATTTCTTGCCCAACAATTATGTTGTCTTGTATATGCCTGCCTTTTATAAAACTAGATTGAAAAGGAGATACCAGCTCATCCATCATATTTCTCAATCTGCTAACAATCACTTTAGTGATACATTTATAATGAACTGTACACAAAGCAATAGGTCTAAAGTGACTAATTACTTCAGGATTTTCCTTTTTTGGTATAAGTGAAATCAAAGTCTTGTTTGCATTTTTGTCCACTAATCCTGTCTTAAAAGCATTTTTCACAAATCTACATATGCTATTCCCCACCCTTTCCCAATTTGCTTGGTAGAAAATAGGAGAAAAACCATCAAAACCAGGAGCCTTATATGATCCCATAGAAAAAAGAGCTTGTTTAATTTCATTATCATTTGGCACATTGCCCAACTTTTCCCCACGGTCTTTAATATGTGGAAAATTGTTCTTTGTTTGTAAATCACAAGGGTCAGTATTATTCCCATCATAGAGATTCTTAAAAAATTTTATAACCATATTAGTCAATTCAAAATCATCTTCAATCCACTTTCCACTATCATCCTTAAGCGTTAGCACCCTATTCCTTCTTCTTCTCATTTTTGTTTTCAGATGATAATACCGGGTATTTCGATCCCTTTTAGTAATCCAATCCGTTCTAGCCTTTTGAAACCATTTAATTTCTTCTAATTTCAAAATATCATCTAACTCAATTTGCAATTGTTTTTCAAGAGAGTTTAAAAATCTAGAATGAGTATAAGCTGGAGAACTTTGAATCCCACCCAATCTAGCTAGTAAAATACTTTTCTTTTTTTCCACAAATCCAAAAATATTTTTGTTCCAGTTAACCAGAGAATCACTTAAATTTTGTAAAGATTTATTAAAATCATCATAATCCACCCATGCATTATCCAAAAAATCCTTGAAATTTTCATGAGTAAGCCACATTGCCTCAAAACGAAAAGGTCTATTTTCCCTATTTTTTGAATGATTAGAGAACTGCAATACTATAGGATTATGGTCAGAAAATTGAGTTCTAGATAGTACCTTCAAATTACAGTCAGACATGTGGTGAAGAAAGAGAGAATTTGCAAGTGCCCGATCCAATCTTTCATATAATCTGGAGCACCTAGCAATCCTAGGCCCTTTCCATGTAAATTTTGGTCCATGAAAACCCATATCTGATAAACCACATTCCCTCACCCTGTCTTGAAACCAATTAATTCGATTATGGTGGCAACCCACACCGCCAAGCTTAAAGGAGTAACCGTTGATGGAGATCATTCTGATGATGAGGATGTAGAAGAGGAAGGTACTCTTGTTTCTGATGATACCATGTCAGAGGGATCTGGACATGTTTCGGAGCAAGAGAATGAGGAACCGATATTCAGAGCAGTGGAAGACCCGGTAAGAAATTTTCCTACATTTACTTTTTCTGGGAGATTCAGGAAGCGTTTGTATCGTGCATGGCGTAAGGCACTTATTGTCAAGTTACTAGATAGAACCATAGGTTATAAAGCTTTATACACAAGGCTACAGGGTATGTGGGCTAAGCGAGGAGTAATTTCCCTCATAAATATTGGTAATGGGTATTTTGTGGTGAAACTGACAAATAGAGAAAACTATTTCAATGCACTTACAGGAGGACCTTGGATGTTGTATGATCATTATCTCACTATCAGACCTTGGGAACCTAGATTTAATCCTCAGAAGGCTACCATTGATAAGGTTGCTGTGTGGGTGAGATTGCCTAAAGTGTCTTTAGAATATTATGATGAGGAAGCTTTAACTCTAATTGGGAATAGGATCGGTGAAACTATTAAGGTGGACATGAATACTTCATGTCAATTAAGGGGACATTATGCTCGCATATGTGTGTTAGTGGATTTAGGGAGACAGCTGATGTCTGGGTTCTCATTAGATGGTGAAGATTATTATCTTGAGTATGAAGGGCTTCATATGTTGTGCACCCATTGTGGAGTTTATGGTCATAGACCTGAAGTATGCCCGACTAAGATGAAGGCAGCTGAGGTTTCACAGGAGAAGGCTACGGAATATAGGACTGATATGGATTGTGAAGTGAATGATGATAGGGATTCTGTGAATATACATGAACAATGGCATGTGGTCAACAAGGTGCGTCGGCAACGGAAAAGTAAGATGACCAAGGGGGAGCAAAGGCTGCCAGAAAATTCAGGCTCTCGGTTTGATGTGTTAGCAGAACGGGAGGAATTTGCGCAGCAGGACAGATATGGGGTAAAGGAACGGGAGGATACTAGATGTGATAGTGAGCCGCAAGAATTAATGAGAATGATTGACAAGAAGGGACGAGCTACAGGAGGTGGAAGGAAAAATGAAACCACTGTCAGAAATTTTGAAAAGCACAAAAGTGTGGAAGGAACAAAAAGGAGTGAAATGGGAGTTGGAAGGAAAGAACAAAGTGGCTTACGAAAAATGGAGAAAAGAACACGTGAGATGATGGGGAGAAAAATGGAGAGTGGGACACATTTATTAGAAAGCATTAATGAGGAGAGAGAGTGTGAGGGTGATGTGAATGGGAGTATGAAAGGGAGAGAGTTGAAAAGTAGTACGTATTTATTAAAAGGCATTAATGAGGAGAGAGATTGTGAAGGTGAAGTGAATGGGAGTGGAGTAGTATATATGGGAGTAGATAATGTTGGGCTTCAAGTGTCGATGGACCAGGATAAGGTCCAATGCGTGAATGAAGGGGTTAGCATAATGGGTGTTGTAGCTGGGCCTAAATTGATGATGGACCAATCTAATATAATTTTGGAGGGGTCATTGGACAGAAGTAGAGCCCCTACAGATTTTGGGCTGATGGAAGCAGGCCCACATACGGTAATGGAAGAAGGCCTGATGGAGAATGAAACATTGCTGGACCGTGAATGTGGGCTTATGGATGAAGACATAAGTACCAGAATTGATGAAAGCTGGATCAAAAGGAAAGGGGATCCAGAATGTGAAGGGATATTAGTACCAGAGACCCAAACTGAATATGGGTCTGAACTGGGCCAGTGAGTTTTGAAGGTTTGTTATTTTATATACTTCTTTTTATGGATAGATTATTATACTGGAATACAAGAGGAGCCTGTGATAAGGGGCTTCTTAGAAATCTAAAAGTTGTGTGCAGTGGTCCGAAGCCAAGCCTTATTATTTTATCTGAAACCAAATGTGCTGAGGAAGCTCGGTTCAATTTGTTACATGCTTGAGGATTTGATAGCATTAAAGTAATTCCCAGTGTAGGTCGATCAGGGGGATTAGTGGCGGTATGGAGGAGTGAAGTTATCAAAATCTCTGTGCTTATTGAAAATAGACAATTTTTTCACCTACAGTGTGAGATCATGGGTCGTGCTCCTTTTATAGTAACTGCTGTCTATGCTATTCCTCATTCCAATCTGCGTCTGGAACTGTGGAATGATCTAAAGAATTTAGCCAATACTATAATCATTCCATGGGTAGTGTATGGGGATTTTAATGACATTCTTCTACCTACAGTTAATCTTATGTTGCCTTCCAACACCATGAAATGACGAGCCGGGTGTTGTCTGTGTTAATTCGATTGGGCCCAAGCCAGGCCCACTTCATATCCTTCAAACCCTTCCTGTACGTGTGCGCTGTAACTTCATATCCTTCGGTTTCCATGTGGTTTTATGTTTGGTAGAAGGACTGTCAGGTCTTAAAAAATGAATTGATTGGACAATTTTTTTCTGAAAAATGAATTATGCAAATATGAAATCAAACTGCTGCAGTGCAAGAGTCTCAATGGCAAATAATGCATTTAAGTTTCAAATGTAACTTTCAGTTTACAATTTATCTTTTATGAATTTTTCTGAAAACTTAACTATTATTAATTTAACCTTCTGACACCTAATTGTCATTCTCCCTTTGTTATTATTGTCCGTTCATTAGTTAACAGAAAAATAATATATTTTTTCTAAATATAAACATATATAAAAAAAACAATTATATTTAAAATACTATTAGATACTAAATATTAACATTTATTCTAATGGGATTGGAATTTTAATTGGTTATATTATAAGTAATTAGCCTATTTTGTTAAACTTAATCCTAATTCATTGAAAATAATATATTTTTTCAGTAGTTATGTATTACTAAATTTAAGAGTTAATATTTATTTTAAATATAAAATATATTTTTTAATATGTATTAACTAATAAAGTGAGTTAAAAGAGTTAATAAATATAATTGTAATATTTTAAAAAAATATGTTATATTAATTAATTTTTAATTAAATTAAATTAATTAAATATATTTTATATTAAAAATGAGTTGAGGAGTATAATTTTTTGGAAACGACAAAATTACATTTGTTCATCCTTCTAGGCCTTGGATGAGGGACCAAAAAAGAGGATGAGGCAACGCGACCCAAGAAGGAACAAACAAAGGTCATTGGATGTAAAAGTACCAAATTGTCCTCATCCGATTCCATTGCTCCATATTCATCCTTCTCAGTCAAACTGACATCACAGGCTCTCTCTTATGTCTTTCTCTCCCCCCGAGGAAGTGATTGATTAAAATTGCTCCAGTGGCCAAAGGGCTCTATATATATCCATCAGAATCCACTCATGGACGACGTCATTTGAAGCAGGTGAACTCAAACAACAAACACGTCGTCGTCATTTCAAGAATTCAGAATTTTAGTCCGTACGTCTTTGTGTTTCACGTACGTAACGTTGGAAGCACTATACTACTATGCAACCATGGTTTTTACTTTTTAGTTCAGAACGTTTCATGAGGAAACACTATTTCATTTGTGCAACGCAAATACTAGTATATATTCAACTCAGATTTGCACTCTTCACAGTTTATCATGCGGTTGCAGCTCTTTCGTACCTTCACGAGTTGACGCCTCTACATACTCATGAAGCTGCTCCACAACAACATCATTTCTCTCCCAGCAACTTTCACTTTCACTCTAGATTTCCACTCTGATTTCTCCTTCTTCTTCTTTGGGACTGTGTGATTATATTCAAATTTAATATTGTTATAACATGCGTGCTTTTTCTCTTTTGCGATAAACATGCATGAACTATTTCTATTTATTTATTCTGATTCTTAATTGTTCAGATTAAATTTCAACCCGTTCACATTTATTTATTATTTTTCGTAATTTTATACTTTACTAATGTTTCTGTACAATATTATTAAATCTGCATTCGCAAAACTTAATCAGAAAATATAATGAAGAGAAACCATACATAGCATATATAGAGGTCCATATATATATGAACAAAGGGAATGTATCAATTAAACTGAAGTCTGAAGCATAAAACTATAAACTAATGCATTGTCTAGCTAGTAATTAACTAAGTTCATGAAACCATGATATGTTTGATGCTAGCTACTATTTTTTTTCTTTTTTTGGCAAATACAGTTGATGGAAAAAGAGCAAAAGAAAAAAAATACTCTAAATGAAGTTTAAGATAATGTAATTTAGTTGAAAGAAGCCAAATTAATTATAAACGATCCGAGATGATCATCGCAGTGCATGATGAGGTAGTGATGAGTGAGAGCATAGAGCAAACTTCCATGTATACATCTCTGCTTTTAATAAACTGAATTAGCAGCCTGTGTCAACCTTCAATGTAACCCAACATCTTCATAACATATATCCATCCCTACAAAACTACAAAAGTCAGTATGCCATTGTTACTGTAATATATATATATATATACACTCTGCGAGATAATATTTTTTTAAAAAAAAATTAGAGAGTAAATACTAACGGTCTCATATTATAAGTAGAATTAAACCTATAAATATTGTATTTATAGAAAAACTTTTATATCACTAGATTTTTGGGGCCATTGGCCAAATAATAGTATGGTTGATTATTTCATATCATGTCAAAATTCAAGCTTCAAGAAGATCTAAGAAACTAGATATAAATACGTAATTCTTCTTGTTTAACTTATAAAAATAAAGTTGAGGAGTTTTTAACCTATGTACAAAAGTTGAACAGGTTAAGAGAATACTTATATTTTTGTTAATCTAATTATAGATTGATTCAAATGTGATGAAAATTAAAAGTAAGTGAGGCCAATATTCTTTTTAAAAAGAAAAATAGGAGATGGAGGAATATGAAAGAAACAATTAGGCAGAGAATAAGTTTGTTGGGTGTCGAGGGCACTCGTGACCCTGAGACATCAAAATCAAAAGGAAAATATAAACAAAAATAGAAGAAATTGAAGTTGAAAAGCAGAAGACACTAGAAGAAACAAAGTACTACTGCTCTCCACTGTCCATTCCATGCAAGACAACTTTGTCAGAGCCCACCGTTCCCTTTTTATATTCAAAAATACCTTCCCACTTTTCCCTTTTAACCGACCCCACAGTAAAAAAATTCAGTAATTCATTAACTAAGTAAAGCTACCTTACTTTTACACACACATTTACGAATGAGCTTAGACTTTACACCATCATATCCATCTTTCTCATCACGCACAATGCCTCCCAATTTCCTAAGCAAATCATTATTTTATCTTTCTTAATCATTAGTTTCATCCTTCTAACTAATATTTTTTGTCACACTTATATATATATATATATATATGATAAAATTAAAATTTTAACTGTTTTCCCTCAATAAGAAGTTTTATTTGAATTCAGTTAATTAAATATTCAAAATGTAGTGTCTGTTTATTAAATTTTATGATTATAATTAATTAATTAATTAATTTATACACATAATATTAAAAATTAAAATCGAAAAAGAATACATCATTACATCTAGATGAAAAGCTGGATTTTTCCCCGGAATAATTTACGTTTTTTCCCCTCGAGGGTAGTTCGAGAACATGTAAAGGAGCCTACTTTTGGACACATTTACCGATGGAATCAAACTTTAACAATCATAGATCGTAATCAATCACAGAGCGTGGCCAGCAATTTTTTACGTACCTTGGTACTTCGGTTTTTTGCAGCTTCAACTTTTAACTAATCACTGAAAATTCCCTCCTCCTCCTCCAAAAGATTGGCCTGACGGCGCACCATTATTGTTATTGTTATTGTTTCTGTGATTCTCCAAAGAACCCAAGTTCATGAACACTTGCTGCTGATGATGATAATGATCTCTGGGGGAAATCCCTCCGCTCATGCTCCTCACAATCTGCCCAACCCCAAGAAAATCTCTAGTCAGCCTGTCAGATCCTGCGGGCAGTTTCTGGTCTCTTGTGTTCGAGTTGTTTTGTTGATGATGATGATCGTATCCTTCATACCCACCAACAGTACTGAATGTGTTCATCAGATCTTGAAGGTTACTGTTCCGATCGTCGTTGTTGGTCGACGAGGACCCTCCGAAAATAGCGCCATAGTTTGCTCCGACCAGCTGCTGTGGTGGCGGCCTGTTGTCGTGGTGATGATCAGACTTGGATCCGGTGATGGTGGACGAGGAGCTTCCGAAGCTTCTCAGAAGCGAGGCGGTGGTGCTGTTGTTGCTAGAACTTGCACCGATTTGAGCAGCCTTTTGAAGCAGTGCGGTTGCAGACATGTGAGCGATGCCACTGCTGCTGTTGTTGTTATGGAGAGATGTGCTGAAAAGAGAAGGAGCACTGGAGCTTGTGATTTGGTCGGAGAAGAAGTTGTTATGGCCGTCCACGGCAGCGCTTCTGTTGTTGCCCAAGTGATCGGATAAAGAACTGTTAGTATTGACGGTGTTGGAGAGGAATGCGGGAAGGTTGAAGAGGTTGGTGCTGTTATTAGAAGCAGATGTTGGAGAATTGTTACTGCTGTTGTGATGAAGATCAGAGAATTGCATGAGTCCATGGAATTGTTTGTTTTGCTGATGATGATCATGGTGGTGATAGTTCTCCGGCACGAAGAAGGGCGGAGGAGAAGCAACATTGGGCGACACCTGCGGTGGTGGTGGTGGTCTGATTAAGGATGGTGGGAGAAGGTGGTCGAAATGGCCGGCAGCCCGAGAAGCCGCGGTGGCTTGCAAAATGTCGCACCCGGTTTGATTGTGGGGGTTATGGTCATGGACGGCGGAGATGTGAGAGGCCACCTGAGATAAGCCTAAAGAAACATTGTTACTTCCATAGAGCTGGCTCCCACTAATCAAGTTGGAAGGCTGCCTCGCACTTTCTTGAGCCAGTGCATCACAAAAAGCCCTGTGCGTGATAAAACTGTCTCGCCTGCAACATTAAATTCTTCAAAAATATTAGAGACAATATGGAAATAATTAAACCAATTAATACACTAACCAGTTATTTCCAAATACAAGGCGCACGCACAAATATATCAAGGAAAATAAACAATAACTTTCACCAGCACAAAAGTATTTAAGAACTATAAGAAGTTGGGACTTGCCTTACCCAAATTTAGTACCATAAAAATCTTAATATGCCCTGCTGCAAAATCTACGTGCATTAATGGATCAAGAAGATGTAAGAAAAACTATAAATTGTCCGTGTGTATTGTTAAGAGGTTATGTATTTTATCTGTAGACATATATATATATATATATATATATATCTTTCTATTAGAAATAATTTTATTCTAGACATTAATTATCAGATACTAAATGTGACAAATTCTTCTAATAAGAATTAATTCAAATTTCAAATATCAATTCTTATATTGTGAATAATTAACTCCTTCCATTAGATCCCAGTTTTAATCCTCTAACCAAGAACAAAAGTGTGGCTGCATTTTTTGGAGACTGCGAGAAGAAATAACCCCAGACCTGGAAATTGAAGTTTGAATTTTCGTAAGAAAGAGAGAGGGAGAGAAATGGAATAATTGAATTTTTGTAGGGCAAAGCTTTATCATGAAAAGGAGAACCTGGATGGATACCTGCAAGAGCACAGTACTGAGCACGTCTAGCCAACCCATAAGAGAACAAACACGGTAACACCACAGCCCTACATACACTACTATTATCTCCCTCCACATTGCACATAGCAACACGTGAATCCGAAGAAAATAGAAATACAAAACAACAAATAAAAAGGTAATGGGCTATACCAGCACTGTTCCCAAGGTAAAATCCCGAGATAGAGATAGAGAGAGATGGGGAAGATGACGATGATGCTGTTTGCTTCGTGTGTTTTTCTGATACCCTACGACCGAGGCAGTTTCCAAAAGATAATTTCACGTGGGAACGATGTTTCCTTCCATTTCCTCTACCCGCAACGTACCCAAGAGAATGGAAACATGACAAACACAACCATACGAGAGAAAGAAACGACGCAGAATCTTTATCACATCAACTCGAAGAAGAAGAAGAAAAGAAGAAAGCATCTAACCCTCTTTCTTCCCTATGCTCTCTCACTTATACCTACACCTAGTAATGCAAACAAGATATTCAAAACTGTGTAACGTAACTACTTAACTTGATTATATATTAACACAAATTACCTGGAGAAGAGAGTTCCACAGTCGCACCTGTATTCTCTGGTGCCACAAGTCTTAGAATGTGCTTTCCAATCAGACTGAACGGCGTATTTCTTGGAGCACTTCTCGCACTTCCACTTCTTCTCGCCGTGCTTTCGAGAGTAGTGTTTCTTGATGCCAGTGAGGTCACCGAGAGCTCTTGAAGGGTCATGGTGGACGCATGTGGGCTCGGGACAGAGATAAACCTTTCTCTTTGGCTCTTTGTTTGTCTTCTGCTTTAGTTTCCAAGGCAGGTTGTGTCCTCTTCTGTGAAGTTGTAGGTTCTGCTCTCTTTGGAACCCTTTGTTGCATACCTCACATATGAACCTGTTTGTCGCCATTAATGTCTTTGGAGATAGAGCTATCACCTCTGCATCTGGATCTGTACGTTCTCACAGAAAAAAGCCAGACCACAAATTATAATTAATTATATAACAATTCACTAACTAATTAATTAATTATAAGTCTCTGCTGAGGGGGTCTGAAAAGACGGGGGCTTTCACTGCAATTCATTTTCCTGAGTTTCTGTTACAGACTTAGGGTTTTCTGGGAATTTTTTTTATGGTTAGAAGTGGTTCGGAAAACGAGGATGAATTTGATGAAATATCTGAAATAGGCCAAAAGAAAAAACAGTTCATCTAGAAATTTGATGATTAAATTGAAAAAAAATTATTGGGATACTTGCTCGGTTTTCCTGGTTGGTTTCTCTTCTTTTTCTGCGGTGGTGCAGCTGCGGTTGTTGACGAAGTTGGAGTTGATAAATGCTGCTGCTGATTCATCGGATTCTGATCTCCTCTGATTCCAAACAGCGACGCCGCCGACGAAGAAGATGCCGCCATATCAGATAGCATATATGTGTGTGTATCCTTCTTCAAGAGAATATAAGTGGTCTGGTTTTGCTGGGGATATTTGTTTTCTGCTTGGGCCTTATAGAGGAATCTGAATTCTGGAAAAGCCACGTGCAATTCTGAACCAGAATCTCAAAAGCAGGTGATTGAAATACTTGGGGGCTCTAATGATGAAAAGAAGAAACATAGAGGGGAAGAGATACATAAGAGAAAGCTAAAAGAGAGGTATGGAAGTTGAAGAAGAAGATGAATAAGGAAAAGGAAATCAAACCCTCCTCCATGGGCACACTACTTGATGATATGAATTTTTCTCTTCTTCTTCTTTCTTCCTTACTTTCTTTCTTTCTTCTCAGCTGGTTTGGCTTATTTTAAACGCCAATATTTGAAGCAAAGTGATATATTACTGAAATTATATCACTGATTTGGTGTCATGCAGATACACCAACACATAAGCACTGAAGAAAATTTTTGTAGGGGCTTTCTTATTTTCCTCTCTCTATCTCTGTAATTCTCTGCCCTCCTTTTCCCTTTTCAATGTTTTTTCCTCCAGATTTCGCTCATTTGTTCCCTGCCATAAATGATATTCACAATATGAAAAATTAATTGTAGAGAGAAGAACACAGAAATAATAATAAAAAAATAGTGAAATGAGAGAGAAAACCCTGCGAGTCGGTGGACCCAATCGCGGCCGTAAAACGACAACGTATGTGTGAAAGCAGCATGAAACCGCTACTACACCACACTCTCTCTCTTATAGGGTATCTTCTTACTCACTCACAGACAAACTTTCTCTCATCACCGGGCCCCACTGGTCCTCACAGGCAGATTCAAAAATCAAATAAATAAATAAACAAAACTGAAGGAGGTGAAACTAACATCTAACACTGTAAATTCCAACACAAACAAAAATAGCATGGAACCAAACAAGGGGAAGAAATAAATCATATTATATATATTTAACTTTGACAAAGAAAAGAAAAGAAGAAAACACCTGGAAGTATGATTGGTGAAGTCTGAAGAAAATTGGTCTGAATTTCTTGCTGTGTGGCAGAGTATGTGTACTATTACCATTTGTAGTGATGACTGACATGGAAAGAGCAAAAGAGTAATCTCATTATCTATTTGGTGTGCTTGGCCGCCTTCGACATGGAATTGATTTTGTGAGCCCCTTCTTCACTTTCTTAAGCCTTATATATATATATATATATATATATATATATATATATATATATATAAGCCTCTTTCTTTAATTTTCTTTAATTTGAGAGGATATTGATTCTTTTCTCCTACATGTAAATAAGGATAATTAGATTTAAATAGTTCAGATCTCATTTTAAGAGGGAATGTATATACGGTGATCAACCTTAAAATGAGTGCTGCATTAAAAATTATGGCCTGTTATTTTATGGATTGAGACGCTTGAATTTATTGATTTGAATTTTCAATAAATGCATTATATGTAATTAAAAACATATTAAAGCTGACGACAATATTTAATTTCAAAGATGTATTTATCAGTCTTCACTAATTGGTGTCAGCTGTAGTTAAAAAAGACTATAATGTTTAAACTTGGAATCCATGTGAATATAAAAACGTGATAAATCCCAATGCTACAAGTGAATATGGTCAATTATAATAGCAAAATTTGTGAGTCATACCCCCAATGAGTATAGAGATGGATTTCCAATACATGCACAACGCATGATATACGCTAATGAAGATTGAGTTTAATAAATTAAAATAATTAATTTTTTATAATATAACGAATTTAAATTTAATTTTTTATTAAAAAAAGTGTTCATATTTAGCATTTGTTTGTGCTTGAATAAAGTTGTCCTCCAATAGAAGGATATTTATGAGCAATCTAAAATTAAAAACATTATAAAAGCATCTGGCAACAGATGATATTAGTGTTGAGGATTTATTTATCTTTCCTAACAAACATTAGTCTTAGAAGAAGATTGTATGACTATTTAAGTATAAATTATAATTTTAAGTACTTGTGAATATAGAAAATACAAAAGTCATCATTTGTATTCTAGTAAAATGTGTCTGTATCCATATGATGCATGTGATATTTTACTTTTTTTTTAAAAAAAATAGTTTGGAGTATTGTAATAATGAAAAAGCACGCGTGATAAGTGCTTCCAGCTTGGTTTTGTCATATTATGTACCCGAGACTCTATATAATGAGCCTCAGTCAGTTGTAATCAGCATCAGGAATTCTATCATCGAATATCTTTTGTGAAATAGAATGTGTGATTTCTAAAGAAACTCTCTCTTCTGTGAAAGCTCATCTTTCTTTACTTCTGTCTAGATTCATTCATGATAGGGTTAAGTCTTCCGCTTGAATGATTAGATTTAGTCTGGGAGTTCATGGAAACCAGGTTCTCTAAAGGCAAACATAAGGCCTAAGAGAGGCATTCGTAAGTCCTTAGACAGAGTGCTTGGGTTTCATGTTCATTTTGGACTGGGTCTCAGAGTTCTTGTAGGAGATCCACCCCCTATGGTATCAGAGCCAAGTCTACTTCTTTCTGACCTGATATTCTGGTGAATCTAACAGAAATAAAATTAGAGAAAGTGAGTAAGAGAGAGACCTTACTACCATGAGTGATACACCTTCTACTTCGAATGAACCTGTTAGAATTTCATCCGCCTTATCCATTGACCGGATACCTTCATCCATCCGCCGTACTCTTTCCCATAAAATAGACAATCTTGTTGAGTTTACCCATCTTCCAGAAGAAGTTCGTATCAGAGATACTGAGTTACCTCTTCTAAACCCATATTCCCTTTTTCACAGACAACGTTCCACTACCTTTAGAAATATCCGCCATCTTATTTCTAGAACCACTCCTCCTGTCAAAGAAATTATTCAAAGTTCTCGTCTTGACCAGTGTGGTATTCCTTCTACCAGTAGTGAACAGTATGTTACGCTGGAGCTACCTCAGCCACTCATCAACTCTTATATTGAACAGGGATATTCTCATCTCCATCTTGGAGCTGTTCGTCTTGTTCTTACCTTGCATGGCAGAAAAAAGACTTCCTGTCTCCGCAAAAATTGCTTTGTTAGATACAGCCTATCATGAGTATCCAAATGCCCTGATTGGTACTTTGGTGACTACTCTCAGCAATGGAAGTATTATTTTGACTATCACTCCAAATTTCAATATGATGCTGTCAGATCCTACTCTTTCGAGAAGGATAAAAGTCCAAGTGCAGATCGTTGGTGCCAAGCTTGATCCAAATGCTATTGCAGCCACTCTACATCATTAGTTGGTTTACAGAGTCCAGAATCATTCTCTAGATCTCTAATTCCCAACAGACACACATGATGCTCTGCTAATGTTTACAGATAATACTCATGGTCCAGCCATAATAAATATCCCACGGCAGATTCCTAGAGAAGAGCTTGCTCAGATTATTCCTCTTGAATAGATCACCAACTATGAACGGGAGTTCAATCCTACTCCTACTGATGTTCATACTACTGCACCTCCTGTAGTTTCACATATGCCTGATGGCACTGTTCGTTCAGTTTTTCAAAAGCCTGGAACATAAGGTTCTTATCCTTCCAGAATGATTGCTACAATCTCCCCTGCTTATTCTAGTGACCCTGAAGCTAGTGATCCTCCAGTCCATGAATTTTCAAAAGCTGCTGAACCAGTATACGTGTCTCATGTTCATGGGCACTTTATCTGGGATTTTGATAACTCTTTATGTGAATCAGACTGTGAATGTCATGACCCATCTTTTTGGGAATTCTCTGATGATGAAGATTTTAGGCGTGCTGTAAAGAAGGAGAAAAAGAAAAAGAAAAAGCCGGTACATCAACCTAGGCGCAGAAAGCCTAAAGATGATGATGATGAACCACCTAAGCCCAGATTTGCTGTCAACTGGGATATTAATGCTGTGAAACCTAGAATAGAAATGTCTCTGTATGATCTATTAAAGGAGCTAGGACATAATGATCTAATTGCTGATGTCTTTTCTCACCATAAGCAACCTGAACCAGCTATTCCAGAACTTCCTCCGGTGATACCAGTCATTCCAACTATCCAGCCACAACCATGCATAGCCATGCTTAATCCAGAATCTCATCCTTATGAAGCTCAATTTCCTTCTCTTGAAGAAAGTTTTGATCAAGGAACTAAGGTAGCCAGAAAACCCTATATCAAAAGTACTGAAGTTACTCCGAATGGTCCTAAACCTGTTACTCAAACAGAAACAGTACTTAACTGGCATACTAACAACGCTGTTTGTCAGAACAAGTTTCTTTCCAGGATTGATTCTAAGCTGGATCTTATCTCTGCAAATACTGAAGATTTATCTTCTCAGGTTGAATCATTGACTGATCAAGTCAATAAGCTTCATTCGAGGCTTAATTCTCAAGCACAACAACTTGATGCTGATCTCAGAAGTTATATTAATCAGAGATATTTTGGACCTGATTTTCAAAGAAAGGAGCAAGAGCTCAGACAAATACAGGAACAGATTAGGCAGATTGAAGCTAACATGCCTAAGTATGATCAACCTCCTCCTTTCCCTTCGACAATTGACCCTCTTGCCTCATATGCTCCTATTCATCCATCAACTTATCCAGTATACTCTCCTTTATCCTCACCTACACCTTCCCCCACAGATTATAGCCAAGTTTTCAGATCCACTTACCATCTAGCTAGACAGCTTAACCCTAAGCCTAAAAAGCCATCCAGAAGAAAACAAGTTTCTTATTCTGGAGAACAAACTTTCATACCAGAAACTTCTACCTACCAATCCTCTTTGCCTCAAACAGCCCAAACACCAGAACATGTACCTAGAAAACCTGCCTTCTCTTTTGTTAGACCACCTATCTCAGCAAGAAGACCCCCTTTTGCTAGTATTCAAATCCGTGAGCCTGTTTCCACTTACAAAGAATCTGTTACTGTTCCTAGAAAAGGAAAAGGTCTTGCAGTACAACCCAGTAGTTCTACTATTGGAGCACTGGAAAAGAATAAGTTCTTTCTTCCTAGGGATACGGAAAAGCAAAAGTCTAGCTTATCCGAAGAATCATCTGCAGTTGAAACTGAATCTACTACAGAAGAATCTCAGGAGTCTGAAGAATCTGTTACAATAGATTACTCTGAGTATTCTAGTGAGGAACAATATTAGGTTGATTTATCAACCATTGCTATGGTTAATCCTCAGACTACTACTGCAGAATCAACTAGTAGAAATCCTATTGTTGAAGATCCTTCTTCCTCTGAAGAAGAAATGGAAGAACAATCCAATGAGAGGACATCCACTCCATTCAAGCCCAAGAAGCATAATTCTTGGTTTACTTTTGATGATATTCCACCTTCCAAATGGCGTGACAGATTGCATGAGTTTGGAGCATGGATTGATTCTCATATGACTAATCTAAGTCTTACCTTGGAACAAATTCTCACCGAGTTTGTTTCTCAGATGACCGGAAATTTGAGAGAATGGTTTACTCAGCTCAGTGAATATCAAAGATTACAACTTGTCAGATCTGTAAATCCTAGAGCATTTCTATGAGCCCTTCATCAAGAATTCCTTGGAGATTTTCATGTGATCCAGAAAAGAAATTCTCAGGAATATTTTGAAATGAAATGTTGTTCGCTCAACAGACATGATCTTCAAAAGCACTACATTAGAATGGCTAAAAAGTATTATCCTTTGGGTGGAACTCAAAATCCTAATCTAAGGCATGTTTTCATTGCCTCTCTTCCAGATGAGTTACAACCAGAATTACACAGGATAATTTCTTCTCTCAACAAAGAAGTAACACAGCTTACTTTAGGAGAAATTTATCAACTTGCTTTAGCCACTCTTGACAAGATGTGTGAGCAACAGAAGTTTTTTAAATCTATGATGAAAGGAAGCTCAAAGCTCAAGCCAGCTTGTAGCAGATCTCATTTGAAAATCAAATGCACGGACAAAGATAAATGTTACTGCCCAACAAAAAAGAAATATCATTTCTCCGCATGGAAGCCTTACAAAAAGAAGAAGAAGAAATACAGAAAGCCTTTCAGGTATTTCAAGCGGAGATCTTCAAAGTCACCTAAGTCTAATAGGTGTTTTCTCTGTGGTAGCAAAGGCATTTTGCAAAATCTTGTCCTAGAAAAAATCAAAAAAGAGAAATCAAGATGTTGCAGTCATTCCAGCATGCATTGCCTATACAGAAGTCTCAAGAGATAGAATCTGTCTATGAAGAACAGTTTGAAGAAAATGAAGAGACAGAATATATTCTTCATATGTCTGATTCTTCTGATTCTGATTCAGATTATGAGCCTGATTATCCTCATAGATTTGTTCATTATCTTGGAGCGTGGAGAACAATTTCTCGAGTTATTAATCAACCTACTTATGGATCATGTGGATCTATAGGTATTTCTCAGATAGATAAAACTCCAAGACCTCTTGCAGAAGCCAAAATTCTGTTATCCAAATATGATAAGCCTATTAAGGCTATTGCAATGATTGATACAGGATCTTGCGCTACAATCATCAAACCTCACATTCTTCCTGGAGACATGTGGATGCCATTTGATCAACCATTCATGACAGTCAACTAGGAGCCGTTTCACATCGAGCTTATTTCAAGAAAGAAAATTGGGATACAGCTTTTCCCTGGATGTGTTACGTGGATTAAAGTTTTTGGGAGTTATCTGCCTGAAAAAGATATACTCCTTGGGTTTGATGCTCTCTACAAGATAGCAGGATTAGCTATTTCATCACAAGGATTACGGTACAAGAAGTTCTTCACTCCTTATGTCCAGACATCAAGTATCCTTGAAATCAAACAAGCTCCTGCTGGATATGAATCTGTAAGAGACAGACTTCTCAACCTATGTTCTGATAGCCATGATCAATTCAGACATCCTCATCCTTTATGGACCAGAAGAGAATTCTTTGTGAAGTTACCTTTTAAAAAGAATAAAGATGTTAATCCCACAAAGGCTACTCATTCAGGAATGAATCCTGATGATTTAATTCTTGCCAGACAAGAATGCGCTTCTCTATTGGCCCAAGGACTTATTGAGCCTACTGAGTCAAATTGGGCTTGCCAGGCCTTTTATGTGGAAAAAAGATCAAAATAACTCAGAGGAAAAAAGAGGCTGGTAATTGATTATAAACCTCTTAATCTCTTCCTGCAAGATGATAAGTTTCCTCTGCCTAAGCTTAATACCTTAGCCTCCAGACTTGCTACTGCAAAAATCTTTTCAAAGTTTGATTTAAAAGCAGGTTTCTGGCAAATTGGTATTCACCCTGAAGAGAGATACAAGACAGCTTTTTGCATACCAGATGCTCAATATCAGTGGACTGTAATTCCTTTCAGATTAAAGGTCACACCATCTCTATTTCAGAAAGCTATGATCAAGATATTTGAGCCTATACTTCACTCAGTGCTGGTTTACATTGATGACATCCTTCTTTACTCAGATGATGAAGAAAGCCATAAAAAGCTCTTGGCCCAATTTGCAGATATTGCTGAAGCCCATGGTGTTATGCTATCTTCTAAAAAAGGATACATAGCCCAGGCCCGAATTGACTTTCTTGGAATGAGTTTTCATGATGGATTTTACCAGCCAGGTCCGCATCTAGCCCAAGAACTGCTTAAATTTCCAGACGACAACTTGTCAGTAAAGCAGATATAATAGTTTCTTGGAATTGTTAATTATTTGCGTGACTTTATTCCTGAAGTGACTAAGCATACAAACCAGCTGTCTTCTCTGTTAAAAAAGAATCCCCCACCTTGGGGACCACAGCAGACTAAAGCTGTCCAAGTCTTGAAAAAGATTTCACAGACTCCTCCTCCTCTGAAAGTTCCAGGAACAGGACAAAGAATCTTACAGACTGATGCTAGTGACCAGTAATAGGGAGCTATCCTTCTTGAAGAAGCTAATGGTAAGAGACACTACTGTGCACATACCAGTGGTCAATTCAAAGATTCTGAACAACATTACCATGCTTCATACAAGGAAATATTAGCAGTTAAAACGGGTATTGAAAAATTCAGTTTTCATTTAACTTCGTATGAATTTATAGTAAAAATAGATAATACTGCTTTTCCCTCCTTGCTGGATACAAAGAAAAAAATATTGCCTGACTCTCAATTACTGAGATGGAAAGATTGGTTTTCCCGCTATAAATTCTCAGTTCGGCATATCAAAGGTCATCAGAACATCATTGCTGATTATCTTTCTAGACCTTCCAAAGTCCAGCTTCTCACTCCTCTTGGTCCCAGATACATTTTAATGATGGATCATCTTCCCCTTCCTAAGAGATCCTATCATATTTCCAAACATCACCAGTTCCTTCCTGGTGAAATCCCAACCACAATTGAACAAGTGCAACAGATAGCCAAAAAGAATCTTTTCTATTGGTTACATCTTCTGTTCGTTAACCATCCTGTTACACCCAGTCTTAAACATTTCAGTTTAGATAAACCTTATCTTTCAATTCAGTTCATTACTGGCCCAGTTCCTGAAGAGTTAAAATGGTACCTTTGGTCCCTTTCAGCTCTCTATGTTTTTATAATAGCCATTTCACCTATGCGTGTTTACCATTATATGCATGATAGTGTCAATAAAGGTTCTTCTCTGTGGACTATTTTACAATGGTTCGCACCTCTGCCTGTTTGGAGAAAACAACTTGGTGAAATCATTGAGCAGTATTAAATCTGGAAACTTCCTGAAGATCAACATCAAAAGTTCCAGTGCTTCTTTGCTCTGTATAGACCATACAGCATAGATCATGAAGGGAAGCTATATACCCTTCATCAAGCTCATTTATGGCAGACTCAGACTTCTTGGCCTTATTACAAAGAAGCTCTCTTCTCTAATCTCAAGCTCTTTGTATGTAATATGAATAATCATGAGGAACATCCAGAATTAAAGTGTACCGCTTTAGGTCCCATACCTAATGAAGCTTTCAGTATTCCTCATATCCAACAATGGTACAGAAGACCTCAGGAATAGATATTTTCTCCAGAAATATTAAAGTATTTAGATTCCCGTAAAGCTTCCTCTTCAAAGAAGTCAGAGAAGATGACAAGGCCTACTGAATTACAACTGTTACCCAGTTCCTCTGTTACTGAATTACAGTTGTCTTTGCAGACCCAAGACTCTGAAGCTATTGTCTCGCTCAGACAAGATGAAGACCCGTGGCATGATACATGGCAAGATTCCCAGGACCCATGGGGAGGACCAATGGACCCAGACCTTGAAAAAGCTTTAGAAAAGCCATCTGACCTCTACTCAGTTTTTGGGATTGATCCAGACTACTCTAATATGGAGACTGATGATGATCACGAGCCTATCTACAAGTAGCTGTTCTTTTGTCTGCTTTTATCAAAAGTAGATTCCGCATGATGTGGTGTGTTTTCACTTTAATTGTGTAGACCCGTGAACTCCATAATAATGTGTCTGTCTTTAAAAGATTCCCGCATGATGCATGTTTGTATTCTAGTAAAATGTGTCTGTATCCATATGATGCATGTGATATTTTACTTTTTTTAAAAAAAAGTAGTTTGGAGTATTGTAATAATGAAAAAACACTCGTGATAAAGTGCTTCCAGCTTGGTTTTGTCATATTATGTACCTGAGACTCTATATAATGAGCCTCAGTCAGTTGTAATCGGCATCAGGAATTCTATCATCGAATATCCTTTATGAAATAGAATATGTGTTTTCTAAAGAAACTCTCTCTTCTCTGAAAGCTCATCTTTCTTTACTTCTGTCTAGATTCATTCATGATAGGGTTAAGTCTTCTGCTTGAATGATTAGATTTAGTCTGGGAGTTCATGGAAACCAGGTTCTCTAAAGGCAAACATAAGGCCTAAGAGAGGCATTCGTAAGTCCTTAGACATAGTGCTTGGGTTTCATGTTCATCTTGGACTACGAAACTTTTCGATTTCATATGGTTTATTAAAGGTTTATATAAAAATAGGTTTATCTATCTTTTATTAACTTCACTATATTTTATAAAATTATACAGAATTTGTTTTGTTCATGCACCTTTGGAATACATGAGATATGCGTTACATGACATAAATATTATTAGAAAAATCACTTATCACAATGCTACTTCACAGTAATTATAAGAAAAATTGTCACAAAAAAAAGCGGTGGTATTTTTATAAATAAATTTAGTTTTAAAAATTTTTAATTGCAATTTTTATAAAAATCACAGTTAAAAGTCATCAGGTGAAACTTTTAACTATGATTTTTATAAAAACCATGGTTAAAAGTCATCGAGTGGGATTTTTAATCGCAATTTTTATAAAAAACCTGCATTAAGATTTATCAAGTGAGACTTTTAACCAGAGGTTTTTATAAAAATTTCTGTAAAAAATCCCCGTAAAATTTTGAAAACTGTAAACTCGATTTCAGTTTTAATTTTACTTTTTACAACTGTCCATAGTCTTGTTTCTCTTCCTATCACCACAGGCTTTGATGAAAGTCATTTTTCGGCGTTTTCCCCTTAGTTTCAGTACCCATCTCAGTTGTTAATGTCCTTATCTGTCATCTCCATCATGAAAGTTGTAAGTTATCATTTAACTTCTTTATTTGCTTAGTTTTCTTGGCTTTTTGGTTGTTTGCTATTTATAAACTGTAAATATATTATATAACAAAAGCTTATCGTTGTCCTTCTTCATTTGTTGTTTACAAATTATCATACATCAAGAGCTTAAAAATTTTTGATAGCAAAAGCTTTCTAAATCTTCAACCTTAATTTTGGTTAGATCTATAACTTTTTCTCTAAATCTTCAATTTTTGCCAGATTTTTAACTTTTTAGTGACACTGACTGTGGTAGTTAATAGTGGGTGTCGACAGATGGACCTTATTGGAAGAAGCTCAAAAAGTTTGAATGGAAGAAGTTTATGTATCTTTAGTTTCTTCACCAGATCTTTGACATCTTTACTGCTAGAAAATAGGTTTTCTAAACCAATTGAAAATTAGTTTCTACACTGGACCTTAATCTAGTGTAAAAATAGCCTGTGTAGAAAGTATGATATTCTATACCAGTTGTATATGACTGATGTAGAAAATTAGCTTTTTTAAACCAGTTATTTCATACAACCGATTTAAAAAGTAATATAAAAATAAAAAAAATCTAGAATTGAACAACTCTAGATTCAGATCAGAGAAGCTTCTAAACCAATTTTTCTATTAAAACACTAAAATTCTTTCCTTCTTCGTCACATATCTAAAGGAGGAGGAGAGTAATAAAGAATATATGTACCTATAAAACACAAGCAGAGAATAAAAGAGAGAAAAAAATGCCAGATAACCCATAAATGAAATAAACAAAAACTCATATATACACACAAAAACAAAAACCTATAAATGTCCTCACCTAATTGAAGACGTCACAAAAATATCGTCACAATTCTTTCGGGTTACCTGCTCAAAAGCAAACAGAAATATATTTAAATCAAACCCATAAATAAATGAAATGAAAACCTAAATATATACACATAAATGAACAGGACCCATAAATTAATACACACACACACAATTCCTCTGACTTACCTACTAAAAAATGCACAAAAATATATTTAAACAAAATCCAGAAAGAAATAAATAAAAAAATAGACACTTACCATCACATATTTAGGTCTTCTTCTTTAGCAAGCTTTAGAGGTGAGAACGACAAACTTTAACAATAGAGAACAATGAACACATGTATGGGTCATAGCATATTTAGGTCTTTTTCTTCGGTGAACTTTAGATTGTGTGTTACTGTAACATCCTAATTTTTATCCTTATATTTAAGTAAAATTAAAAATATTATTTATCAATAACTTAAAGATATTATCTAATTAAATTATTATGGTTTAGTATTTTTATTATTTTTAATAAAATATGATATATGTATTTTTTTAACTTAGGATTTTATGATTTAATTGTTATTATTAGTTAAAAAATTATTATTATTTGAGTTCAAATTTAGATATAGATTTGAATTTAAACTATTATTATGGTTTTATAAATAGAGTTATGGCCTTAGTTATTCTTCAGATTTGATTATTGAGGCAGCTCTTCTCTTTTTAGTCTTTTCTCTCATTCCTTTTCCTATGCCCAAAGAAGGTAACAACTTTCTACTCGTGTGTGCTAATACGATATTTGTGAGTGATTTGATATATATAAATCTATTGATATTGATATAATTATATTGAGAAAATTTGTTTGATTATTTTGTTGAAAATAGTCTTGTGAGATTTAAAGTTTAATTTATAAAGTTTGAGTTGAGATTAAAAACTTATTATATATTGACATTAGAATTTGAAAGAAAATTATTTTGAGAAAAACCCTTTTTGTGATATTTATCAAGCTACTTGAATTTTGATCAATATGATTATTTTGAGAATTATGCATTCGGGATAGGTAATGATTGAGTTATATTTTTACCATGTAGTATAGCCTCTATTGGAGCTCGATAGTTGGCTTTTGTCCTACTATTTTATCGAGGGATGTACATCACCCGTTTATCAAGGGACTACGACACCCCACATATTTATTGAGGGGAATAAACCCATTATCCTATTACATGCTCTGTAAATTTTAGCATATCTATATCACTTTATCAGTTAGCTTTGAGTGGTTAGTTATCACTAGCCCATGGGTTCGATTGGCAGGAATAAGTCAGTTCGGTTGGTTTGAGGGGAAGAATTTGGGCAGATTATTCATTTAATTTTTTGATAATAATATGTTACTTTTTGTATATATTATACTTTGTGAGGTCCCACTTGACACCTTATGAGTATATATTAGTATGCATAATGAGTAGGATTAATGGTTATTGAGACGTTTGTCTCACCTTATTATTATTAACATTTTCAGGTGATAGTCTTATGTTTTGACCCCAGGGAAAATTTCAGATGCTTGGTTAAAGCTATATTAATTGTATATATTTTTCCTTTGAAGGTATATGTAGAATATTTGTATATTGCCATAATAAGCTTTATTTTACATGCTTATATATTATATTACTTTATTTATATTAGAAGAAAAGTCTTTTATAACTATGGTAGAGTTCATTTAAATTTTAGTTAAACTATTTTCTATCATTGTTAGCTCTCTTGAAATAAACTAAATTAATTTATAATATTATTTTTAAATTATATTGGGTATAAAATAGATCTAAATAATTAAAAATAGTTATATTTTAGAAGAATTTTACAGTTATGAAGGTGGAGCTTTCTGATACCATGTGTTTTTTCTTGTCTAGTTTTCTCTATGGACGACGATGTAATTTGTGAAGATAAGGAAGAGCAAAAAATTAAGGCTTTTTGTTAGATTTTTAATAGTAAGGGCATTCTACAACCGGATGTTATTCTATCATATGTAAAATTTTTATCTTTTATACTTGTACATCAGGTGTAGAATATTTCATCTTTTACACCTGTCACATGTACATCAGGTATAAAATATTTACACAAAAGACATTATACACTGAATGTCATTCCATCAGATGTAAAATATTTTACCTTTTATACCTATCATATGTACATCAGGTGTATAATATTTCATCTTTTATACCGATCACGTGTACATTAGGTTTAAATATTTTATCTTTATTTATGAAAATATCACTTCTTTTTTTTAACACCGATTACTTGTATATCAAGTGTAAATATTTTACCCTTATTTATAAAAATGACACCGCTCATTTCTTTTACACCAATCACATATACATCAATTGTAAATATTTTACCTTTATTATAAAAATGTCAATTGTTATTTCTTTTAAATCATTTTCGTGAGAACCGATTTAAAAATAGGGTTTTAGAAAGTCTATTTTATAATAGTACCTCTCTATAAATCTAGTTTGATGTTTTTTGAGTGTGACTGATGTGATTGATGGTAAGTGTAGACCAATGAAAGCAAAAAAAAATTCAAATAATTAACAACAAAGATATTTTAATATGAAATGACACTTTTAGCCACCGTTATAAGTATTTTTTTAATAGGAAACATTACAATATAGTAACATAAATAATTAGACAGGAGCTCTTATAAATTACACAAAATCCCATATGACAAGACATATATACTATTCGTTATTCGTAAACGTTATAACTTCTATAGGTATATAATATAGATGTTTTAATGTATTCAAAATATAGCCACATTGTATTTTTATATCTACATGTTAAATATGCATATATCTTGCTTTGTTTTAGAAAGTTTTGGTGGTTTGTAAATCACAACTCTTATGTTTGATGCATGCAATTGCAATATGCATTGGCTGGTCCATCATCCATTTCTTTATATAAACACCAATGTGCAATGGCTGAAAGTCACATCAAGGTGGGGCAAAAGGGAGGGTATTTTAGTCATTGCGCATTTAATAAAGTGTTAAATCACAATCAGAAGACCAAGAGAAGACCTAATCCAACCACTATGGATAAATAAATCGTACAGAATTTTAAGAACCCAGGTGCCGTTGATAACGTTTGGAACATGTACATGTATGATCTAAATCGTTGATTAATAGTAAATCATGTAAATTTTGCTAATTTTTTTATTTTAACATGGTTTTTTTAAAAAAAAGAACTATCTACACCTAATTTAAATAGCTCCGATCAAATATATACACTTTTTTATACGTTTTAAAAGATGCATATATAGAAAATGTAGGTTTTATTCCTAGCTCGCCGGTCACTTTATTAAATATTAATTTATTCAATAGACAAGTCGAATAATCTTGACCGTGGATTAGGTTGAAAAAAATAAATAATGTCAACTAGATTCTTTGGGAATTGAGATATATAAAGGAACAATAGAATAAAGTGGAATGTGTGCTTTTCGGGATTTATGAGGTCTTTGATAGAGATAGTTAATAGTATTATTATCAACTTCTTTATTATTTATAGGAAGACAATTCTAATATACTTCTTATTCCATTTCAGATTCAACAACGGTGGCTGTCATTCTTTCAAAATAATTTTTGACAGGCTAACCATCAAACTCTCTCTCTCTCTCTTCAATATATGTATTTCAATATATATAAATTGTAGAGATAAAGGTTTGATTTTGAGTGGACGGCATAGGGTCAAGTTAATTAGAGGCTTTTAAGCATTATCCCCCATTTATATATTATAACTTGAGTTAAGGTACTATTTTACTTTAAAAATGTGTACGTTGGAACTATGCTATCTTGAAATTTTTTTTAGATTCAATATCACCTCAAAATTTTCTAAATTGTGGCAATTTAGCCTTGGCCCTTATATCTAGGTTAAGTGTGACTATTAGTTCACCAAATATATTGAGTTGGCAGGTCCATGTGTTATCTATAAAATTTTTGTTAAGCTGTAAATTTACCCCAAAAGTTTTTAAATAGTATAATGTTGCCTTGTCATCATCTATGTTAAATTTGACCATTAATTGACCAAGTATATTAAGCTTGTAGAATGAACGACAATGAAAAAGAAGCCACATATGGAGGAAGAACTCACATTTGCCATAGAGTAAAGAGAAAGAATATTAAGTTATAGGATACATGACACATTGAGAGAAATTGCCTAGAGATCAAGGTCGTCGAGAATCATCTGTCGCCATACCACATCTACGTCGAGATAAGCGAATACCTCTTTGATTTTCTCTTTACCCCACAAGACACTTCCACCTCTTTGAATCTTTTCACCTCTTTTAATTCCTCAAATCCTAAATATGGAATGCATTTGTTTTTGATTTTTTCTTTATTTATAAATCTAACTAATAGGAAAAAAATAAAGTGGATGACATGTGGACCTGTTAAATCATCAAATTTGGTCAACTAGCGATCAAACTTAACCTAGATAATAGACATGATAAAATTGATGCGAATTTAAAATTTCTAGATATCTAGTACTAGCTCCTAATCAATGAAAACTTATAGGGCTAATTTGTACCTTAACCCAAAATAAAAATGATGTGGATTACACGTGGATTATCGGCTCATCATATTTGGTAAATTAACGGTCAAATTTAACCTAGATAATGGTTGGGGTGAAATTGGTACGATTTAAAAACTTTTAGAATAATATTATTGGACAAAAAACTTTCAGGATAACATAGCTCAAATGTGTAAACTTCTAGAGCGAAATAGAACTTTATCCCTTTATAGCTTTGTATTATATAAGCCACGGAATTAAGAATGGGAATTCATTAAGGATTATATTGATACTCAAATAACTTTTTTCTCCGTTAATTAAAATGTGCATATTACTAAGTAGGAGAACATCCTATACGATATAGGAGATTGTGAGAGCAATTTTTTTATATCTTATATTAATGATGGATTAAAATATACTCAATTTTATATGTGTATTACAATACATAGGATTATTGTGGGTGTAGTCAACGAAATAAAAAAAATGCAATCACTAATTGTTTCAAGGATTAAAGAGACATTGATCTCATCATTAATTAATGAGACAAAATATTGAGTTGATGATGACAATCAACCTTCAATAAAGTAGTCGTACGATTGAAATTTTTGGACCAACTGATTTTGTGCCTGTTTTGATTTCGCATCAAATGTTTTAAACTACGTTTAAATATTTGAAGGGAAAATTTATGTGACACTAATTGGCTTTAATTTTATTTTGAGGGAGTTTGAGATTATAAAACATATATATTATATATCTAGTATAAAGTTGGGATATGTTGGGTTGGCCAAAAATGTATAAATACTTATTAAATGTAAAAAGTTATAGTCTATAGTGCGAGGGAATTATTCACTGTTTCGGGTGACGGGCAGTCAGTAGATATCTTAGACCTACTTAAAAAAATATTAAAATTCAAATGTAAATATATTTTTCATTAAGAAAGTAGTTTTCTAAGCAAACTAATACTTAGAATGGATATTTGAAGAAAATTAACACGGTCAAAACAAATTTAATTAATTTTTTAATTTATATAAATTAATTATTTAAATATTTAAGATTGACGGGACTTGTGTAACGAGACAATGTAGAGGTGTCTTTTCATTTGTTCCCACATCCATCTCATCTACGTGAATCTCCCAACTACAATTTAAGAAAATAAAGGGCCATACTCCACTGGATTAATCTATGTTTTAAGATACGATTTTGATAGGGGTAAAGTTGTCATAATGTGTTAGAGTAACTTTGAGAATTAGATACGTCAGTTTCTTAAACGAGAATGAATTGATGACATTTATAGAAAGCCTTCTAAAATTGAGTTGAGTACATCTGTTCCAACTTGACCTCTTATGATTAGGTGGCATACATTCATATATAACAAGAGTATCAATTGACTTGTCGTGTTGAAGTTGCTCGATATTAAGAAAAATTCGATCGGATAATTCTCACAAAAAATAACTTTCATGTCAGTTATTTAAATGAGGACCGTTAACTGATGGGAACCTTAACAACTTCGAGCCTTCAAAAATCAACCTCGACTAAAAAGCTTGGGTTGTATTCGTTATTTAGCCAATTGGATACGTGGGCATTTTGTTTTCGAACTTACTGATTCATATTAATAATTAAAATATTTGACTCCATCTTTTAGGAAAATCAAGTTTAGCTTTTTTTAATTCAAATTTTCCTCTCCATATAAATTATCTTAAGAGTATGTTTAGATTAACTTTTGGAGAATAACTTCTTAAAAAAATAATGAAAATTATGTTAATAGTGAATAATTTCTGAAAAAGTAGAAAATATATTCTTCATGAAAAATTAAAGTTTTAGTTTTGAAATCATGGTTTTAGTATAGATAATTAATTGTAGGATTTTATGAGGTGCTTGGATGATTTTTTTTCTTTTAAAGCTACCGTTTTAGTAAGTATCCAAACATGCTCTAACTCTATCTATACACAGTACTTAAGCCATAAAGCTATGCTTTTCTTTTCTACTTAATTAGTTTATGTTTGGAAGTTGGGTTGGAAAAACTATTTTGGACAAAATTTGGTTTGGAAAAATTTTAAACAAATAGTCATATTTGTCCAGAAGTGATTTTGGTCAAAACTATAGTTTAAAACTATAATTTTAAATAAGCTACTGAAACTAGCTTTTGGAATAGTAAAAGAGCTTATAGACTATCCGATTACTATATTACCCCTACTTTTCTTTACACCTTCTCTCCTCTCTCCTCTCTCCCATCTCTCTTCTTTATTCTCTACATTTTCCCTTCTCTCTTCTTTATTCTCCACACTCTCCCTTCTCTCTTCTTTATTCTCTACATTCTCCCTTCTCTCTTCTTTATTCTCTACATTCTCTCCTCTCTCTCCTACTTTTAATCAAATCATACCTTTTTTGGTAATTTAACAATATGAAAAATTATTCTACTATTAATCATTTAAATATCTCTATTTTTTAAATTTATTCTCCAAAATCTATTCTTTCCAAAATCTATTCTCCAAAAGTTAATCCAAACATGCCCTTAATATACATATATATACACAATCGCACATATTTTTATATGTAAATGTATTAATTTGGGATGGGTTGATCTATTTCGTCATATACTATATTCAAAGGATACACGTGGAACAATGGACCACGATGGATGAATATATATATCCCTATCAGAACCCAATTGTTAGACTAGTGATGAAGATGTGTGCTCTATCTTAAACACACCGTTTCAAATTTTGGAATATAAACATTATAACAAAAGTAATATTCTCTTAATTAGGCTAAGTCATTTGGCCAAAACAACAACAGAACAAAAAGAGACTACGTTGATGTGAATGATACACGGGACCATCTGGCTGGGGGATAAGTACATGCATGTCAGAAGTTAATTAAACATGAAATGCATTTTAATTACCTGGTTCACTAAAATTAAAAGTTTCAATTTCATATAAAAAGATAAATCTCATACCTCCCTCATAGGATAATGTACTGTTCACTGCTAGAGTGGTTCTTACTGATTCAAGATTAACAGTTAAATAGCATTTTGGTTGTGGCACAACTATAGTTAATTAATAAGTTAGTTTGTGTTGAAAACTTAATTCACTTAATTTCTTTTTAAATAAGAACATAATTCACTTTAATTATTGAATACTAATGGCTACTTATTATTTAAATAGATAGTGGTTGCATTATTTGCTATACAATAATATGATATATAAAACTAAGTGAAGTCACATATAATGTTTCCCATTAATTTTTTTATTTGATATTACAAATTAAGAAAAAGAAATATTTAACAATAATATTTCAGTCATCATTTTCGTTGTTTGGTTCTACTTTGTTCTTACTATTGTATGCATAGTTCCAAGACACAAGAAACCAAATAATGAAATTAAAAATATGTGGTGTATGTATAATAATAATAATAATAATAATAATAATATATAATTAAGGAGATCGATCGCTACTGTTTCATTGCCTCCACCTTAACAATAAAATAAGCAATCACAACAAACATTGAGATAGTAAATGGTCTTACACTTCACAAGAAAAGGAATATAAATTTAAATTCTAAAAGACCCAGTTATTAGGAGGGCTCTAATTTTAACCCTCTCTACTCAATACAAATTATATTCAAGTCCAAAGTAATATGGGAATACTCTAAATTTTAAAAATATATATATGCAATCACATATGAGATACACAGTCAAACAAATGGCATCAGTTAATTTGGTAAAATAATTTAATTATAAATAAATATGTTATATTAATTAACTCAATTAATTTTTTAATATAATTATATTAATTAAATAAATTCTATATTAAATATCAAAAGAGTATTTCTTTAACTCCTTAAGCATCTTGACTTGTGAGTTGTCATCAACATGGTCTCTCCCCACCGTCCTCCTCTTAAACAAGGACGGCGATGGTTTACGCAGATTCAGAAGAGTTACAGCATGCAGTCTAATTCGTGTGTGCGTGTCTTCATATATGCAGTCTAATTACGCAGATTCAGAAGGTTGCTAAAATTAGTGTTGTATGTATTGTACGAAAATGGATACTTGTGTGTCGTGTAACTGACTCCAATGAATCCCATGTAAGTTATCTCATTCGTTACGTAACCATAAATTGAAAGACCTCAAACCGTTGCAAGGAAGGCATTTACATACAGTGCCACCATTAATGAGGCTCAACCCTTTCGGCACTTTCAGTTTCTTTCATCCATCTATTTATCCTTCCCTTTATATCTCATCTCTTACGTATACGTAAATTACCTCCAATCAATTTCAATATATCTTATTCTCTCATCCAACATTAAATATAAAAGTTAAAAAAATATTTTAAATTTAAATATAAGACATATATCTATTTTATATCACAAATTTATAAATTTTACCTAAATTCTCCTTATTGATCACAAAGGGTAAGGATATTTTATATCAGATGACTAGTTTTCCATGCAAATTCAAAATACTATATCTTTTTAAAAATAATTAATTTAACTATTTTTTATAATATGTGTAAATGAGTTACCTAACTCATACATTTAAGATAATGATGTAGTACTATATAGAAGTATAGGAGATAGTTGGAGTTTAGTTTTAATTTTAAATATAAGATCTTAATCAACTTTATCTCTTATATTTTATTATTTTATTTCAATCTAATTTATCACATTTATAAGTTGATATATAATATAATACTATACAATAGTATTTTAAGGTTATTATATCATATTAATTAATTTATTTAATTTTTTTAATCTATTAAAATTAATTAAAGAGCTCTTAATTTAGAATCAGAGTTCTCATAATTTACAACTCATTCGATTAAAATTGAAAATATTTATGTGTAATTTAGTCGAAAATAAGAGGGTGCATGCAGCGTTAACAAGTGGGGGCCACACTGAATTTCGCTATCAACTCACCGACTAATGACGTTAGAGTCCGTGTGAAGTTATCCCCCGCAGACATAACTAAAACCAAAGTAACCCGTCCTCACTCTCTTTTCGAATTTGTTAAATTCACCAATTAATATATATATATATATATATATATATATAGAGAGAGAGAGAGAGAGAGAGAGAGGGCATTCGTTCAATCAAAAAGAGGAAAATAAAAGGCATCACTATATATATATTTTCTCTTTTTTTCTTATGGAGCCGTGGACATCATTCCCATGTATTAATAACTATATATAATATAATGATATGTGTGGTGAGGGCGATTACCACAATCAGAGGATCGATCGAAGCTGATTCTGGTCTATTTTTCCAACTAACTCGCGATTACAGAGGGATTAATTAGTATTTGTAATACAAGTTGCTTAATTAGTATGAGCTAATTTTCCTAATCACAAGACGACGACGACTTGTCGTTTAATTATAGTCAAGTACGTCCTCATAACGCAGCTGTATAAGGGTTATGAAGTATACATGAGCGGAGTCAACAAGTATAATATATACTGATTGAAGAAAAATTTAACCACCTATAAAACATGAAATTAATTGTAATATATATAATATCAATAGGAATAACTGAGTTTATTTTAGTTGATGTTGAATTTTCAAAGGGCCGAAAGGAGTAATATCATTATATCTAAGAAAAAAAAATATTTTTTTTTAAAAAAAATCTAGAAATGACAGCAAAGGATTCTTTGAGGCAGATATGCTTTATTCACTAATATAGTTGAGTCTGATGGAAGAAACTGATCTTTTATAACATAATAAATTAAGATTTAAATATCTAATATAATAGGAGAGATATCTATATTTAATGTTTAATAATGTCTTGAATATAATTATTTCTAATAGAAGAATAATTGTGTTTAATTAAAAAATAAATAGACATTAGTCATTAGTAATTAATAATATAATGACAAGTCTATTAAGTAAATATGAAGGGGTGGTACGAATTCATGGTGGGTAGAATAATAATAGAATGATGTTTTGGAAAATCCTTTTAATTTATTTGTTGGGTGGTCACATGTATATAATCAGTTATATTCAAGCAAGCACGGGCTAATGTGGAGTGACGACAGCCACTGGTGTGATAGGTTATAACGTAATGTTTAATGTACATAATTTAATTATAATTATTTGTCGCTTTAAGGATGGTGCAAGTTAAGGCCATTATTTATGTTGTTTGGCCTTAATTAAGAAAAATAAGGAAATAATTGAAAATATGTAGAGATCTGTTAGTAGGTATGGCTTCAAAAAGGATAGGCGGGCTTTTGGTATTGTTTGTATAGTGTGTGTTTGGTTTCTCCCCAAATCTAGATTTTAAAGGCATTTTTGGGTAAAATTTAGGTTTAAATTTTTTTTTAAATAAACAGATATATTTGTTTAAAAAGGTTTTTGGATTAAACTATGGTTTAAAACTAAAGTTTTAGATAAATTAGTCAGAGTAACTTATACAATAGTAAAAGAGTTTATGTACTAACCAATTACTATATTATCTTGATTTTTTCTTACATTCTCTCTACTCTCTCTCTCCTCTCTCTTTTCTTTTCTATATTATTTATCTTCTCTCATCTCTCTTCTACACCCCCTCTCTTCTCTCATCTCTCATCTCTCCTATATTTAATAATCATACCCTTTTTAGTAATTTATCAATAATAAAAGTATTTATAGAAATAACTATCCAAATACTCATTTATTTAAAATTATTTTTTTCCATAAGCTCTTTTCCATAAACCCTTTCTAAAAACTGTCTAAAAGTTCTTTTTTTTATAAGTTATTTTTTAAACTCTTATATAGAATTATAGGAATGAAGTATTGACTAAAACAGTATATGTCTAAGAAGAAGAAGAAGAAGAAGAAGAAGAAGAAGAAGAAGAAGAAGAAGAAGAAGAAGCAGCAGCAGCAGCAGCAGCAGCAGCAGCAGCCGCCTGATACAAAAGTGTTGAATAATAGTTACCAGCAGCTTTGATGTAAGTAGAAGGAGCTTTGTACGCTTAAACATAAAATATTGGGTTTGAGCTTTTATGAAAAGGAGAGTTGCCTCAATTATGCCCATTAATACTCAAATCTGACTCAGTAGTCATATAGCCATATAAAAAGTGTTGAATAGTTTATTGGGCCATGGTCCATGGGCTTAGAAGTCCAATGGCTTTTTTATATTCTATTGTTGAGAATTATTGGACTGGCATGCTTATTTTTCGTTTTCTTTTTTACTTGGGACCCATGCCTTCATATTTATAATCCTCGGACAAAAATATATCTGAAATTTTATTAAACTAAACACTTTTTTTTATCATTATTCTTTATTTAAAATTACGAAGAATATTTTCAAACTACAAAAGCAACTTTTTGTTATTCCATTTTTTACTGGTCTAATAATAATAAATAGTTGGTCACAAAGGGAATCAAGTTCAACTACTCATCAGTGTAATATTCTTATTTTTATTTGAGGATTTAAATAATATTAAAAAAAATAATTTTTAGTAAATAATTTTTTTATTTAATTATATAAGTTAAAATAGTTTATCTAAAAAAATATTATTTTTATTAAAAAATATATATAAATAATAGAAAGAAAGGAGGAAAAAAATAAGAAAAAAGAAAAAAGAAGCACGTACCTTAATATATATAATATAATAAAATAAAATAAAACACAACAAAAGAAATACCCAACAAAAAATTGACAAGACATTGTAAGGAGGGATAATTTAAAAAAAAACAAGAAGCATAAGGCATGAACCTATAACAATATATATAATATAATATAAAAACACAAATAAGGCCCACATTGTTTTTTTTTATAATATAGCAAACATATGTACACAGAATCAGTATATGTTTGGATATGATTTTGAAAACGGGTTTATAAAAAAAAAGGGATTTATATGCAGCTTATAGAAAATAGCTTTTGAATAAGAGTTTATGAAAAAAAAGTGGTTTTGAATAAATGAGTGTTTGGATAGTTATTTTTAAAAGTACTTTTGTTATTGGTAAATTACGAAAAAGGGTATGAGTATTAAATGAGGAGAGATAAGAGAGAAGAGAGAGTGTAAAAAAGATAATAGAGAAAAAGTAGGAGAGAGAAGAGAGGGTATAAGAAAAAATAGGAGAGAATGTGTAAGAAAAAGTAGGGGTAATATAGTAATTGGTTAGTTCATAAGCTTTTTTATTGTTCCATAAGCTGCTCTGACCAGCTTATCTGAAACTTTGGTTTTAAATCATAATTTAGTCCAAAAATCCGTTTGAATAAATATGGCTGTTTGTTTTAAAATTTCCCTAAACCAAGGTTTGGGCCCCAAAGCTATTGGAAACCATGTTTAGAGTGGTTTTCAAACATGCCCTCAGTCGGCGTCTTCTTCTTCTTCTTCTCTTTCGCCATTTTCGCGTATTCGAGCGCCATTTCTCTCTATTTTCAAATCCATTGGAGCTTTATTCTTCTTTCTAAAATCTTCCAACTATAATAATTAGTTCCTAAATATTTCTCTACTCAATGAGAGCTCTTCAGAAATATAATTTTTGTTGGTAGCAAAGCAAATTTGAAGATTAGGGTTTAAAACAAGTGTAAATTTTCAACAAATGAGAACCATAGAATTGTAGAAATAAGTGAATACTTATATTTAATTTGTTTAGAATTTTTCTATTTGTATTATTTGAGAGGTTTAGAGTTAGGTTTTAAATATTAGAGAGTAGAGATAAATTAATATGAAAATATTGTTGATTTAATTTGAGTTTAATGATTGGGTTATGTTTATTGGAGGTATAATTGATATTTAATCAATTTATATTGTGGCTAGATTAGATAAATTGGGGATTTTGATTAAATTGAATAATTATGGGTTAATTGATGGTACAAATAAGTTATTGAAATATAGGAATGATGTGATTTAATATTGAAATGAATATTTAGATATTGTGAATGAGATTTAGAAATTAGAAGTAAAAATTAGAAACTTTAAATTTATGTAATTAAATTGATTATTTGTTTAGCAATTTGATTGGTGATGAAACTCAAGATTTAATATATTGAGTGTTAATTATAAGTTAAGGGATTAGAGGATTTTGTATAATTGGAGGATTTAGTGGTTGATTTAAGTAAGTTATAGTTAGAGTTTGATTAAAAATTATGAATTATGCTTTTTGATGTTGATTATGAAATGTGAACATTGAAAATCTTGGGGGTGAAGCTTTCAGGTTATAAATTTAGAATTTTTGGATTGTTTGAGGAGTTTGATGTTAAATGAGAATTTATATGAGTAGAATAAAATTAAGACAATATAAGATTATCATTAGAATGATAATTTGAGAAATGGATGAATTATAGTTATTTGTCTTTAGATTAAAGTGTAAGGAATTGGAAGACACGCAGCAGAAATTAACTTCAAATTTTTTCTATTCCCTGCCAGGATCTACCGTATGTGTTTAAGTCAAGTGGAAAGAAGTATTACCCTCAGTATTCAGTCGCGACTTTCTCAGCTTCTGGTTGCGACGTCCACAGCTTCTCTCTTCGGCTCGTGATCTCTTTTCGATTGCAAGAAGTCGACGACTCAGATCGGCTTCCTCTACTGGTATCCACACGAACAGCGTTCCAACCACGAATGACGTGCTAGCGCCTCCTGTCCCTCCAGGGCTTACTCAAGAATTCGTTCTCTCCGTCTCTATTTCAGCAGTTTCTTATCGGCAAAACCTTTTTGCTGATTCCCGTTCACCCTTTTTTTTCTCTCCCAATTGTAACTCTTACATATCAGATATATCGGATGCTATGCGTATTACCACAGACTTGGATTTTTTGAATTAATCTTATATTAATTCTGAAATTAATACAATATCATATATTTTATAATTTAATAAGAAACTAATTACATAAATAGTGTTTGTATTAAATCCGTCCCACAGATTTAATTCACCCATTTATTTAATTTAAAATAAAGATAAGACATAATTACATTTGATTTATTCTCATAAATCAAATTTGAGATATCATATCAATTTGAATTTCAAATTCAAACGTGATAGAGATTTAATTTTATCCTTATAAATTAAATCTTGTAAATGTCTCTTATATGAGATATCATATCAATTTGAATTTCAAATTCAAACGTGATAGAGATTAAATTTTATCCTTATAAATTAAATCTTGTAAATATCTCTTATAAGAGATATCATATCAATTTGAATTTCAAATTCAAACGTGATAGAGATTTAATTTATCCTTATAAATTAAATCTTATAAATATCTCTTATATGAGATATCCTATCAATTTGAATTTCAAATTCAAACGTGATAGAGATTTAATTTATCCTTATAAATTAAATCTCATATATATCTTATATATAATGTATATATACGAATTTATATATATACGAATATAAATATAAATAAATATATACATCCACCCTGGATCATTCATTGAATCTGGACGTGTCTTAGATTCAATGAATATAGACATCATAGCTCGTGTTGGGCTATTTTGTGTGCGACCCTGTAGGCCCATATGAAGTTGGCAGTGGGCCATTTGTTATACTGGCCCACAAGTCGCAAGCGGTCTCTAGCAAGACATAACGACTACCCAAATCATATGAGGATTGTTAAATGATGTAACCTTTTATACAACCATATCATGTCCCTTTTGTCACGTGATATTTTGGTCATGGATGAGGCATGGATAATGTCATCGTCCTATTCCTGACCGTTACTTTCTCGATCCCTGAGTAGTCTGACTATAGAAATGGAACTACCTTTCCATTACAGTATAGCCATATATTTCTCATACTCACTCATCGAGGGGCTCAGTAATATCTCTATACGAATGTGAGGGACAAATTCCATCTTGACTATTCATATTCCTCCTCACAGAAAACCACTAAACCCAAACATAGTCTTTATGATCACTCGGTCAAAAGTGACTTTTAACTAGGTCAAAGATGAGCTTTTGTCATGTAGGAATCCATGATGATCTCAGGTCAAAGGGCATAGTGACATGGTTTGTATATGAGAGAAGCTTATGACGTAACCCATGCAGCTCTCTCATAGCAGGTCAATCCAACACCTTATACTCTTACATGTATATATGACTTTGATTTATATGTCTATACATATTCAAAGTCATAATGGTCTTATTTTATCTCTGCTCCCACATAGATGACCGACCAGAGACATTTAGGATAGGATCATGAGTTATCCAAGGATGGTCATCACAGTAAATATGAAAATAATATGATAACACAATTAATAAATTTATAAATTAACAATGTTCATAAGACAATGATTGGACCCTAGGGCACAATTTCCAACAACCTCCCACTTGCACTAGGTACAATCATTAATTTGACTAATTCCCATTGACTTAACATGACACTCATGATTTGCCTGCACAAGCGGCTTTGTTAAAGGATCAGCAACATTATCTTCTCCTGCTACTTTGCATATTTTTATATCACCTCTATCGTTGATTTCTCTAATGAGATGAAATTGCCTGAGTATATGCTTGGTCCTTTGATGTGACCTAGGCTCTTTGGCCTGTGCAATGGCACCGCAAATGTCACAGAGTAAAGTTATTGGACCTGAGATGGTAGGTATCACCCCTAGTTCCGTGATGAACTTCCTAATCCAAACGGCTTCCTTAGCTACATCAGATGCTGCTATATACTCAGCTTGCGTTGCAGAATCTGCTACAGTGCCCTGCTTAAAGCTCTTCTAGCTTACTGCTCCATTATTGAGGATGAATATATATATCCAGACTGCGATTTTTGGTCGTCCTGGTCAGTTTGGAGTCGCATATGTGTAAACAGTTATACAGAGTTCGTCATCCAATCCATCATAGATTAAAAATAAGTCCTTAGTCCTTCTTAAGTAGTTAAGGATATTCTTGACAGCAGTCCAATGGCCCTCACCTATAAGGAATTGGAAGACACGTAGCGGGAATTAACTTAAAATTTTTTTCATTCCTTGCCAGGATCTACTGTATGTGTTTAAGTCAAGTGGGAAGAAGCATTACCCTCAGTGTTCCTCAGCGACTTCCACAGCTTCTGGTCACGACGTTCACAGCTTCTCTCTACGGCTCGTGCTCCCTTTCTGATCGCAAGAAGTCGACAACTCAGGTCAGCTTTCTCTACTGGTATCCACACGAACAACGTTCCAACCACGAATGACGTGCTAGCGTCTCCTGTCCCTCCAGGGCTTTCTCAAGAATTCGTCCTCTCTATCTCTATTTTGGCAGTTTCTTATCTGCAAACCTTTTTGCCGATTCCCCTTTGGCCTTTCTGTATTCTATGTCTTTTAAAACATAGTTCCTAAAATCAGATATATAAGATGCTATGCGTTTTTCTCTACCGAATTGGATTTTGGAGTTAATCTTATATTAATTCTAAAATTAATACAATATCATATATTATATAATTTAATAAGAAACTAATTAAATAAATAATATTTATATTGAATCCGTCCCACAGATTTAATTCACCTATTTATTTAAGTTAAAATAAAGATATGACTGAACTATATTTGATTTATTCTCATAAATCAAATTTGAGACATCATATCAATTTGAATTTCAAATTCAAACGTGATAGAGATTTAATTTATCCTTATAAATTAAATCTTATAAATATATCTTATATGAGATATCCTATCAATTTGAATTTCAAATTCAAACGTGATAGAGATTTAATTTATCCTTATAAATTAAATCTCATATATCTCATATATATAATGTATATATACGAATTTATATATATATGAATATAAATATAAATAAATATATACATCCACCCTGGATCATTCATTGAATCTGGACATGTCTTAAATTCAATGAATCTGGACATCATAGCTCGTATTGGGCTATTTTGTGTGCGACCCTGTAGGCCCATATGAAGTTGGTAGTGGGCCATTTGCTATACTAGCCCACAAGTCGCAAGCGGTCTCTAGCAAGACATAATGACTATTCAAATCATATTAGGATCGTTAAACGATGTAACCTTTTATACAACGATACCATGTCCCTTCTGTCACGCGATATTTTGGTCATGGATGAGGCATGGATAATGCCATCGTCCTATTCCTGACCGTTACTTTCTCGATCCCTGAGTAGTCTGACTATAGAAATGGAACTACCTTTCCATTACAGTATGGCCATACATTTCTCAGACTCACTCATCGAGGGGCTCAGTAATATCTCTCTACGAATGTGAGGGACAAATTCTATCTTGACCATTCACATTCCTCCACACAGAAAATCACTAAACCCAAATATAGTCTTTATGATCACTTGGTCAAAAGTGACTTTTGACTAGGTCAAAGTTGAGCGTTTGTCATGTAGGAATCCATAATGATCTCAGGTCAAAGGGCATAGTGACATGATTTGTATATGAGAGAAGCTTATGACGTAAACCATGCAGCTCTCTCATAGCAGGTCAATCCAACACCTTGTACTCTTACATGTGCCTATGACTTTAATTTATATCTCTATACATCTTCAAAGTTATACTGGTCTTATTTTATCTCTACTCCCGTATAGATGATTGACCAGGGATATTTAGGATAAGATGATGAATTATCCAAGGATGGTCATCACGGTAAACATACAAATAATATGATAACACAATTAGTAAATTCATAAATCAAGAATGTTCATAAGACAATGATTGGCCCCTAGGGTACGATTTCTAACATCGCTAGGGTCCTGTTGATATCTACTAGTCATACTTAAGGCAAACGAGACATCCGGTCGAGTACATAACATGGCGTACATGATAGATCCTATGGCGGAGGCATATGGAACTTTACTCATGCGACCTCGCTGATCAGATGTACTAGGACACAGATCTTTGCTGAGGTGAATACCATGAGACATGGGTATGAAACCCCTATTTGATTTGTGCATACTGAACCTAGGACATGTGCCTTTCTTTCCTGCTTGAGAACAATTCTCAAATTCCTAAACCAGTCAAGAAAGTTTGTCCCATTGAGTTTGTCCTTCTCAAGGATAGATCGCAGCAATAATGTAGCAGTATTACTAGTCGTCATGATTCTATAATTAAAATATACAATTGAATTAGCAATCTTCCACTAAATAAACAACCCTCAATGGAATAGTTAGTGGGCTAAGATCCATATTTGGCTTAAACTTAAATCCGCTTTGGCAATACGCTTAAATTAAGTTATTTAGGTAGGTAACACCTTTACCAATTATATCAAATGTAACTCTTAGATGTTCATAGGATTCTATCATCATATGATCTGGCATATTTTTAATCCCATCTAATGCCTTGAGACCCAAACCGTTTTGTTAATATAAATTAAGTCAAACAATAATAAACATGTGAGAGTAGCACTATTACTCTTGGTTATCTCCCCAAGATAACTCAAATGCACCCACTTTGGCAGAGTCCACAATTGAGCGATCGAGGTTTTGACAAGTGTTCATAAATTGACGGCATTATGACTTAAGATTTCATTTAGAGGGCTTAATTTAACTATTTGATTTATAAGAATGCATGTTTCTCAGTTTGTATCTCATACAAGTAATATGCATGTGCTGATATAATCATAAGATGTATAATTTAAATGTGATACAATATTGCTCACCTATCCTAAGTCCACTCAAGTCAATGAGAGGAGCTCTCTAGTAAGAAAAGGGAAATTACATATAGAAACCTCTTTTAACATTTGAGGGGAGTGAGATGAGAAGAGAAGGTACATTAAGAGTATATAGAGGAAGGCACGACAAGCAGGCCGTATTTAAAAATTACAATACTTGCATTCTAGAGCCATATTGTTCACCATACCCAAACATTCAAGAATCAATATTCAGATTTAATTGAGGGGCAATTAATGTTTCAAAACTAAAACATTCACAAAACAGTATATGTTACGGTTATGTTGTGCTATGAACAGGTAGCCACGATGGTCCTGCTAGCCGGTTAGGGGGCGGCGGTACCGCTAACAGGTTAGCAGGCGGGGTCTGGGGCAGCGGCCCGAGATTTTTTTTTTATTTTTTATTTTATAAATAATAACGAATCTGAATTCGTTTTTCTTAGACCCCATCAATATTAATTGATCAAATTAAAACGCATGCACCACTGATTTCAATTCCCTTTCAGATTCCTTATATGTCATATATAAAACGGATTCCTTATATGTCACACATAAAATACATGTTATCATATGATCGGCTACGACTAACACATATCATATGAATTAATAATCAAGCCTAACTTAAACACAAAATGACATGGCTCTGATACCACTGTAAGGAATTGGAAGACACGCAGCAGAAATTAACTTAAAATTTTTTCCATTCCCTGTCAGGATCTACCGTATGTGTTTAAGTCAAGTGGAAAGAAGTATTACCCTCAGTATTCAGTCGCGACTTTCTCAGCTTCTGGTTGCGACGCCTATAGCTTATCTCTGCGGCTTGTGATCTCTTTTCGATCACAAGAAGTCGACGACTCAGGTCGGCTTCCTTTACTGGTATCCACACGAACAACGTTCCAACCACGAACGACGTGCTAGCGCCTCCTGTCCCTCCAGGGCTTACTCAAGAATTCGTCATCTCTGTCTCTATTTTGACAGTTTCTTATCTTTAAAACCTTTTTGCGGATTCCCATTCACCCTTTTTTTCTGTCCCAACTGTAGCTCCTAAATATCAGATATATCGGATGCTATGCGTGTTACCATAGACTTGAATTTTTGGAATTAATCTTATATTAATTATGAAATTAATACAATATCATATATTGTATAATTTGATAAGAAACTAATTACATAAATAGTGTTTGTATTAAATCCGTCCCACAAATTTAATTCACCCATTTATTTAATTTAAAATAAAGATAAGACAAAATTACATTTGATTTATTCTCATAAATCAAATTTGAGATATCATATCAATTTGAATTTTAAATTCAAACGTGATAGAGATTTAATTTTATCCTTATAAATTAAATCTTGTAAATATCTCTTATATGAGATATCATATCAATTTGAATTTCAAATTCAAACGTGATAGAGATTGAATTTTATCCTTATAAATTAAATCTTGTAAATATCTCTTATATGAGATATCATATCAATTTGAATTTCAAATTGAAACGTGATAGAGATTTAATTTATCTTTATAAATTAAATCTTGTAAATATCTCTTATATGAGATATCATATTAATTTGAATTTCAAATTCAAACGTGATAGAGATTTAATTTATCCTTATAAATTTAATCTTGTAAATATCTCTTATATATAATATATATATACGAATTTATATATATACAAATATAAATATAAATAAATATATACATTCACCCTGGATCATTCATTGAATCTGGACATGTCTTAAATTCAATGAATCTGGACATCATAGCTCGTGTTGGGCTATTTTGTGTGCGACCCTCTAGGCCCATATGAAGTTAGCAGTGAGCCATTTACTATATTTACTCACAAGTCGCAAGCGATCTCTAGCAAAACATAACGACTACCCAAATCATATGAGGATCGATGAACGATGTAACTTTTTATACAACCATATCATGTCCCTTTTGTCACATGATATTTTGGTCATGGATGAGGCATGGAGAATGTCATCCTCCTATTCCTGACTGTTACTTTCTCGATCCCTGAGTAGTTTGACTATAGAAATGGAACTACCTTTCCATTACAGTATGGCCATACATTTCTCAGACTCACTCATCGAGGGGACCAGTAATATCTCTCTACGAATGTGAGGGACAAATTTCATCTTGACCATTCATATTCCTCCGCACGGAAAACTATTAAGCCCGAACATAGTCGATATAATCACTCGGTCAAAAGTGACTTTTGACTAGGTCAAAGATGAGCGTTTGTCATGTAGGAATCTATGATGATCTCAGGTCAAAGGGCATAGTGACATGGTTTGTATATGAGAGAACTTATGACTTAACCCATGCAGCTCTCTCATAACGGGTCGATCCAACACCTTGTACTCTTACATGTGCCTATGACTTTGATTTATATCTCTATACATCTTTAAAGTCATACTGGTTTTATTTTATCTCTGCTCCCGCATAGATGACTGACCAGGGACATTTAGGATAAGATAATGAGTTATCCAAGGATGGTCATCACAGTAAATATGCAAATAATATGATAACGCGATTAATAAATTCATAAATCAACAATATTCATAAGACAATGATTGGCCCCTAGGGCACAATTTCCAATATAAAGTGGGCAAATTGTGAGATTTTATGATGGTTGGGTGAAAAATTTGAAGTTATAAAGTTATTGGATAATAGAGTTGTGATTGGGATAAATAAATTAAGTTATGGTATTGAGCTAAGAATTTATAAATAAAATAGAATTAGAAGATAAAAGTAAATATTTATTTAAAAGTATATGTTATGTTCAATTAATAACTTATTGACGAACATTTAACAAATGATGTAGATTGACTAGTGGACTGTGAACTAAGCACGTCGCTCCTCATTTATGGTACTTTTATTAGCTTTGACGAGAGGTAACCACTTTTCACTCATTGTGTTTGCTAATATGATGTTTGTGAGTAATTTGATATATATAAATCTATTGATTATGATTATATTGAGACAAGTTGATCGCTAATTTTATTGAAAATTTGTCTTGTGGGATTTGAAAAGTTTAAATAGAAATTAAAAACTTGTTATATTTTGAGATTGGAATTTGAAGAAAGTTATTATTTTGAGTAAAACTCTATTATGTCATTTATTGATGTTATTGATTATTGAAATATTGAGATTTTGATTATTATGAATATCTTGAGAATTATGCATTGGGGATTGGTGATGATGGAGTTGTATTTCTATCACGTGGTATAGCCTCCATTGGAGCTCGATGGCTAGCTTTAATCCCACCAGTTTACCGAGAGACTTGCCCCACCAGTTTACCGAGGGACTGTGACACCCCACCAGTTTATCGAGGGGGAATGAACCCATGGTCCAGTCTTATGCTCTGTAAATTTTGGCCGATCCATAACACTCAACCGGTTAACTTTTTGAGTGGTCATTCATATGGTAGTTATCACTAGCCCATGAGTTCGGTCGGTAGGTATAAGGCGGTTTGGTTGGTTTGATGGGAGGAATTGGGATGATATTTCTGTTTGATTATATTATGATAATATATTCTTTTCTATCTCGTATATTTTATTAATTGTCCCACTCGACACCTCACGAGCACATGTTAGTATGCATGATGAGTAAGATTGTTGGTTACTGAGACATTTGTCTCACCCCGTGGTTATTAACATTTTTCAGGAGTTAGTTCAGTTGCTGGTTCTCACGGGAAGGCGTCAGAGGCATAGTGGTGCTATTTAACTTGTATAGCATCATCCTCTATGTTTATGTGCTGAATAGATGTAAATTGCCACTATAGGGCATATTTTTATTTATACTATGATTTACTATATTGATGATTATATTGTACATCGTGTGCTGGTAGAAGGTCAGAGACCTCTCAAGGTTATGCATGCGAATTTGTGGATCCACAGTAGCTATGTTGTCATATTAATTGTATCATACTGTATGTTGTTGTGTTATGGAATTGAGGTGGTTTACTCAAGTTCAATGCTCAGAGACTTCTTTTAAAAGTTGAAATTGATAATTATGATAGTGTTGGAAGAGTAATTTGAGATTTCCAATCATATTTATTGGTTGATTAAGAAAAATATTTTATAACCATGGTAGTGTTCATTTTAGAATATTTGTAAAGCTCTTTTTCTACCATAGTTAACTCTTTTGAAATTAAGAAACTCATTTATAAACATGGTTAGTTTGTAGTCAATTATAGTACAAATGATTTTAAATGATTAATTATTATTATTTTAAGGAGAATTTTACAATCAGCACTTTAGTACCAGTAAAATAGGCTTCTGATAATTAAATTAAGATAAAAATAAAAATGAAATGCCCATTATTAACAAATGGATATATCTACTAGAAAGTATGATTTGCCATCAAAATATATATATTGGTTTATTCTATTTACAATCTATCAAATATTTGTCTAGACAAATAAAACAGTTTTATTCACATATTTTAGCAGTAACTTTTGACACTAAATGACAAGTTAGGTTTATATATACAGCTACAAAATCCTACCTCCTTTTTCCTACATTAAATCAAAAACTGGAGAATTAATGGCAGTTCATTTTGGGATGGAGGAGTGATCATGAAGGGGCTTGAGCATAGTCCATTGATGAAGAACGTTGGAAGAGACATCGCAGAATGCGATGCCAGAATGAGTTGGAGTAACCTCTGCAGACATGAAACCTTGTCCATCGTACATGAATCTCACCATGTCCTCTCAGCTTTCCCCCATATCCCCTTCTATGCATTCGACCCTGCTCCACTCGTTATATACTCTATGCCACCGCATTCATTCATTCAATGTTTTATCATTAAATCAAACATATTTATGTAACTAGGGTTTTCAAACCATGAATGATCTGTTACTGTTAGTTTTACCTACCTATCCACACTGCATACATGTTCCATATAGTGGTCGTGCCTATTTATGTACATATCAACCCCGTTGGCTTCCACAACACACACACACACTTCATTAATTACTCATATATAGACTATACTTATTGTGTGGGAGTGTGTCTCAAGAAAGTCCCACATTGCTTACGCTCGAAGCAACTGAAGTGACAGCCGCCTATAAAAAACAAGTGTATGCACGTGATACAAGTCTAAATCACACCAAGCTCTTGAGTTTTCGAGCTTTCCTCTCCCCTCATCTGTGCTTCTGCTGAGTTCTGGATCAGTTTATCTCTTTTTTAGTTTAATCCTAGGGAGCTAATGAATTATCTTAATAGTAGTGTCCTCGAACATAATTGAAACTAAATTCTTATCGCTTTCTCCCATCCTATAAAATCTAGTTGGCTAATTTTAATAGATTAAAAAAGATAAAAAAATCAGTTAATTACCTTTGAGACAAATTTATATTATATACTACTTAATATATTTAAATTAATCAACTCTTATATTAAAAACTAAAGGAAATATTTCTTAGTACCGTATTCCTGCTGCAGACCTACATGTAAATTGACTCAATTTAGATAGATATACCTTGAGCAATGGGTCGAGATACTTGATAAGCTCAGGAGTGTCATCGTGATGCCCAACACTCACTACAAAAAAATTGACTTTTAGTGGCGACAAAAGTCACCGCTAAAACCCTTTAGCGACGACTTTTTGTCGCCGCTATGAGACTTTCACATATAACCATTAGCGGCAACTTTTAAATGTCAACAATCAGCGGCGACATTGGGTCGCTGCTGAATGTCAATAATTAGCGGCGACATTGGGTCGCCACTGAATATCAATAATCAGCGGTGACCTAATGTCGCTGCTGAAAGTTCAAAAAATTCCAATCTTGCCACCAAAGGTAAAGTATAGGCGATATGGCCTTAAATAAAAACTTGTAATGGGCTTATAAATATATAAATAAAATAATAAAGAACTAAATTAACTAAAATTTAATAACATTAATGAATAATTTACATCATCCTTTCAAATATTATACTATATCAATTAATAAGACATATTTAAAAATAAAATAAAAATATTGGTCATAATCTTTTAACAATTGCACTCCAATAATTTAAGGGTGCTTTTTAGCTTCAACTTCATTATCCTTTACTCTGACTACATCTTGGTTGTCTGCTGGTTCTACTTCTTCAAATTGTTCTACTTCCTCCTCCTCATCAGCTTTATCTTCTTCAATTTCTTTTGCGGCATCTTCCACAACTTCAACATCATTCAAAATTTCAGGAGGCCCAGCAAAATTACAAGAGCTTATAGAAACAATTTCAAGCCATTGAGAACATAGACTATCATGCAATAATAATGCTATATGAAAATGGTGTCACTTCTTCAATAAAAGAAGCATGAAAAACATGACAAAACAGTAGTGATGAATCCTATACATGATACAGAAAGTCAAAGTTTCTGGTGCGTTTATACTTTGAACAAATTGGATTATTGGTGAGGACTTTTTGTCTAATTAATTAATCATGTAATTAATTGTTTAATATTCGTTGTTGTGCCTTGGATCGTAAGTACTTCTATCTATAGGATTGTAGCAATATTATACTGATTTCAAAACCTGCAGCTGAAAAGTTTGGTCTACAAGAATTATCATCTGATGGTACTTCCGAGGCATCGGCAACTTTACAGACGCTGCCAACATCTATTCAGGGTAAGAATAAGAAGAAACATGAGTAATTTTTACATTGATTCCATATATATCAAGTACAAAACATAAAAATATTTTTTTAAAAAAATAAAATTTAACAACTGTATATGACAAGCTTATATTTTAGTACTCAATATTGTAGATATTAAATAAGCACAGGAATTTTCAACCACTAAATTCCTTCAAGCATGTTTAGAGATAACAATGGAATCAATTAATAAAATAGGAATGAGTAAACATACCTAAAACTTTCCTAGAATAGAACAAACACATCATATGCCAAGAACTTGGGCTAATAATGAAAACTCTGTACAGAACCCAACAAACTCCATCATTTAGAGGTACAAAGCATTCCTTTGAAAAGATGCTCTTAGGAAGATTCAAAGAACACAACCAAACACCACATAGACATTATAATGCTAACCTAAACACAACCAAACTTATGAAGTTATAAAGTTTCTAAATTTATCTTTAAGTAAGATTTAAATCATAGTCAATCCAAAATAGGATCTAAATTCATACCAGCCAAAACACTATAGAAACATTTATCTAAATAATTATTCTTTCCTTTATAGCATTTTGTCTAATACCCAATGTGCATTCAATTTGACCAGCTCTAGAATTATTCCTACTAAAACTATAGCCCTAAGTTTATACATTGCAGCTATAACCCTTCTATTAAATAACCAAACTAAACACAACAACTATGCATATATACCTTTCCAATAAAAATCTTAATCACACGCACGCATCACCGAAATAGAGGAATAAGGAAAAACTATGCATACCCCACAAAACCATATATGAGAAGGATCCCCACATACAATAGCCACATTCCATAATTTTGAATCTTTTCAATCACCTTTTCTTTTCCTTTATGTAACTACGCAAAAATAATTCTTCACTGGCTCATTGGATTGTCCAAACAGAGGAAGAAAACAAACTCATAACTCAATCATTATTCCGTGCTCCCACTAAATCTCAAATTTTAAAGGATCTAAAACTCCTCAACACAATCAGCAAGCCTCTGTTTTCATAATATAATCCCAAAATAGAGAAAGAATATCTAACAAGTAAGCTTCACTTTTTGACTAGGTTTCAAGTTAGTAAGCTTAAATCTTTGTTTTTATACACCAAATTGATATGTTTCCTTACTTAAATCTGATTTTAATCAGCCAAATCATACCCAACACACAGCAACAGAGAAGATACACCATAAACCAAAACCCAAGATTTTATTTTGGATTTAACAACAAAAATCTTGAAGCTTTACTTTACTTCACTTAATCTGCAACTTCCTCTAAAAACCCTAACTTTCACTCGGTAAAATCACCTTAGAAACTCATAGATCGAAAGAGAAAAGAGTGGAAGAAGATAGGGGAGACTCACCTAAGCTAGAATAGCCGATTACAAGCAACATCTCCCGGTTCAGTTGCCTTCACCGATGACCTCATTGATCTTCGTCTTTCTTGCTCTCACTCTCATTACTCTCACTTTCTTAGGGTCGGCTAAGAATGAGAATGAGTATGGAGGAATGGCTGAAGGTGTTTAAGTGAGGGAGTGTCACGTGAGGTAGATGGTGTTGGAAGGAAAAAACGTGCGCACAGTTCATTTAGGGCAGGATGGCAAAATAAATTGACCTTCAGCGGCGACAAAAAAAAGTCGCCGCTGAAGGTCTATTTTCAGCGGCGACAATAAAAGTCGCCACTAAAGGTCTACTTTCAGCGACAACAAAAAAACGCTGAAAGTCTTCTTTTTACTAAATAATTTTTAAAAAATAATCCACTTAATAAAATAACGATATTTTTTCTCTAAAAAAACTTCAACTTATTAAAGAATTTTTTAAAAAAATTTGTTTAGGAAAATGATAATTTCTAACTATTTTTCTTAAATTTTCTAAGAAAATAGGCATGTAATTCTCGAAAAATAACTATTAAATCATTTGGATCTCTTTTGGGGAAATAAACTCTTTAATAATTTTCTAAACTCTCAAAATACTCATTTTATAATTTTTTCTTAACTCCAAAATATTTTTAATGATTAGTTTTTCCTTTATTCTTTCTCTAAAATTTCACTTTTTTTAATTTTAGAAAAAGACTCTTAAACTCAATAATACCTTATAAATTATTTTTATAAAAGTTGAGATGTTACATAAAATGCAGTAACAGAAGGCATATGTAATAATAATTAAGAATGTATATATGTATGTATTTGATAGCACTTCTTTCTCTTTATCTCTATCACACACACACATCTCCCTCCCTATCTTCTCCCTCACATTGTTTATAACACACATATACTAACTCTCACACTCATTGACACACATTAATAATATCTCTCTTATATACACACCCCTACTTCATCTCATTCTTTCAAATACATTACATTATTATCTGCATAATCTTTTATTATTATTATAATAACATGTGAACTTTTCTTATTTATTATTTAAACATGACATAATTCAATAATTTAACTATATATATATATATATATATTAGATATTTACTTAAAACCTAAAAAAGAGGGGAAAATTATGGGAAGACTTTTAACGGCGACATTTATCGCCACTGAAGGGGATAAAAGTCGCCGCTTAATCATACCTTCTGTGGCGACAAAAAATTGTCGCCGTAGAAAGTATTACTTTCAACAATGACTGCTTCTGTCGCTGTTGAAAAGAGGCACAAATTTTTTTTAATTATTGACCTTCAGCGATGACTAAAAAAAGTCGCCACAAATTTCCATATTGCATTCGAACTCTTCAATGCCTCTTCTAAGTCCTGTACGTAAGTATATCTTTAAGCTATCAATATACTTTTCTATTCTTTAATCTCCTCAAATTAATTAACAGTGTCTTATATTTAATAACAGAGGTAATATTATTAATAAAAGAAAATGAGGTCCAATGGATTGATTAGTATCACGTACGTACCTTGACAAGGGTGGGGATATAAGCTTCACTGGGAGACGCGCCTCGCCAATCATAAGTATGATCAGTTTCAGTGAAATAGCTTTCCACAAACAGCGTCGTGTCAACAAAAAACAAGTCAGCAATTCCAGCTAGAAGAATGAAGGATCTGAGGCAAATCCATCAATGGTCAATCTTCCTCCACAATGGACTTAATTGTGCCAATGAATCACCCCTATAATCATGATTTCCTAGAACTATGATTATTAATGAAGATATCATTAGACTTATCAAATGCGGAAGCATAAACGAGAGAGAGAGATTGAAGCAAGTTACCAGAATACCATGGCTTTTGGAGACTCTTTGCAGGGTAAATGTCAGTAAATGATTCCACAAAAGCAGGGTCTGTTACATTCTTTCAACCATCGTCGTATATATTGTCCCATGTCGATGCCACGACATCTATGTCCAGTCTGTCTCCTACTTTTCCCATCTTTCAAAATAAATTAAACCAGTCACAATATTATTACCGTTCAGGATTTCAACCCGGACCAATGACAGAATCAGAAATTTAGGACTAAAGGGTGAATTCTTAACAATTTTTTTCACCAAATAATTACCTCTTATTTTTTATATAAAATTTATTTAACTAATTTAGATAAATTAAAAAATTAATTAAATTAATTAATTATAATAATTTTATATTAATTTTTTTAAAATATCCTTTTAATCATATATATTTAAATTACCCTCTATATTAATTTTTCATATGTATAATCATATAATAATATTTTGAGACAAAAATTATATTTTTAAAAGATAAAATTAATTAAATCTTATATTTAATTATAATTAGGGAGAGTATAATATTATAAATATAATAGTTTGAGTAGTTAAAGAGATACAGAGGAATTCCAAGAGGGCTGTCCTCTTGCCCCGCCCTTAGTTCTGCCTATGCTCATGACTTTAAGTTATATAGCAACAATAATCATACTATTGCTCCTTAGACCATATACTGGTGAGAGTTTTGTACACTAGCCTCACTTTTTTATTATATCTAGTAAGTGCCTGTTTGGATTCAGCTTCTGGGAATCCATTTTGGCCAAAATTTCGGTTTGGAAAAATTTCACACAAACAACAATTTTTGTCCAGAATTGATTTTGGCCAAAACCATGGTTTGAAACCATGGTTTGAAACCATGGTTTTGAATAAGGTACTAAAAATAGCTTTTGGAACAGTAAAAGAGCTTATGGACTATCCAATTACTATTTTACCTGTACTTTTTCTTATACTCTCTCTCCTCTCTCCTCTCTCTTCTTTATCCCATCTCCTCTTTCCTCTATCTTCTCTATACTCTCTCCTCTCTTCTATTTTTTCTCTACCCTCTCTTCTCTCTCCTATTTATTCTCTTCCATCTCTCCTCTCTCATACTTTAATCAAATCATACACTTTTTGGTAATTTATCAATATAAAAAGTAATTCTACTACTAATCATCCAAACATCTCTATTCTCAAAATCTATTCTTCCCAAAATCTATTCTCCTCAAAATCTATTCTTCAGAATCTATTCTTCCCAGAATCTATTCTTCAAAAGCTAATCCAAACAGTTCCTAAATAAAAGAGAGCATATTATTTAAAACCTCGGTGGCGACGAGGGATTGGTTATATTCTCCTTTTCTTCCCCAATCTCCGATGACCAGAAAGTTGAGGGTTTCATTATGTTTTGGATGATGGTGAAACCTTGGAAGGCGTGCACGAACAGGTATTGTCACAAAAACCTATGATGAACAAAAGAGCCACCAATAGACGAACGTGATGAACTGCTGACGGGAACGACATGACTAGCTACTAGAGAATTATCTCCATTGTTAGTTTCTGAGAGGGGTTGATATAAGTAAGAGAAGGAGATTAATAGCTAGCTTAAGTTCTGAGTGGATGTGGAGGCATCTGCAATGGGGACATCAAGTTTTGAGGAAACTGCTATTTATGGGCATTGCACATAAGTTGTTGATCACCAAGATCTTTGCCCTAAATATTCTCTAAATATTGTCGGCTAATTTCATTTCTGTTAAATTTGGTAATTAAGTACATGTGTTAACTTCTGAATGCTCACTTAATTACCCAAATTTTTTCCTTAATCAAACCCGAGTATTGTGTATATGGTCATTGAGATCATTAATTATTATCAACTACACTATTAAAATATTATAATATCTAATTCAATTAAAATAGATCTGATTTAATCTAATTTAGTATTGTTAATTTTTTTATCTATAAGTTACAATCAATAATTTAAATAAATAATCTCATTTTAATTTTCACAAAATTTTAACCCACACTTTAATGGGATTATTGATGTATTGTAGTGCTTAAAATATTTTAAGGATTCAAAATCTTTCAAAGTCAAATTTCAAATTGTTATGATATTTTAAATTTTTAATCATAATAAAAAATTATAATATTTATAAACAATTAATCAATTATAATTTATATATTTTCTCCCCCTTTGGAATGTACTGGAGAAATATCTAGTTATTAACTAATTCATCTTAAGGGTGTTCTCCCATTTATCTTTTATCCATGATAAAATTAAAACACTTTAAATGTAAAAGAAAAAAATATATTTACATAATCTATAAGAAGCTATACTATTCTTAGTGTGCCATTAAGTATGAACCCATAATACGTATGATGTTTTGAACAAAAAGATATACAATAAGTGTGTGTGTGTGTGTGAATAAAAAAAAAAAAAACAGATTATCACGATAATGGGCCGAAATCAAGTTGATAGGAACAAAATCACCTATTTTCTCTTTCCCGTTCGAGGACATGTCCTATCACTATAATATATGCTAAAATTCTAATTTTTATCTCGACTTTGTTTCCCATGTTCCTGCACCACATATTGTTAAAAATAATATATTTATTAAATTTTACTGCCATTGTTAATTTTATATTATCTTAATATTTCTGATTTTTTATGGCAACAAAAATGATTAAAATATAGATAATCAAATAGAATTTAATTCACATATACAAATCAACAAACATACAATAACAAGAATTTAATTTAAATTATTTAAATTAAAATAAATTAATCATAAATTTTCAAAATCTAAAAGTTAAATTAAAAATCAAGTCAAATCAAATTATGGACATGCATGATCTAATTCTTTTTTAAGGGCCCGTTTGGATAGGATTTTAAAAACGGGCTTATGGAAAAAAAGGGCTTTTGAACAGCTTATAGAAAAGGGCTTTTGGAGAAGAGATTATGAAAAAAAAGTGGTTTTGAATAAATGAGTGTTTGGATAGTTATTTATAAAAGGGGTTTTATTATTGGTAAATTACGAAAAATGGTATGAGTATTAAATGAGGAGAGATAAGAGATAAGAGGAGAGAGGAGAGAGGGTGTAAGAAAGAAAATAGAGAAAAAGTAGGAGAGAGGAGAGAGGGTGTAAGAAAAAGTAGGAGAGATGGTGTAAGAAAAAGTAGGGGTAATATAGTAATTGGTTAGTTCAAACGTGGTTTACTGTTTCAAAAGCTACTCTGACCAGCTTATCTGAAACCTTGGTTTTAAACCATAGTTTAGTCCAAAAGCCCGTTTGGACAAATATGACTGTTTGTTTTAAAATTTCTCCAAACCTAAGTTTTGAGCTAAACCTTGATTTTAAACCAAGGTTTGGAGATTTCCAAACAGGCCCTAAGTTGGAAAAGGGGGAACGGGTACAGATTTTCTGTTCGCATCCTTCATACAGCCCCGAACCTGTGACGATCCGATCCACTCCCGCCTTCCTCTCCGGCAGCCGTGCCCTCAATTCTCTCCGCACAGATCCGATCTACCACTTTCTTCTTTCTTCTGGTAAGTGGAATCTTCTATTTGTTATTTTATTCACTTCCTTTCTTTATTGAGGTTGGCGCGCACAAGGTTTTGACATTTCCCTCCTATTTTTCGGAGCTGCGTGTATGGGATGACTATTGGATGAGGATTTCGTGCTTTTTACTGAATGGATAGCTCTAGTATTTGTTTTCCATGCCTGTGGTTTTATGTCTTAGCAACTTTTGCTCCATCTAAAGGAATTGCTCTCATTTTCCATACACTTCAGTTGTTGCTTATGTTCTTGCCAGTCAAGGAGGGCGTGCAGAACTGAATTTAAAGGAAAATGAAGAAATTTGACATTATGGAAATGTCACAAATTCGTCTCTTCAACCCACTTTTATCACATAAATGCAACATGCCAATTTTGCAATTTTAGTGCGTATAACTTCCTGATATTTATGATATGTTATGTGTACTTAATGCTTTAGTGTTATTTGGATTTTTCTTTTCCAGAAGTTTAAAAATTGAACTTAAAAGTACTTTTAGTTGTGCAGATTCCTGCATTGGAAGGAAAGGCTACTTGAGTCTTGAAGAGAAAGCATTAAAGGACCTGCTTCAACTTAAGGAGATAGGAGCGAGGAGGAGGAGGTGAAATTGAAGAAATGCCAAAGAGGACAACACATACATACTCAAGTGAGGATGCAGCTCCAGAGGGGCCACACTCTGATCTCTTTGTCTATTACTGCAAGCACTGTGGATCTCATGTTCTCATAACAGGTTATCCCAAAACTTTATTTGCTTGCGACTGACTTTCAGTATTTCACTATTTAAGTGGTATAGTTCTAATCCTGCATCCACACTATCTAACGCGCCATACAACATCTTTAATATAAAATATTTTAATATGATATGTTCATAGCTCAAGCTCCCCTCTGGCCTTCCAAAATCTAAAACAATGTTAATTGAAAGCAAATTGGAATTAAATTGACCATTTACTGATGTACTCAAACATGTGGACAAGCCATTATCTTTTATCCTAACACTCTTGTCATAACTTAGTCCTTTTCTTTTCTTGAAAACTAAGTCAAAGTCTGGGAATTGAAAATTGTATACTATTACATACATTTCATGTCTTTCCATGTTTCCTGATTTGTTTTATAACCTCCCGATAGCTTATATAATCTAGAGAAATTCTTATGCTGAAGTATATTTGTTATAAGATACCCAATTGCAGAAAATGCCAAAAAGGAAGACCGACAAAGCTTATGTATTGGACAAGAAGAAACATCTTGCCAGATTGAACATAAATGAGGCAGGAAAAGTTCTCTTAAAACGGTATTGATCGTTTGACAAGTTTATGAACCTTTTACATTACAAATTCTTTCCAAAGCTTCGGAAGGCTAGATTTCTATTTGTACTCGTTTAAGAAATGTCAATGGTGATTGGTGATTGCTCTTTTTATTTTAAATGAAATTGAAATTTCAATTTTTGTTGTTTAAGGTGAGAGACTAAAATTTATGAAATGGGGATGCCAAGAATTCCCCAACATTTATGGATCTCATGCAACTTCCCATCTCATATTGGAAGCCCCCATGTCCATCTTTGATTCTTGAGATGTGACTTTACCTCATCGTCACTAAAAATGTCTTTTGCTGTGGTACTTTGCAATTCCACTTGGGTTGCGAGGATGTTTGAAACAGGGGTTGGGGAAAATTCCTTTATTATGAGCATTGGGAATGAGGAGCACGGAAGCACTCCTAAGTCCTTACCCGTACCAAGCTTAATGCTTGACTCTGGTTTGCACTGAGCTTCATCTTCTAAACTTGTTGCTCAAGTTGGGCTAGCTTCCCAAGCCTGTCCTTCGTGGATCGTCAAAGGGATTGGAAGGCTCTTGAGTTTCAGAGCCTAGGTTGTTATCTTATGCAAGTTTTATACAAATACCCTTTGTCTGTCTTATGCAAGTTTTGAAGAACTTGCTGCAGATATTCTGATATGTTCTGTCTTTCCTTTACAGTGGTGAAGGGAAACTGGAGAAACAACTTCGGATGAATTGTCTGGGTTGTGATCTTTTTATCTGTTATCGTGCAGAAGAAGATCTGGAGAGTGCATCTTTTGTTTTTGTGGTTGATGGTGCACTCAGCACTGTTGCGGCTGAAACCAATCCACAGGTGATAGAACACTCGCTAATCATTATAAGTCCATTCTACTGTCACTGTCTTTTTATTTTGAAAATTTTGCCAAAGAACATTTCTTTAATATTTACAATGCTATCAGGTTCAAGGCATAGAATCTATTCAATTCCTATACATTTGCTTGCATCATGGCTTCATTTAGGTGTTAATATTTACTTCTTGGTTATGTATTGTGGAAATTGTATATTTTCAGGGTGATTGCACTCAAATGATATGGTGTGAACTTGACCTTTGTTCTTAACTTTAGAGCTTCTGCCTATAATATCATTTGTGACATGTTTTCTCTAGGATGCGCCAGTGCCACCATGCATATCCCAACTAGAAGGAGGGCTAGTGCAAATAGCTATAGAAGTTGAAGATCGTGCACAACGTTCAGCCATCACAAGTAACCCTTTTTGATTTGGTTCAATTTTCACTTTATTATTTGAATCGTATTTATGATCATTTATTTTTCCGATTATGGATTATTCCTTTCAGCTTGCTGTTGTTTTGTTCTTGGATTTCATGATGATTAGCTAAATTTTCTTAATTTGGAATCTAGTGGTATCTATTTATAGATTGAATTGATCTAGGAACTCTCTTGAGACAATTTGAATTGGGTTAATCTGTTATCCTTTTCTCTTGTTCATGGATGGCCGGCCACCATTTGATAGATGCATTGTGAGTAGGTTGAGATACCAATTTCAATAGATCATGTTAAGGTTTGATCTCTCCTACTCAATCTCTCTACAAGTATCTCATAAAGATGAAAAGCAGAAGCCAAGAGAATCTCAATAGGGTACTCTGTAATTAACTACATGTCATTCCTTTGAGCCAAAATGGCCATAATATAGTTACGTACAGAGCATATTTTTGGGTATTTTCTGAATTGAATAAATGACAGAAAACAAGGAAACTGATTACCCACTACTACTACGTGCCTAGTGCTCTTGATCGTGAGTATCCTCCTATTTCCCCACTAAAGCATTACAAACAGAATATGAAAGAGACAGCAAACAATAATAAACAGCAACTAATAGATTAAATAAACATTAACAAATTAATTATCTAGTACTAGATTTCCCCTTGGACGTTTGAGTCTCCTAGAGTAAGTCTTTAGAGGTTTTCTTGGGATGCTATCAGTACTGACCCTCTGGAAAAACAACTTGTCCTTAGGTTGAAAGGATGGGAATTAAGTAGAGAGGAGATCATAGTCTTCCCAAGTTGAATCTTCTACAGGACGGGATTCCCATTGAACTAGCACTTCCAAATTACCCTCTTTAGTCCACCTGTGATGCAGCACTGTAATAGGAGAAAGTAGCAGCTCAACATCTGAAGAAAGAGGTAGTGGTGCAGGTTGTCCATCTTGTGGTTGTCCCACTGCTGGTCTTAGGAGAAAGACATGAAAGATTGGGTGTCTCTTAGCCCCTGGAGGAAGTTCCAATTCATAAGAGACTTAGCCAACCTTACAAATCACCTTGTAAGGGCCAAAAGACCGAGGAAACAGTTTTTTGAACTTTCGTTTAGCCAAAGTCCTTTGACTGTGCAGTTGCAACCTTAACCAAACCAAATCTCTTTGAGAAAACTGCAAATCTCTCCTCTTTCAGTTTGCCTGTATTTTCATCCTATTTTAAGCCTTTAGCAAGTTCTGTTGCAAGAGTTTGAGTATTTCGTCCCGTAATTCAAGTTGTTCCTCCAACTCGGCCACCAAGGTTTCTCCTTTGACATAAGGAACTAGAGGTGTGGTTCTCTGCCGTACACAATTTGGAAAAGGGTAGTATTGGCCGAGATATGGAAACTGGTGTTAAAGGAGTATTTAGCCCAGCAAAAGAATTTAGTCCACAGTTTGGGTTGTTATGGGTAAAACAACGGAGATAAGTCTCAAGGCATCGGTTTACAACTTCAATTTGCCCAAAGCAAAGGCCTTTATCCCGTCGCCGTTGTTTGGTTGTGTCCCAGTTGAACTGGTTTGTCGAAAATTTTGTTGGAGGTTGCATGAACATAGGCGATGACGAGCTACCTACTGAAACTGCTCGGCCCTAGGACAATACTGGGCCGGTCTAGTTGTGTGTTGTGGATCAGGTTTGGCCCATAAAGGAACTCGACTTGGATCCCACCTCGACCATGTTTTCTCCAGCTCTAACGGTAAACTTGATGCACGGTAGACCGTCTGAGGCTTGTGTAGCTATACCTTTATCCTCATTTCTTCCTTCAACCTATTCAAAAACACTCCGAGGAGGCAGTGGTCTAGCCAGTTTGTTACCCGCGCGACTCGCCTAGCCTATTCCTGTCGGTATTCTATTACACTTCTAGATTGTCGGATTGCGCATAGGTAATAATCAGGATTCATAAATTATATTCGTTTAGCATTCTGACGAGTTCCTCCCAATACAGGAGGGTACGTTCCGAGTTAATCCAAGAGAAAAGGTCGAGAGCATCACCTTCCAGATACATTGTTGCTATCTCGACTTTGTCATCCTCTAGTGTCTGGTAATACTGGAAGAATTTCTCAGCTTTCAGCACCTAGCACCCAGCACCCAACCCCTCGGGTCTCCTCCATTGAATTTGGGGAATTCCAACTTTGCGTAGGGTACTCTGTTCCTCTAGTAAGTGTCCCCTTCTTCCTCTATCTCGTCTCCCCAATGTGTCAGTTTTTTCTTCCCTGAATTGTCTCTCGACTGTGCCTCCGAAGCCAACTTATCTCTCAGTTCCTTTAACATCTCCAGTTTTTCTATAATGACTGCCAGTGGGTTTCCACCAGAGACGTGGCCACCACCTTGGTTAGCATTCGTGTCAATGCTAGTAGTAGAAGAACGTGTCTCAACCATATTTAGCTCTGATACCACATTGTTAAGGTTTGATCTTTCCTACTCAATCTCTCTATAAGTATCTCATAAGGATGAAAAGCAAAAGCCAAGAGAATCTCAATAGGGTACTCTGTAATTAACTACCTGTCATTCCTTTGAGCCAAAATGGCCATAATATAGTTATGTATAGAGCATATTTCTGGGTATTTTATGTATTGAATAAATGACGGAAAACAAGGAAACTAGTTACCCACTACTACTACTATTACGTGCCTAGTGCTCCTGATCGTGGGTATCCACCTATTTCCCCACTAAAGCATTACAAACAGAATATGAAAGAGACAGCAAATAATAATAAACAGCAACTAATAAATTAAATAAACATTAACAAATTAATTATCTAGTACTAGATTTTCCCTTGGACGTTTGAGTCTCCTAGAGTAAGTTTTAGAGGTTTTCTTGGGATGCTATCATGTCACTAGGGTAGTAGACTTAAAAAGCAAAATTATAGAGATAAAGTTGCAATAAGGCGGTTATAGGGTCAAATTATGTTAATTCCATGCTCAAGTAAATCCAGAAGAATATAAGATATTACACAGAATTGGCCCAAGAATTTGTTCTTGCAAGTTTTTGTGTGATTACCAAGTACGAATCTGTTTTATTGGTTAGTTAATTGACATCATTCTACCATGTTTGTCAGGAGTAAATGCTGATGATGTTCGAGTCTGCTGCACGTGGAGAAGCTAACAATGAACTTTTGGAATTTATGGGCAAAGTAAATTTATTTGTTTACTCTTTGTTTTCTACTCTTTCTTCGTCTCTGCTCCTTTGTTCTTGCTTTGGACTGAAGAATATACCTTTTCTTTACAGGTGCTGGGCCTAAGGTTGAGTCAGATGACTCTTCAGAGAGGATGGAACAACAAGTCAAAGCTTCTAGTGGTGAGTTAAATAAATGTCTTCATTCAAATGAAGGGATGCCCATCATGTTAATTTGCAGAAATGTTTTCTTTTTCATCAATTCTAGCGCTCAAGTAATCAATCATATTTAACAAGGGATCTGAATCCTCTAAAGTGACGGGCTCATGTAGTATTTGTTTTGAATAAGGCTTGGTCATGTGAGTCCCTGACACTAGGGATATGAATTGAGGTGTTTAGAACAAGTGGTAGGTGAGCTAAATCTATTACTGTTCTTCAGGTGGAGGATTTGACTGCAAGGCAGGTGTATGAGAAACTTTTGGAGGCTGTGCAACCTTGATGTGTTTTGGATCAACGGTCATGCTTTTGGGACATAACCATTCTCATGCATTTGACCTGTATCGAAAAAATATTGCATTGTATGTAACTGATAAACTGAACTGGCTGGCGCTTTTTTAACAATATTACTCGTCGACTTCAGAACATCTAGTCATTTGGATGTCTAGGGGGACATTGTTTTTATGTATTTGTAGATCTTTTGCAGTAATGTATCATGTATTTAAGAGAGGTGATACAAGAAAAAATTTGGTTCTATCTGATGCTCATTTTCTTGTTTGTTTCTCTAGAATTAGATCAACGCCTTGTAACATGAAGATTTGAAATATTATTGCCTTTTCATAACAAAGGAAGAAAGAAATAAAGAACTCTATTTCCTTCTATTCACCAATACCATCTCAGTCCAATAGCAAATGCGCCTACGTAAAGAATTCTATGCTCGACTGCTAGTAAGCGAATTTTGAGAAAGGAGTCCCTGAATCAACATATTAACATATGCCAAAGAGTATTGTAGGATAGTGATATGAAAGATCTTTTATAAGTGATAGATTGCAAGTTTGATCCTATTAATCAATAAAAACTCTTAAGCCATATTGTTCATAATGTGTGAACCATTGATACGACTTATTTTTTGGACTTTATTACACACGACTCACACCTAGTTGCTCATTATAAAAAAGTTAAAATCGTCATATGATTCTCATTTGTCCACTACCTATTAGGAAGCCTTTGCCATATTTTGGGGGCCGAAAGAATCTGATAAATTGTGACAAAAGAGAATCATATCAAGCTGTCTTGGCAAAATCACACTACAAAAAAATATGATTGTGCTCATGTTTAGTTTCCGCGGAAACTATGGTCTGAAAAACCTTTTTAGACCAAATAGTTTGGGTAAACAATGAAACAAATAGCCTTCAAATATACAGAAGAATTTATAGAGTAAACCATAATTTTAAATAAACTTGTAGGAATAGCTTTTAAGTGGGGAAAAAAACCTTTGGATATCAAATAACTATTTTACCTATATTTTTTTTACATACTCTCTTTACATACTCTCTTCTCTCTATCTCTTCTCTCTTTTATCTTATTTTCTCTCATATTTTTTGCTTCAATAAAGATGGCCATTTCTGACAGAGGTTAAGAGATTCCATGAAACATTATGCATTTAACCTCTTAGAGTACACATTTGGAATCGTATTTCACTAGTAGAAGCATTACTTTTGTCAAAAATTAAAACTTCACAATTTAGTCGTTGGGTATTGTTCATTGTTTACTTTTTAGATTGGCAATTTAATTTTAAAAAATCATAATTAATTTTAAAAGAATCGTATGGAGGTAGTCTAAATTTCTACTTGAAACTCATTCATTTCTCTTTTAAGAAAAAAATAAAATATAGACATTTACTGACCCATTTAACATAGTTAATTTTCAAAAGTTTAATGTTTATTTGGTTAAATCTAAAACTTTCATATTCTAACTTTCAACTTTAGAAATTCATTTATATTAATATATACATCCAATACAGGTGTGCTACATATGAATTTAAAGCTTAGGATGCGTATTATATGTCTGCCAAATTGGATGCGTATTATATGTCTACCAAATTTCATAATTTAATTCATTCGTTTGCTAAATCAAACTAGAGCTAAAAGTTTACTGTTACTTACATTTTATTTCTTACTAACTTCTTAGTTTCAATTCCTCTTTAATTCTAACATGTATAACATCACTTCATACTTGCCAATGATATCATTATTCATTTCATATAATCTCATTACATATTATGGCATATTCATGCAGATATTACATCAATTGTATAATCAAGGAAACTAGTAGCTTTCTTGCATAACTATTTCCTTCATCTACCTTGTTCACTCCCTTTGCTCATCATCATGCATACTTCCTCTTTCATATTGGACCTATTATGGTTGGTAAAAAGGGGTGAGGTTATGGGGAATTTCAATAGCAAACAATTATCATTAATACAATCAAATTATGCTTCCATCTTTAAATTTATTAATGAATAACATTGCCAAAGCTCATAATCAAGAACATGTTCATATAAGCATAGAATTGTCGGCCATGGCCATAATACAATTCAATGAAAACATTCAACATGTTCAAGCTTAAAAAACTATTCAACTCATGGCAAGCTAAGAAGCACAATAAAACATTAACATAATTTAAATACAAGAATAATAAAGTTGCTACCTTTAAGCTGTAACCATCTCTTTCTTTGTTCATTATCCTCTTTTTCCATACTTGGGTATTTATTGTCCAAATCTCCAACTCTACTTCCATGATGTCTAATGCTCTTAAGTAAGCATTAAACACCAATTGCTAATTTCATTAAAATAATTGAAGCTACTAATTTCTCATTACTACTACTTTTACTTGTCCCTTAAACCTTAACCTTGCACTTTCAAGATTACTCTAGGACCATTATCCCATATAAAAATCTCTTATAAACTCATGGGATAATATCTCGTCTCATATCTTCATGACTCACATATTCCCTTTTTAAATTTATTAACTTCTTGACTCCAAATTCATCCATACGGCAACTCATGATAGCTACTAATATATACATATACATATACTCCTATAGCAGCAGCAACGTTCTTTTTCTATAACTTCTTCAACCTATAATATAATTTTTTTAAAATTTTTAGGTCAACGATAACTCATCTATTTTTCTTGAATTTTTCAAGAAAATAACCCCTTAAAAATATGAAAATTTCATTTTAATTTATTTAAGCCTCTTTTAAGAAAATATTCTCTTCTATAATTTCTAGGTATTTAAAATACCATTTCCATGATTTTCCCTAATTTTTTGAGTTTTCAATATATTTCTAGAAATTATCTCTTCTTTTTTCATTTACCTAATATCCCTTTTTAAGACTATTTAATTTCAGAAAAATATTCTATTCTCCAAAATTTTCTAATTATTTCTTTACCTAAATTTTGGAATGTTATATTCCAAGATGATGGTGACTGCTTTTTTAGGTTGCAGAGGTTCCGATGGAGAGGAATGATGACATAGGAGGAGGATCCGATAGGTGAGGATGGAGACTTCCATTTTCAATCTCCATCTTTACCCACATCAGATCTCAAAACTTCTTCAATCTCCATAGCCATGGGCAACGAACTCGACAACAGAGGTATTCGAGTTGTAGAGGTTCTAATAGAGGTGAAGAAAGAAGAATGAGGTGACAACAGAGAAGAAGAATCTGGTGGTGGTGGGGATGGGAAAAAGAGTCTACAAGCTTCTGTAGCAAAATAGCAAAATATCTTGTCACTAGAGATGATAAAGAAGAAGACATAATGTCGGAAGCTAAAGACATGTAAATGGAAGATGTGAAAAGATGAGAGAGAGAGATTTGGATGGAACCCACCAAATTAAAAATATCACATACTTCATACTTTTTTGATAATTTATCAATCACAAAAATTATTTTAATAATAATCATCTAAATATTTATTTATTTATAATCACTTTTTTTCTAAAATTTTTTCTCCAGAAAAGGTTTTTTAGAATCACTTTTAAATTATTTTTTCCCCATAAACTTAAGGTCAACAAAACGGGCCCTGTATCATGAGAGAAAGGAAAACATCCTATTGGTATATGACACTTGTATTTTTTATCAGCCCAAAAAAAAATGATTCTGTTAATATTTTCCAAGAAAATTGTTTGCGATCACTAATATGTGCTACCATATGTCACCACATGTACATTCTCCATTAAAAAATCTATGGTATCAGTTCACATCCCTCACAATTATGTCCCTGTCTAACACCTTTGTCATATACTTAAAAGCCTCATGGCAATCCCACGTTAAGAAACATTTCATCCCAAACAGGCACATAACCTAATTTCGTTATCTCTTCCCTGAGCTCTTCCAACTTATGATAAATTTCTGCAGATCTCTCATGCTTCCATTCTCCTGCCACAAACACATGAACTTTTCCTTGGACTTCAATCCAACTCCTCCCTCCTCTTTTCTTCACCCTACCATCTTTCATCCTCAATCTCACTTTTGCAACATCATCCCACCTTCCTGCAGCTGATACCACATTTGCTAAAATAACATAAACTGTCTCATCGTGTGGTTCAATCTCCAATAACCGCGTAGCCATAGACCAAGCTTTGTCAGCTGCACCATGAATAGCACAAGCTGATAGCAACACTCGCCACACAGAAGCATCTGCTTTAAATGGCATTGTCAGTGCTATTCTCTCTGCCTGGTCCAATTACCCAGCACGGCCCATTGCACCCACCAAACATGTATAATGCTCCAACTTCGGTTCCAAGCCATATTCTTCTTTCATCCTTTTCAGCCAGTCCTCTGTCTGATGATACATTCCAGCATTAAAAAGTGATGTAAGTATTGCGAGAAAACTATATTCATCTGGACTAAGTCCTTGAGCTTCCATTAAATTGAAAAGCTCAGAGGTTGAATCATGATCTCCTTGTTGTGCATAACCTGCCATTAATGCGTTCCAGCACACGATGTTCATATTAGGCAAGTTATCATCAAAAACCTGTCGGGTATCTTGAACAATACCAGCTTTACTATAGCCATCAATAAGGGCACTGCCAACTACCACATGCGAATCAAATGCTGTAACAACCGCATGTGCATGTATTATCTGGCACTGCTCTAATGCTGCCAACTCTGCAGCTGCCCGAAGAGCAACGGAAATGCTGTACATACTAGAAGCAACATCACAAGATCTCATGCCAGCAAAGACCGACAGTGAATCTAGACATCGTGAATTCTGAGCAAGACCCACAATGACAGCAGAATAGCAAACATTGTCTTTCTGTGGAATTTCATCAAACACCCTGCGTGCTTCATCAGGAAAGTGGCATTTCGAGTAGAAATTGATGAGAGCAGAGCCCGCAAAGGGCTCTTCAGACACAGAGCTTGGAGACAATGGAGACTAAGGCCAAAGGGTAGGAAAGACAATGAAGTACATGTTTTGAATAGGGAAGCGAAAGTGCGTTGGTTAGGAAGAGTGGGACGGCGAAGCATGGAAACAAAATGCTGGAGAGCAAGAAGGGTATTGGAGGAAGCAGAGATAAGAGAGGTCCATGAGACAATGTTCGGACGAGCGATTTGGTGGAAGAGACGAAGGGGATAAGATGAGAGAATGGATTTGGAGTAGAAAGTGATGAGATTATTGAACACAGAAGTCTCAATTTTAGAGGCTTTAATGAATCGAGCATGTAGGATGCGAGGATCCAAGTTGGCAGGAAGGCTCTGTGGCGGCGGTGTGGTATTGAGGAGATTGTCTGATATATTAAGCTACATTTAAGGAAGCCTGAGGAAGAGGGAAAGCTATCAGGTGACGACTTCCGAATCAGCTGGTGAAATGCATAAAGTTTGGGCCAATGGCTGTACTCTATTGAAATTTGAAATGAGAAACAATACCAAGTTCTTCGCTTGATATATATATATATATATAATGAAAAGGAGGCAGAGAAATGAAAGGGTTAAAAAAAAATAGTAGCATGTTCAAGTGTTATCAGAAGATTCAGAACAGAGGAGACGTACGTTTTTTCTGAAGATCCCCACCACGATTTGTATCAATAGAAGAATGTGAGCGGGATCATTGGCTTATTGGTTTTTTGTTTTTGTCACTTTCGCATTACACCATCTATGATCGCCTCTATCGTTGCTTCTGTTCATCTGTGTATCCACAGGGCAGCACAAGGGGACGAGCTACTCCACTTCTCCCTGAAGTCCCCAGCCTCCCCTCTTATTTTTTTGTTTGCTTTTTTTTTTTTTTCCTTTTGCTGACTGTAAGTGTGGGTATCCTCTCCTAGCAGATTTGACCTTTAGTTTATTACGATGCGAGTACTACTCAATTCCGCTACATCTGGTATACAAATTTTTAGAAATCTGTTAGGTTTCCTTATGTTCTACTAGAATAAATCTATATTCTTTCTAAACAATTATGGTAGGAAATATTATTTATTATCTTTAAATATAAATTTTAACACTCAAAAATTATAATATGATAATTAAATTGGAATCTGATGCGCCCAAATATTATATATGTCACCCTTTTAATTGATCCCATATATACAATGGATACATTCCGCTACATCTTATTCAAAAGGTAAAACGATACATTGTTATTGGGCTTCATTACAAATATAGGACATCACAACCATCCAAAGAAGCCCAAACCAAGCTAAAGCAGACACAACCCGAGCTGCAAAAATCGGAAACCGACATAGCACCAGCCATGACGTTGAAGGCATGAAGAACATCTGAGGACTACAAGATGAAAGAAAAGAGGGGAAAACACCGTTGAGGCTCACATTGCAATGCATACTGAACAGAGGATAGAAAACGCACCGAACCAAAAACAAACAAGGTGAGCAGCCTGCCTGAGCAAGAAAAAGGCAACCATCATGGTTACGATGCCGCCGTCCCAAATCATTTCTTAAACCACAGTCCACCGCGAAAAATCAAAATCGGATGCTTCCCACACACAACCATTTCCAGAGCTATGTGAGTTTCCCATCGCGGCTCCACTCATTATTGGAGAACGACTACCTTCCAACTCCATCTATGGCTGTTATGCGCCACTTTTATGCCTCTTTCATCCAACTGTCTATTAATTGTTTTATAAATATATTATTTTAATAATAAACGATAAGAAAAAAATTAAAGGGGTAAAGGTGCATCACACCCAAATTAATTTTAAAAAAATAATTAATATCTTAAAATATTTAAGAGTAAAATTAGCATCTAAACTAATTTTAAAGATACAATCAGCACCCTATAATATTTAAATTGGTATAATTATGCCCTTTAATTTTTTTTTATTTTGACACATTATTATTTAAAAGATTACATAGGTCATATTGTTTAAAAAAGAATACTTAATAAATTCTAAAATTGACATTATATAGAATTCATATGGGAAGATTGCAAAATTTTATAATTTATTTAATATAATTTATTAAAATAATATTATAAATGTGGTATTTTAAACAATAATATATCAAAATAAAAAGTTTATAGCGTGTATCAAATAGAAGTTAGTGTTTTGTTAGCGAATGGGTAAAATTGCACTAATTTAAATATTTTATAGTATTAATTGCCCTTTTAAAATTAGTCTGAGTGCTTATTATACTATTAAATATTTTATGGTACTAATTGTATCTTTAAAATTAATTTAAAGTGATAATTGTGCTATTAAATATTTTAAGGTACTATTAGTCCTCTAAATTTAGTCTGAGGTTACTTTTACCCAAAATTAAAGTGTTGAACTTAATCTAATCAATCTATAAGAGGGAAAGAACATGAATGAAAAATCCATTCCAAATTTTTATTTTTATTTTTATGTTTCCGTCCTTTTTTTGTAATTATTTGTTTTTCTATTCTTAAAGAATTTGAAAACTCCTAAACTAAGAGGTTTGTTTAATGTCTAACAAGAAAAAAAAGGACTCCTAAAAACAGACAATTATTTGATTTATTTTTATAATTTTTAAAAGATTATAAATATTTATTTGGGGGAAAAAGATTATTTTATAGTGTCATCATCTTTGAGTTCCCCTCCACCAGATCAATCTCCCTCAAGAGTCTCAATTAAAAGGGGGCCAATCTAATTGATTATGGAGATTTTAGTTTGGTTTGTTTCTATGAAACAACACTAATCCATAATTGGTAAAATGAAGAGTAACGAGATAAAGGGGGAGAAGATGAGAATAAAAAAGAAAACTGAAGAGTGGAAGAAGGAGGGAACGCACGCAGGGGAAGAAGAAGGGTAGTGGCTGGTTTCCACCGGAACAATGACTCCGTGGATAAGGGTCACCGGAGCTCTCAAAGACAAAGGGAGCATCTGGGTCACCAAGTTCGCTCCGGCCACCATCCTCCGTAACCCCGTTCTCGAGACCGCCGTCATCAAAGCCACCAGCCACGACGAGCACCATATCGATTACAAGAACGTCGAGAGAGTCATGCAATGGCTCGCCGCCTCACCCTTGCAACTCAAACCTCTCATTTTCAGTCTCTCCCTGCGCATGAAGAAGACGCGAAGCTGGCCCGTCGCTCTCAAGGGCTTAATGCTCATGCATGGAATTTTCTGTTGTCAGATCCCAGCCTTACAGAAAATCGGCCGTTTACCTTTCGATCTCTCCGATTTCACCGATCGCCATTCCAGATCTGACAAGGTATGGGCTTTCAACGCCTTCGTTCGTTCGTATTTCACATATTTGGATCAGAGATCGGCGTTCGTGTCGTCCGAATACCAGAAGAAAAGCAAGCAGAGGAAGGAAATCGAGGTCACGTTGATGCATGAGCTGGAGAAATTGCAGAAGATGCAAACCCTAATTGATACAATACTCAAGATCAGGCCTCTGAACGGGCGAATGAACAACGTGGCCCTCATTCTGGAAGCCATGGATTGTGTTGTTGTGGAGCTTTCTGATCTGTATGGTAAATTTTGCGCAGAGATTTCTCGAATCCTCTTGAGAATTTATGACATGGGAGGGAAAATGGAAGCCAATGCAGGGCTTCATGTTGTGCAGAAAGCTGCAGTACAAGGGGAAGAACTGGCTTATTACTTTGAGTTATGCAGAGATATGGGGGTAGTCCATGCCTCTCGGAGACCTAAAATCGAAAGAATCTCTGAAGAAAACATTCCAACTCTGGAGCGAATGGCCAATGAGGATCACGAGGAGATGACGATGATCAAGGTTGAATATGATGAATGTCATCGTCATCAGGTTATTGAGAAAAATGAAGAGAAGTCAATAGTAGTATTATCAAAGCAAGGTTCATCAGGAACAGTGATCACAGAGGAATGGGAGATATTTGAGGACCATAATACATGTTTTAGCGATGGAAATAGCAGCATTAGTTCATCAACCAACCCTTTTCTTGACGATTCATATACTCTAGTACCTTATAATCGAGTACCGCCTCAGAATCAAGTTCTATCAGATTTAATTACTTTCTAAGATGGTCGTCGTTCCCTTCTCTCAAGGCGGCATATACACATACACATATATACATACTCCCTTTTTGTTTTGTCAACAAGTTCATGAAACAACACAAACAATGTTGAAACAAGATGAGATAATATGTAGCTTTTTTTTTTCAAGTGTTATAATATATATACACATACGTTATATATACACCATAGTTAGCAATGGAGCATCATGTTTCTTCATTGTTTTTCTCTTTTTGATCACAAGGCTGGGAATATGTGAGTGTTTAATATATATATATATAACACTCTTGTCATGGATTAAGATAAAGGATGTATGTAGCTTTGTTTTGCCTTGAGGATCCCCCACTCTCTGTTTTGCAATTATTATAACATTTTCTATGTAAATTTTAAATAAGAAAACATGATAGCCATGTATTTAATACTCCCTCTTGTATTTAATACAAATTTAATTTTATATTAAGTATTAGAGTTAATAATAATACTGAAAGATTTTAGATTTTGAAAATATTCTAAAAAATATCATATAAAAAAATAAAATTTTAACTTTAAATTTAAGTTGTTTAATTGGAACACTAATTTAAAGTATTTTATTGGAATCTTTTAATTCAAGACTCTTTTGATATTCTATAACCTTTAAAAGATTCATTATATCACACAATTATGTAAAGAAAAATTGATTCCTTGAGGGAGCGATTAGATTTTTGCAGTTTTATGGTTAAAATATAGTTTTGAAGTTTTGCTTCTTTATTAATTTTAGGCTAACTCATCGTCCGATAGTTTAATTGACGAATGGGTGAGATATGTGACTATTTAAAGCGTGTTTAATCCCTAGGAAGTACCACTTTATTGTGATTTCAATCGCGGCACTTAGGGAGTCATCGTAACTCCTGAGTGCTTATATTTACGCTTGAGGGTAATAGACAACTTACCCTGCCCGATATTTGTATCCCTTAAGAGGAAGGGAGACTTCACACTGCCCTTAGATCGTTGGTGAGCCTAACCGTTTTTTTAAATAATTTTGTATCTAAAAAAAAATTTAGACCAAAAGTTTTACTTTTCTTTCTTAAATTTATTTACTTTGAATACTCCAATTTAATTTCTTAACTTTTTTTCTCGGGTTTTACTTTCATCCATTAAATTTAATTGCTTCTTTAAAAATTTATTATATGTTAAACTTTTGTCTTAGTTTTATATATTTTTTTATCTTGCCGTTACACGTTTTCTTAAATAATGATTAAATTATAACAAAATATAATGGAAAAATAAAAATGAGCACGGGATAAAATTATGTGATCAAATGCAAGCAAGTAAATTAAGGAACAAAGGTAAAATTGAAACTGAAAATAATAATACAAGTTAAAATAAAATGAAATAAAGAGATCATGGAAATGCGATTAAAAGAAAATAAAGAAAATAAAAGGATAAAAGTGGAGTTAATTAAATAAAATTGAAGGACGAAATAAAATGTGAAATACAATAAAGGAATTCCAAACTTTTTTTTTTTGTTGGTCGGAGCAAAGAATTCCAAACTTCTGAAAGTGAATATTTAATTTAATTATAAAAAAATACTCTTAAAGCCCACCTCCTCATGGCTAGACCAGGAATTGTCAAAGTAAAGACCTTCCAAGATTATATTTTAAAGAAGGTTACATGTAACTCACTTAAAATTTAATTTTTTAATATATTTTAGCCTATTTTTAAATCACATAAATTAAAAAGAGGAACCATCAAAATAAATCAAGACCTTTTTCTCACATTTTAAATTAAAATAATAACATTAATATGCTTAATGCCTATGACCATATCATACAAACTATAAATGAAACTTATGTCAACTTTGTATTATATGTTTTTTTTTTTAATTTTGACTCTTCTCATTCTTAAATTCTAATTCCACCCTTAATTTTATATCTTACATTTCATTAAACAGACGCCTTTCTCATTTCATCACAATAAATTAAAGACCCTTTTTCCAAAACGTTTATAATCATAATTTCCATTCTTTATTTCTTTTATTAATGACCACTTGTTTTGCCATCCTTTTATTGATCACCACTTATTCTATATGTAAAATCGTAAATGCATTTGCTTTCTGAGAATCTTAATATTTTGAACAGAGGGTCCTATAGGCTGTGTATGTATGAGAGATTTAGAGGGAAGGGGAGTTTTTGCGGGTTCGATTTTCAAAAAACTTAAAGAAATGGAGTTATCGAATTTTAATTAAAAAAAAGGTAAGATAAGAAAAATTAATTAAAAATTTTTAACTCTATTTTTTTTTATTTTTTAAATCCTATTCATAAAAATTCCCCCCTTCCAAATCTCTCATACCAAATATGTCTTAATAGAAATTGTGAGGTTTATCTAAAACGAAATACAACGCATATCTTACAAAAATACTATAAAATTTTAAGATGAGTACTTTTTTTTGTTGTTGTGAAAAACATATCTTTAAGTAGAGAAGCTTAGCCAAGTAAGTAGTGTTTGAAAAGGAAAAAAACATTAAAAAAAAGTTAACTTTTTCATTTATAATTTTTAAACCTTTAACTTTATTTAGGAAGAAGTGAATCTCATTTAGTACCATCACACTCGTAATAATAGGTTGATTCTTTCTGCCTCTGTCTTGTATTTTCAAAATGAAAACAACTCAGAAGCCATGTGAAATGTCGCGGCAACTAATGATTGAAACGTTTCAGACGGGAGAAACGTTCCAACGTAACTTGCTTTAATTGCCCATTAATGAAACATGACCATAATAATGAGATTCCCAGGAGCATATTTCTTCATCTTCTTCACCTCAAATCACAAGCACAGACAGATGCAGAGCATGAAGATGGTCAAATCCAATTCCCACTCTCTCTTCTCCTTCTTCTCCTGTTTTCTTGCGTTCATCCTTCTGAATCCTTCATCTTCTCTCGCAAATCATGCATCAGAACTAGTAAACGAGGTATGCTCTAAAACTTCAGATTACAAATTCTGTGTTGAATCTCTGTATTCCGATCCACATACCCCAGAATCAGACAGCTATGGCCTCGCCATCATTGCCTTTCGCTTGGCATACATCAATGCCACTAGCACCAGAAGTCAGATACTGAAATTGTTGAAGAACGCCTCTTCTTCTAATTCTTCAACCCGAAGGAATCTTCAGAGATGTGCTCGTGACTATCATAAGGCTGTCTCTGCCATTGAAACTGCTTACAATGACTTGAACTCTGAGACCTTCTTCGAATTAGCTGATTTGGCTGGGGTTGCTTCTCGTTCCGCTGATGATTGCCAAGCTACTTTCAAAGGAACACATAATTCTCCGTTCACATCTTTGCATAAGGCTTTGAAGGGTCTTTGTGAAATATGTGTAGTTATCTCTAAACGCTTCACCGGATCCTAATGTTTTAGTTATCTCACTCTTTCTAGTGTACAAGATGTAATACTCTTTTGTGGGTGCTGAGATTGTTCTATCAACATAGTTTGTTCTCAATTCTCAATTTTTCTCCAATTTGTTTATGGTTTTCATGAATTGCATCATCATTCACACTGAGTTTAGTGAATTCATGAAGTAATTTGTTGTTGAAAATTCAAACTTCTGACAGAGCACTTTGAAATGGTGGAAGAATCCTTCTCAGATTTCAAATATGAAAACTTAACAATATGAATGTGCTTCTTTCTTATTCGGCCTACGGACTTAAAGTAGAATAAAATAAACAAAGAGAGAAAGAAAAGAAGAGTAAGGAAGAAATTGATTAGGCTCTGTTGTTCTGTCTCTTGTGCAGTAATGAATTGAGAGGGCTAAAAGACCATCTGAAAAATGACCAATATATTTAGATAGATGCCTCTGAGAAAAATTTCTTCAACTGAACTGGCTTATTTAATAAATCTAGTATTCTGATTTTATATCTCCAGCTGATTACTGCAATGGTTGAACTGGTTCAGTACACATTGTTTATATCCACTTTCTCAATGTCTGGCATGGCAGTAAACAAAATAACAAATGGAGAAAGTGATTGAAAAACTAGGCAATTGAAACTCATTAATTAAAAGATTTAGAGAAAATCTTACAAGCCTCATTATCGATATTGATTCACTTATCATATTTATAGACAATGATATGATAATTCAAGCACTGTTGCTGCTTCCATCTGCTGATACAGGCATCAATTCTCTCAGCATGGCCACTACCTGCAACATGCTTGGCCTCTTGGAAGCAGAGTCATCAACACATTGTAATGTTATCTCTAAATACCTTATCATCTCTTTCACCTCTTTAACTTCTGCTTCATCCGTTCCTTTAGTCACCAAAAGTAACTCAGGATCTATCACTTCCCTCTGCTTCCCTTCACGTACCTTCATTTTGGCCCATCCCACCAAGTTAGTGTCACCGAAGTCCTCCTTATCAGTAGGCCGTTTCCCGGAAAGAAGTTCCAGCATGACAACCCCAAAGGAATAGACATCTCCCTTCGCAGTGCACCGGAAACTTTGGTAGTACTCCGGCGGAACATATCCAGGTGTTCCTGCTAGTGTGCTAACACTTAGATGAGTGTCAAGTGCACTTATTAGTCTTGCCATTCCAAAGTCTGAAACTCTGGACTCCATTTCATTGTCAAGCAGCACATTGCTTGATTTCATGTCTCTGTGTATTATGTGTGGGATGCAATTGTGGTGTAGGAAACAAAGTCCTTTAGCAGCACCTCTTGCAATCTTCTTCCTTTCTTCCCATGTTAGAATTCGCCTATCTCGCGTCTTTGTTCTCCCATGGAGCATTTCTTCAAGGCTTCCATACTCCATGTACTCATAAACAAGCAGCCTCTCTTCACCAACTTTACAGTATCCCAATAAAGGCACAAGATTTCTGTGCTTGATCTTCCCTAAGGTTTCCATCTCTGCCATGAATTCTCGATCGCCTTGACAGCTCAATCGGATGAGCTTTTTTATTGCAACACTAGAGCCATCCTTTAGTGTGGCCCTGAACACTTCTCCAAACCCACCACACCCAATGAGGCTAGCTGCTGAGAATCCATTAGTTGCTTCAATCAACTGTGAGAACTTGAGCTTCCTCAGTTGCCTTTGAAATGTTGCTACATTAATACTCAAGGGCTCTTTCTCCTTGTCTATTTTCCATGTTGTGGCAGCATGAGATGCTTGCAAGCTGCTAAGCATCTTAACTTCCTCGGCCTCCTTCCTCCTTGCGTGCATTGCGATTGCCCACACAATCAAGATACACACAGAAGCTATGGAAATAAGAACTCCCATGACAATGCTATTTGCCCATGATCCAGCTGATCCTTTATGGCTTCCTTTGTTGTCATCTGTGCTTGGATTTGCTGTTGCTTGGCTGTTATCGCTCTGACATTCGGGCAGTGGAACACCACAAAGTCCCGGGTTGTTTGCATATTGGCTGGCGGGAAGTGTGCTTAGTTGTCCTCTGGATGGAATTTGGCCAGTTAACTCATTGTTAGACAGATCAATCTGCACCAGAAATGATAGGTTTGAGAATGAATCTGGAATATGACCTTGCAGCCTGTTATGTGATGCATCAAAGACACCTAAGTTCTTAAGCTGGCCAAGTGATGATGGGATCTCTCCTGATAACTGGTTGTGAGACAATTCAAGAACCTGTAAGGCCACCATGTCCCCGAATTCTTCCGGGATTCTTCCACGAAGCTCATTGTATGAAAGATCTAGGTACTCCAAAGTCTGGTACTTGGTAAAATAACTCAGAACTGGACCAGAATACAATCTGGTGAAATCACAGGTCCTCAATGTTGGCACTTGCTGAAGTCTTTCTGGTCTGATTCCATAGAACTCTAACAACCCTCCAACTCCTTTACATGAGTTTCCCACATTTCTTACAAACACTAGGGTGTTCCCTGAAAGAATCCCAAACAATGATTTTGCTCCAAGCTGCCTGCCAAGTCTTGGTGGGATCTCTCCAGTGAGCTTGTTGCTGTTTAAGTCCAGCCACACCAAACTGCTACAATTTGCTAGCTCTCCTGGTATCTCTCCTGTCAAGCTGTTGTTTCCCAGCTGCAAAACTGCTAACCGAGTCAACTGCCCGAATTCACGCGGTATTTGACCGGTGAGTCCATTGCTTGTGAGTGAAATCCATTCAAGATTGCTGCAATTGAATAACTCAACAGGGATCTCACCACTTAGCTGATTATTATTCAGTATAAGATCCTTCAGACTTTTGCATTTACCTAATTCTGGTGGGATTTTTCCTTCCAACCCATTGAACCATGCTATCAACTGCTGAAGATTCTCAAGCTGTCCAAGCTCTGGAGGGATTGAGCCGTTGAGATAATTCAGACTGAAATCAATTGTCTTCAACTGTGAACATTGTGACAGGTCAGCTGGAATTTCTCCTGTGATGAGATTATCTGGCATTCTAATCTGCTCAAGTGATGCTGCCCCTGGACATATATCTCGAGGAATAAATCCCGAGATTTTGTTAGAGCTCAAGTCCAAAACCCTCAAATTTTTGCATGATGATATTGAAGAAGGAAACGGTCCTGAGATAGCATTGTTTCCCAAATGCACTTCCTGAATTGATTGTAGGTTCTGAAAGATTTTATCTGGGAGTGGCCCTGACATATTGTTGTTAGATATGTCAAGATACTGCAGGCTAGAGCAAGAAGAAAAAGTAGGTGGAACTGAACCAGAAATGTTGTTGAAAGCAAATCTGAGATCCTTAACGTTAGCACACATATTTCCCAACTCATAAGGAATCCAACCAGTGATCTGATTATAAGAAAGATCAATTGTCTCTAGTTCAGTAAGCTGTCCCAGAGATTTTGGAATTTCCCCTGAAATCAGATTATGTGCTAAGTTCAAATTCTTAAGACTGGTACAATTTGACAAGGAAAATGGGATTGAATCTGATAAATGGTTTCCAGAAAGATCAAGAAACAATAAGGAACTGCACTCAATTTTCAAGCTTGATATCGACCCTGTCAAATTGTTTGAAGAGATATCAAGAGACTGAAGCTTATCAGAATTCTGCAAGAAATTTTCAGGCACAGGACCTGTCAAGTTGTTGTAAGAAAGATTGACAACGACAAGACTAGGACACTTTGAGAAGAAATTCTCAGGGAGAGGACCTGAAACTCCAGTGAAGGACAGATCAAGCTGTGTCAAACTATAAGGAAGGTCAAGCAAGGAAGTGGAATTTACAGGGAAAGAGTTCAAATGCAAATTCAGAACGGACAACATATCTAAAGAAGACAAGGGACTGAAAGAAGTCCCAACGAGATTCTTGTCACTAAGATCAAGCTGAGTGACACGCCTTGCAGTGCAGGAAATTCCATACCAGGTACAAGGATCTCTGTTGAGCTGCCACGTGGACAAGACTCTATCAGGGTCCTTCTGGATCGTCTTCTTGAACATGAGAAGAGCCTGTGCATCAGTCTTGAGGGATGATGAAGATTGAAGTTGGTGTGTGATGGGGAAGAAAAGAGAAGCTATGAGAAAGAGGAGTGGAAGAGCATAATAGGGAAAAAGCTGAAGTGGGTGTTTCTCCATGGAGAAAAGCCAAGCTTGAACAAAGCAAGAACAAAACAGAACACAACACACACACACAGAGGTCTGGGATTCTGAAGGAGATAGAACTGAAAAGATATTGTAGAGAGGGAGAGAGTGGTGGGTGATGGTGGCGAGAATGATGAGAATGGGTTGTGCAAAAGGAGAAGGGTGGCCTTTAGGAAAAGAAGTTGCTTTTATGTGTTTTAAAAAATTGAAAAAGGAGGGAACGTGAGGAGGAATAGAATATCAAAGTAAAGAGCTACTGAACAAGGAAAATGGATATTGAAATCTAGCTTTTTCTCTACACATATTTGTATACAGTACTGGTATTTAGAGTACTTAGATCAAATTTCAATATCGATAGTCAATAATAATATTGGTTATGGATGAGAGAAAAAGCAACAAAAAGGAAGAGAATGCATCCAAATACAAAGACTGACGACAGAGGATACGTTATGTTTGGAAGTAGGTACGAGCTGAGAAAACATCTGCAGAGAGAGAGAGAGAGAGAGAGAGAGGGATTTAAGGAGGAATTGGGGCGATGGTCAAAAAGAAAAGAGGCAGGGACCCACCAAAGGAGAAACAGTCCAACAAAAGATATAAACAAAAAAAAAAAAAAATCGAGAAACAGTGTTGTGTGTTTTGTAGAGGTGGTTTGCTTTGTTGCTTGATCCAAGGAGTCGCTGTCGCTGTCAGCCAGCGTGAGAGAATGTTCCCCCTTTGGTGCCTTACATATATCATATTCAGATGACAACTCCTCTGTACTCTGTTTCTCTATTTCTTTGTTGGTGATTTTTATTTGTATATTAACACACAATGTTGCCCAATATGAATGTACATGTCCACTTATTTTCATACTTGAAACTCTCTTCTCTTGCTTCCTCATTCATATTTATTTGCACACGCAAGGCTTTCCCCCTTCCCACCCAATTATTGTCTCAATCTCTCCTTGATTCTCTTGCTTCCCCTTCCATCATGTCCCCTCTTTTTTATTTTTTATTTACTAATTAAATCTTATATATTCTTCCCACCTTCACGTTCCTCAATTCAATTTATTTATTATATTTATTATTTTTTTAAAATTAATTTATTTAATTTATAATTTGATATGTAATCTAATATTACACTTAAATATTTTAAAAAGATTAGATCATATATATTATAATTAAATAATTATATATTTTTTTCTAGATATAATAGTTTATTTTATTATTGTCTACTTTTTTTTAATTACCTTGTATATAGTGTATTTATGTCCAAAAAAAACAAATACTTAGTGAAGGGCTAGTATTATATTGATTGGGCCTATTTGATATATAATAATGAAACTGATTTTGAATTAGTTAAGAAAAGGTAAGGTAGGGTGAGGGGCCCGAGAACAGAGAGAAAGAGGGGAATCAATGATAGTGAGCTATGGTTGGAGTGATTTGAGAGGTAAATACCTAAAGGGATGAATTGAATAATAATAATTAATAATAATTAAAATGAAGAGTAGTAAAGTAAACACAAAGAAAGGGAGGGAGAGGGGTCCCACCATGAAGGAACAACATCAATTAGCCCCTCTGTTATTGCCATGCGATGTGATCATTAATCAATGCCTCCCCCCGCTTGCCTTCTCATTGCCTTATGAATCACATTTCTTAATTATATATCCCACAAAAATTCTTATTGCTTCTCAAGTTTTCTGTTGGTTTATATAAATAATTAGGTGCGCTTTTGGGATCGTATATTCCATTTTACGTTCTTATTAGTTAATTCCCATCTCTCTGCACTGTTCATTCAAGATTGGATTGATTATTTCTACGTTGAATTAATTGAGGTGGTTGACAACCACATGCATAAAAGAAAAGTCATTAAAAGTGTTATTGAGAGGATGGATGAGACAGTAAGAGTTTTTTTAAAAGAGATTAAGAGAAGATCAAAAATAATATTTTAAAAAATTATTAAATAAGATATTTTAATTAATAATATATTTAAAAAATTAATTATTATTATAGTACAATATTATTATACAATATACGCAACAATTCCACCTAATAAAATAATATATGTTGTTGTATTTTTAAGTTGAATTACACATATCCTCTCCCATCTTTAATACAATATATTGTTAATTTTTTTATATAGATTAAAAAGTCAAGATAAATTTATATTATATACTTATTAATTTATTCAAGTTAATTAATTAATTTTTATGTTAATTATATTTAATTAATTAATTTATATATATATATATATATATATATAAGTCAACTAGGTAATTAGCGGAGGAGTATGTCAAACATGCAACTTTACGGTCTTGATTTTTCAGCAATAGAAGTCTTGGACTAAATAATTTAGCCGTGGACATTTGATAGTTTCACTTGACAAGGGTTAAACGTGGAGACCTTTACCAACCCCTGCAAGCAAACAAATGTATAACTATTTATTACTGTGCATTCTGAATCCCCTTTTCTCTCTACCTCTTTATTCCAATCTCTATGACCTAAATTATTACACCATTTCAAAATAAATACCAGCTCTCCAAGAAGTGTGTGTGAGTGTGTGAGTGTGTATGCATCATCCCTTTGGACTGCTCGATCATTTCGACTGTACTCAAAAGTGTATTCAATTCCATTTGACTTATAAAGAAAACATGTAAAGTTACAACCAACGTTAGTTTACTACTGCTTCTCTAGTATTATTTATAAGGTAAGAAGATAAGTAATTTTTTAATATAATTTATAAGTCACATCATTAAATTTTTTATATGTATTAATTTTGTTCTCATGTGATATAATATATATTAAATATGAATAAAATTAAAAAATTGTTAAATTTTATAGTAAAATTAATAAAATTTAATATTTTTTTATTCTATGTGAAATATGTTTGAAATGATATATAAATAGATCAGAGCATGGAAGTATTTCTCATACATAACCTTTGATTATTGTAATATCAAATGATAATCACTTAATTAATTAAAAGGATTAATTATCATTATTAAAACTTAAAAGGATTAATCGTTAGTTATTAAAATAATAATGGTTATTAACACTTGTCTTCACAAGTGTTATTAAAATCGATTATTGTAATATCAAAATAATCATTACTGTAAAAAAAGTTTTCTAAATCGGTTAAAAATGGTATTCTATATCGGACAATGACTGGTGTAGAAACAAACTGTTTAGAAAGTATACACTTTTTAAATCATGCGGTTTATCAGTGTAGAATGAGTAGAATTTAGATCGGTCCATTTTAAAATTAGAAGTAGAATTTGCTAATATCTACACTGGTTGAACTGATTCCTTTTGAACGGTTGTTGTAGATTAATGAATTGTTTATACCAATTGTGTTTGCACCCGGTGTATATTAATGAATTTTTACACCAGTTGTGTTTATACCCAGTGTAAATTAATAAATTTTCTACACCTCACTATAAAGACAACCGGTGTAGATGTTGTCATATTTATATATTATTTCTACAGCTGCCGGTATTCTTTTTGTCCAGTTTAAATGTATTTCGAAAAAATGACCCTTTCAATATTTCATTAACCCCGTCCCTTGAAGCTTCATGAATAAACTGCCTAAATATACAGACTCAAAGAGACAGTAGCAGAGATAAAGTTTAAGATGGTAGAGATAGATCTTCAATTGCTCATTACATTGTTCATTTAATAAAATTCAATAAAAAATATAATTATTTGAACAGAAAAATAAAAAAATATATTTTATTAATGACAAATACTATTGAGAATGATGATTGAACAAAAAACTTAGCCCAAATATTGCGTAGGTCCTCAATCTCTTGTTAAAAAAATGGGTCAGATTGATCAAATATCTGAAACATCAAATTAAAATAAAAGAAATTAAAGCATTACTAAGATATATTAAATTGACCATAAATATATGAAATCATTAAAATCACAATTTACCTCCTCAGTTAGATTAGTCCTATTTGCCAAGATGATATTAATCATGTGTTTAACCATGTAGAAATCACACAAGTTGCTTTCTTTAGGTTGCCTTTGACTCTGTAATATAAACATGAATAAAATTATGTGTCATTAGCAAAAAACTGTGTTGAGCATAAGACTTAACACTTTTATTACCTTCGGTGTGATCCATTTAAGGTCCCTCATAGAGTTGGCTTTCTTAAGACTCCTTGTAATTGCAAACGTCCTCATAGCCCTATGACTAAAGTTATGAACTTAGTAACTATTTTATTAAAAAGATCATATTTAATTTATTAAAAACACCATTGTTCTGTAAGGAAGAAAACTCACATGTTCATAATTTTCTTAGCATCAACCGATGGCTTGTAGTGGAAGAAGCATAAGAAGAAAATTTTATAAGTATGCTTACATAGTATGATCAATTGCTAATGATTGCTATAGAAAATAATTAAATAATAATAATAATTATTAGCATTAAGCAAATACAAACCTAGTATGAAAACATTGAAATATTATTATTTTTACTCCTGCATATATGGTGCGAAGAAACAATCAATATCGGTTTCACCAAGCCTTCTTGCAATATACTCAAGTCTTGAAGATTGGGAGGTCCATTTTGAATAAATCTAAAATGGGCATAGGAATCTGAATTGACCTTGTTTGCCCTTGGAAACTAACTCAACTTGCATGTACCTACAGTTAATGCAAACACGATATTAGTTAATGCAAACACGATATTAGTTAATGCAAACACTCAGCTTGCATGAATTTTGTTATTACATTTACATTTAAATTAGACTTACATTAAAAATATTTGGATGCACCTAGAGGTTAGTTCATTCCTAGGAGTGATAACATATTTCACATCTTCATGGTCAACAAAGGCAGGTGCTCTCGTGTCACCCATAACTAAACCATAGGCAACGCATCCACATGGAATATTTTGTCAGATGCCAATTGGACCACACATTGTATGGCACTCAAATTGGGAGGTGTGGGAAGTTCGCTTAGGGATGACACGACGTAATCCGAAACAAGATGCTTTGGCTATAATATGAAAGCCCCCTTTGTCTAACTCACCGTATTCACCTCATCAGTTAGAATTGGGACAAGAGCATCTTCAGATATCATGTCTGCAACTGTCACCCTTAAATGATCGCCTTAAATTTGGATGTGGTGGACAGTTCCCCTAAGGTATAGATGGAACCATGTGCCACTAACATTTTGATAGGATTCTCCACATATAGATCACAAGGTTCAGCATCCTCTGACATCGACTTAGCCATATAACAATTCCTTTTAGTGCTAGGACGGGCTGCATGTGAGAGCATTTGGGGGGCTCTTGGCTCCTATTACCTTGATGTCAATATGGACAACATTTCTTCCTTGATCTTTGCCAACCCTTCTTATAATCGTGCCTCAATTGAAGCTTTTGTCTGTGCTCTAGCCTCTGCCTAAGCATTTGCCTTAGCCTCTACTCTCATTATGGATAACAATGATTCTAGCTTTACCCTCGAGACATATGGGAAATGTTATAGAGATGCTCTAAGAAAATCTCTTATACCGACACCTCCTCCAACTCCCCTGACATGACCCCCATGCTCTTGCTTGCCCGTGACAACAATCAAGATGTCATTCCTACCATCTGACTTGAAGGAGCCATGGGCTTCTTGTTGTTTAAGATCAACCTATAACATAAAAAGAGCAAACATAAGAACTAATATAATTAGTCTACTAAAACAAAATAATACAAGTAGTACTTACAATTTTTGCAGCAATCATGCGAGCGTGATGGCTTGTAAATGATCTGCTCTTTTTTTGGTGAGCGTACAACTATTTATCTTCATGAAGTATTGGAGATAGGAGAGGAAGAGTAATACTAGGATCAAACTCAGCAGCTTCTTTCAGCCTCTTCCTCTTGGTCCCCAACAAGTCTCTTTCAGCCTTCGCGTGACCCCCTCGAGACATTGTGTGGGGGCAATCATTCTTAAGAGTGTGTTCAATGGCTTTTGCTCTTTTTTCTTACAAGACTTGAAATAGTTAAAATCAACATATACAAAAGAAAGAAACATGGGAAATGCAAGATTTCTTTTTTACGACATATCAACTCACCATAGCTGATATAGTAGTCTGAAGCCTAACAAATTCTTCTCAAGTAGCTTCGTCAATGAATTGATACTTACTACATGGAGAAGGATGAGGCTGACCATCTTTATCCCTGCCATGCACATACTGATGAGCTAGTTGTGTCTTGAATGCCCTCTAACACTCAGCACACTAAGACAACGTCTTCTTCTTCAAGACTTTATTGTTGGGAACATCGTAAGTGAGCTGTAATAATTTCCCTTGAAAGCAGAGTTATCAACAAATAGTTGTGTTTTTTAGTATTGGTCTGCATACAATATACAATAGTCAGTTCCTATACCCGGATAGAGTCCCAAATTTGATTCTTCACGCGATTATCAACAGCATCCCAAGTCTGTATGGCGATGTTAATCTTGTTGCGTGTCAGGAGGCTGACATAACTCATATACTTTGTCCTATTTTAACCAATTAGTTCTAACATGTGTCAAACTCAATCGGTAGTAATTTTCCTTCCATCCTATCTTTCGAAATATCTTTCAATCGAGTCATACTTCTGCCTTTCCTTTGCTTAGAGTCGCTTGGAGCATCGCTAGCCTTATTCTGATTACCACTACCCCCCATATTTCTATATACACAATAAGAAAAATAAATATAGTAAATAGAGAAGAATGAATGACCATAGCGAAAGAAGTGCAAGCATTTATCGATGGAAAGAAGTGCAAGTTTTTATTGCAGAAAACTACAAAACCTAAATTAAATGAACACGTAAAAGGCAAAGCACGTACAAGAGAAAATAAGTGTCCAGAGCAAGTACACGGAAAAGCACAATGAGAGCGAGACTAGAGAAAAATGACTAACCATAACAAAGTAAGATGAAAACCACAGAGCACGACGACTGGCATCATTTTTAACCTTTTGTTTGAACTAATGTGCAAAAGATTTGCTGTGTTCTCTAATCAGCTTTTGCTCTGTCATTCTATTATTTTCTTTTAACACAAGCTCTTTATGAACAACTATATAGTTTTAAACTTCATTAATGTTATTCAAAATGTGTAAGTGTATTTAATGCAATTCATTACGATCAACACTCTTCATCGATAATCTGCGTTGACCCCTATTTGGCATGGGGTTTAGTGAGACCGATAAATTGTACTTTAGACAGGTAGTATTGACAAAAATCCATAACTTCTTCAAAAATATATTTTTCAACAATGGATGCCTCGAGCCGATTTGGATTCTTCATGTACCCTTTAAGGATTTTTATATATCTTTCAAATGGGTACATCTATCGTAAGTATATAGGGCCACACAATTTTATCTCTCGCACTAGATGAATGATAAGGTGTACCATGATGTCAAAAAAGCTTGGAAAACATAATTTTTCAAGTTGGCACAAAATAACATAACCCTTGTGCTCTAATTCATCCAACTTTTCAGTCTCAAAGACTTTGCCACATATAGCATTGAAGAAGAAGCAAAGTCAAGTTACAATGTGTCTCAAATCATCTTAAAGGATTCCTCGAAGAATTACTTGGAGTAATTGTTGCATCAAGACATGACAATCATGAGACTTTTGGCCTACTAATTTTAAATCTTTTATCGACACAATCTTTTTAAGATTAGATAAGTACCCAGAGGGAACTTTGATTCCTTGTAAACATTCATAAATACTTATTCTCTCATCCTTGGATAAAATATTAATCTCTTCAACATAATCACTCCCCTCACTATCTGGCCTTAGATGTAAATCCTCATGTATTCCCATTTCTTGCAAATCTAATCTTGTCTTCAAAGCGTCTTTGGAACTACCATGTAGGTTGAGAAGTGTTCCAATTTCTCCACATGCATGATATGAATACAGTGTCTTACTTGAAGATGTTGCCAATATGGAAGTTCAAAGAAAAGATTTTTTTTCCATATATTTTTCTCAATTCTCTTGGTAGTCTTACCGAAAGTAACATTGATGTCTTTCACATTTTCATAAACTTGTTCTCCAGTCAATGGCTTCAGAGCATTTTCAAATTCTTGGCCGCCAAATTTTTTTTTTAGTCAACAGTGTGGGTGGCCTTATCTTAGAAAATAGAAATCTCCTATAACCTAGGTAGAATTTCTTCCATGACGAAGTTTATAGTAGCAAGTCCCTTCCTCATAAATGGGACATGCTTTATAGTCCTTAACACTATAACCTGACAAATTTCTATATATAGGAAAGTCATTAATTGTACAAAAGATCATGACCCGCATATTGAATACCTCCTTCTTAATAGCATCAAAAACATCAACGCCTTCCCATAGCTTCTTTAAATCTTCGATCAAGGGTATTAGGTAAATGTCTATATCATTTCTCAATTGTTTCAGTCCTGAGATCAACATAGACAATATTATGTACTTGCATCTCATATATAACAAGGGAGATAGGTTGTAAACCACTAAGAGAACGGGCCATGAACTGTGTATACTACTAAGGCTACCATAAGGGTTCATGCCATCTGTACTATTCTAAGCCTTAGGTTTATTGGTTCCTTTCCGAACTCGAGAAATAAGTCATCAATCTTCTTCTATTGCAAAGAATCAGCCGAATGATGAAGATTTCCATCATAAATCATTTCAGTCGCATGCCATAACATTTTTTTGGGTATCATCTTCATTAGCAAAAAGACACTTAAACCTTGGTATAATTGGAAGATACCATAACATATTTGTAGGAGACTTATTTGATCTGTAACTTATTATATTACATGTTGGATATTTCTCCTCATCTTCAAAATCTTTCCTATACAGTATGCAATCATTTGGGCATGCATGAATCTTTCTATACTGCATGCCTAAAGGACATTATTTTCTTAGAATCATAGTAGAATTTGGGTAATACATTTTCTTCTAGAAACATGTCTTGCAACAACTCAAGCAATTCTGAAAAACCTCTATCACTCCCCCATGTCATGCTTTCACACTTACTAATCTCAACACCACATTCAACATGTTGTATTTTATGCACCCTGGGTATAGAGTTTTTTCTGCATCATTACACATAGTACCATATGCATGTGATCGCATAAAAGTATTGTCTCCAATATCATGAATCATGTCCTATACCTGATCATCAGTATCTATGTCATCATCAAAGGTCTATTCTAAGTGTTCAGATGCACTCAACCTTTTTACATTTTTACCATACCATACCCATACTGTGTAACTTTTGTAAAACCCCTCACAAATTAGATGAGTGTACATATCTGCAGGACTTTTTTTTCCTCTCATTCAAATAACTCACACAAGGACAATAAAACCTTCCATTGTCATCATCACCATTATGTTTAGCAAAATCCAAAAACTTCTTCACCCCCTTAGCATACTCAACACTTGTTCGTTTAGCATATATTCAACTATGATCCATATGTGTGAAAGACTAAAATACTAGAAAAATAGAAAACAAAAAAACCTAGCTTTTAGCAATGAATCAAATGAAACAAATAAATGATAGCAATGAATCCAGCACAAAAAATGGCAAAAAGTACTGCCAGTAGTGCATAAATCTTCAATTCTCGAGACAAGGAGTTCAAAACAAAACTCACCAACTGTGAAGGGTCGAGAAGACTTAAATGTGCGAACAAGTGAAAATAACAGATGGGAGACATGAAGGGGCTTTTGATTAAATTAAAGGGTATTTCGTAAGCAAATCTACACCGGATAAAATGCAACACTGGTGTAGAGATAACTTTTTTAAATCAGACATTATATTCTATACTGGTCACTTTTACACCAGTATAAAATAATATAAATTGAATAACTCTACACCAGATGAAGTGGAAGACTGGTGTAGAAATAACTTATTCTAAACCGTTCATTATATTCTACACCTGACATTGATATGTCTGGTTTTAACCTGTTGCATTTTTTTAAAAAATAAAAGAACAACATGTCACCAGAATAAGAAACTTCATTCATTCAGCTTTACTAATAACTTTACATCAAAAGTATGAAACTTTCAAGTACAATATCCATTAGAATATATAATATATTCTCTCTTTTTGTCATTAAGTACAAAAAATAAAATAAGAGGGGTAGATAAAGGTTACAGTCTTTCACTCCTCATTAGACTCGGAGGTTTGGGATTCATCATAGTTGGTAGGATCAACAGAATGATACAAGCTATCATGCTATTGATGGCGGTGAACTTCTAAATGGAAAGCTCTAAAACTATCTTTCAATCTAGTAACTTTCTAAGACAGTTATTCTACTGAGTCCTCCAGAGCATTGAAGCGTATGATCAGTTCCTCAAGACGCTTCATCAGAGTGATAACCAGGGGAGGAGGAGAAAGAAGTACAGGGTGAAGGTTGGGATATTTGTCTTCAAAATCGTCTCTATTTCTTTTGTGCGACGGAGAATGAGGTGTGTGTGAGGAAGAAGCCATTGGAGCGTTCAAATAGAAGAAAAAAAAATAAAATAAAGATAAAGTGATGAGACAAAAGTACTAATCATAGGAATGATATACATATGGTTGCAGAATAAGAACGGTTTCAGAAAAGAATATCAAAGAATGCAATTAGCCTTATATTATAATGAGTACAAATGTTAGGAACCAAAAAAGTGAAATGAACGGCCTAAGAAGGTATAGAGAAAAGAAGCGAAAAAACATAAACAGGAAACTGAAGAGTCAGAATAGAAAGTATATTTAACACCGGTTATATATATTTTACATCGGTTCAATGTAAATCCAGTGTAAATATTTCATCATATTTACAAAAATTTCACTTGTCATTTGTTCTAAAAGTTTCTCCGCAAGGTCTGAAGAAGTTAAAGAAAAGAAGCGGGAAAGTATAAACAAAAAACTGAAGAGTCAAAATATGACGCAACTAATATACACTTATTGATATTATCCAGCGTAGTAATTATATTTTACACCGGTGATGTGTTAATTTAGTGTAACTATTTCATCTTATTTACAAAAATGCCACCGGTCATGTTTTTAAACTGTCTCCGCAAGGATCGGTTTAAAAATGGGGTTTTAAAAAGCATATTTTGTACCAGTGGATAATCAATTAATTAATGAAGAGGATTAATTATCCATATTAAAACTTAAAAGGATTAATCGTTGTTTATTAAAATAATAATGATTATTAACACTTGTCTTCACAAGTGTTATCCACCCCTATTATAGCTTGTTTGAATACCACCTAACTATTTTGTAATGCTAACCTAGTTTCAAACCTCAACGAACAAAAGTCAAGTGAATATTTAAATAATTGACATTTTTACTATATAATATTTGTTTCACTTTTATCTTCGACATTTTTAAATTATTGTTTTGAGGTTATTGCTGAAAATTGAAATATGGCTTATACACCTTCAACATTTAACTTTCAACATTTAATTAATTTTCTAATGAGCAATGTCTATCACCAAAGGGAAGAAAACAAAAATTGTTTTTACACGATACGTAAAAGCAATTTCTACAATAAAAGAGAACTATACGATAAGTACAATCATAAGTTAAAGGGAAAAAAACAAGAAAAGCCCATTTGAATTTGGAAATGACAATTTGGCATCTGAATGCCTAAAGAAACAGATTGGGTAGAAAGCCCAATCTATCTTTTACAAATTTGGGTAAAAATACCAAATTATCCCTGGAATAAATGACCATACCGATGCCACAGGTGCCTTAACTTCCTGCAAAATTGAAGTCGATAACCATGCATTGCTAGATACAATTTTGGTGTCGTGGTGCATATTAGAAGACGTTATGGGTCCTCTGTTGGAGTCTTCAAGCGGCTATTCCGTTAGTGGCAGCATTCTTTTCAGCTACGAGCCCAGGTACGAATTCTTTTTAACCCCCAAAATCATAAACTTTTAGAACCAAATTGAGTTCGATTTCTTCATGCATGCAGAACTATTTCATATTCAAACAAAAGCTTAGTCCTGATGTATGCTAAAACTAGGATTTATGTCTATAAAATGATACGACTTATGGAGCTTGAGAAGTATGTGGAACCTAGATATCTGCCTTTTACTAAAAAGGATGTGAGGAGTTTACTTCAATCATTTAGGAAATTAGAACCAGAAGAGGAAAGCATAGATTTACTGAGAATGTACATAAATATTAAGGAGAAATGCCCTAATTTCAAATTTGAGTTCACCCTTGATTCGAACAACTGTTTGGAGAATATAGCCTGGTCAATGGATGCATGTATGTAATGGATGCATTTAATTTTTGAAAAGTCTAATGACTTTACAATTCCCTTAGGCAGTTTCCTTTTGATCTCTGTTTCATTGTCTTCTTGAAAGGCTTTCTTAGGGTTTATGAATAGGAAAACTCCATAGACAATGTTAACAAACCAAAATATGTGTCTCAAAGAAGCATTAGCCATTGAAGTGCTAGTAACTAAACAAGCTCTCTGCATATAGATGATTGTAGTGAAATTTCTTTCTTGGTTTAGTGCTATTCTAGGAGAATGTTACAATAAATGGAAGGCTGAATTTTATAGACTTTACAATCTTGAGTCTGTTGAGGATTTTGAAGTAGGTTGGAGGGATATGGTCAATTCTTTTGGGTTACATGGCAGTAGGCATATTGCTAATTTATATACTTTATGTTTGCTTTTGGCATTGTCATTTCTAAGAAGCTATTTTTTGTGGGAATGACTACAACTGGTAAATCAAAGTCAATTAATGCTTTCATTCAACGATTTCTAAATGTACAGACCCGACTTGTATACTTTGTGGAGTAGGTACTCTATTTAGAAATTGTTAAATTATTTTCATTGTGTTAGTTCCTTTTTTAGAAGTACATTTGGATTGGATGTTCATTAGACTTAACAGTATGTTCCATCTTATGTTTTGAAAGATGTAAAATATTACCTTATTGTTCACTTGGACTTGCATAATTAGGTGGCTGTTGCTGTGGATTTCAAAGATCAAATTGGAGAACAATAAACTATGCAACATAATCTTCAAAATATTTGCCTTAAAACTGTAGCCCACCATGGAGTCACATGCTGCCACAATTCTCACTCCTTTTGCCTTTTCCAAGTTTCAAGAATAAATTGTGTTGACTGCTCATTATGCATCTTTACCATTTGAAGATGGTTTCCTCATGCGGTACCATACAAAAGTTGAGGGAGGTCAGAGAGTGTATTGGGCTCCTCGATAAGGAATTATAATTTGCAGCTTCAACCAGTTTGAGTTCTCTGGAATTCTTTGTCAGCATGCTCTTAGAGTTCTTTCAACAGTAAATTGCTTTCAAATCCAAATAGAAACCTATAGTGGTCGCTAGTAAATCACGAGTTTAACTCAAGGCAAAAATTTGTGTTAAGTCTACTTCTACAAAGTGAGACCGCCACATTGACCAAATGATGTTTCAATTTTTGTAATGTTTAACTTTTGTAATGTTACATTTTTAGAAAGTTCAGCCATTGACCAACTGATATTCAAAGTTAATCAATCACTTTTTAGTGTTCGACTTATGTATTGTTAAAATTTGTAATGACTACGACTATATTTTGTAATGACTATATACATATTTTCCCTTTCACATTTACAACAATAGAATTGCAACATATTGCCTTTGAGTTTGAAACTTCAACAATAGCATTTACAACTTATCTAGTGAGATTTACAAGTCCTGTAATGGGGTTTACAACTCGTCTAATAAGGTTTACAAGTCCTCCAATGAGGTTTATAACTTCCACAATAGTGATGTATTGATAGAGATTTCATTTTGGAGTAATGTTATATTGAAAAGCGTAGCTTGTAAGATAACATATTTCAACTCGTTACTTAATGCATTTGACACCAAGGGGATGAAAATGAATTTTACTCAATCTGTCCTTTGTAAATTTTGGTGAGAAGACTAAATTACCCTTGAAGCATTTAAAGAAAACACGGGAGAATGAAGCTTAGAACTCAACATATTGCTAAAGAGATTTGTAACTCGTTTAATATAATTTGCAATTTTAACAATGGCATTTGCAAGTCGAACAATGGGATTTGTAACTTCTATAATGACATTTGCAACTCGTCTAATGGTATTTGCAACTCCTATAATGACATTTATAACTGAAATTATAGTCTATTACTAATGGGATTTGTAACTGATGTAATAGAATTTGTAACTTCAACAGTAGGATTTGCAACTTCAATAATGACATTTATAACTAAAACTGTAACTTATTGCAACTCCTATAATGGTATTTGTAACTCATCTAATGGGAGTTACAAGTTAAATAATGGTATTTACAACTCCTGCAATGACATTTACAAATAAAATTACAATATATTGCTAATGATATTTGCAACTCTTGTAATAATATTTGCAACCCGTCTAATGACATTTGTAACTTGAATAATGGGATTTGCAACTCCTGCAATGATATTTATAACTAAAATTGTAACCTATTGCTAATGGGATTTACAACTCCTGTAATAGAATTTGTAACATCAACAATGGGATTTACAACTTCAACAATGACATTTACAACTGAAATTGCAATCTATTGCCAATGGGATTTATAACTCCTATAATAGTATTTGCAACTCGTCTAATGACATTTACAACTTGAACAATAGGATTTGTAACTCCTACAATGACATTTATAATTAAAATTGTAATATATTGCTAATGGGATTTATAACTCCTGTAACAGGATTTACAACTTCAACAGTGGGATTTGTAACTTCAACAATGACATTTACAACTAAAATTGTAACCTATTGTTAATGGGATTTACAATTCTTTTAATGACATTTATAACTTATCTAATGGCATTTGCAACTCTTGCAATGACATTTATAACTGAAATTGTAACCTATTGCTAATGGAATTTATAACTCCTATAATGGGATTTACAGCTTCAACAATGGGATTTGCAACTTCCATAATGACGTATAAAAATAGAGTATTTCAGAGGTAGAAGATGGTCAATCATCAAACTGTGTCAATTCTTCAGTTTCTAAAACCCAACCTCTCTCTCCCCTCTTCACCTTATCTCTCAAATTTAAAAAATTTGATTTTTTCTCCAGATTTTGATCCCCTTCTTAATTCATTTTCTATTACTTATTTCTTCCACTAGTTTGCTTGAATCCAACTTTCCCACTTTTTTCTACTGTTTTTCTAGGAGCAATCATTCATTCATTAAATCCTCTGTTCTTTAGGAATTTGTTTCCTGATAACTCTAATTGGATTACTTCTTTTTTGTTATGGCTTTATTTATTTTCTTCAGCAAACTCAATCATATTCAACTTTGGTGGTAGAGTATTTGAAACGACGGCTATTACCTTTGTTAACGCCAACCAGAATTCCATTTTCGGAGTAAAGTTCGATGAGAGTTAGAACCTAATCTCCTGCTTCATTCTCTTTTTTCATTCCGAGTCCATTGTCCAATTTTTTTTCAAATACTTACAAGGATAATTTGGTATTTTTATCTAAATTTGCAAATGACATATTGAGTCTCTTGCCTAATCTGTCTTTTTAGATATTCATATGCCCAAATTGTTATTTTGAAATTCACATAGGCTTTTCTTGTCTTTTTCCCTAAGCTAAATCACATTTTTCTACTTTCCACCATTTTACATCAATATTCCAGTTTCTTGAAAGTTGAAACTACCTAAGATAGAAGTAGAAGTTATGCCAGCCCTCTAATTTAAAAGATAACATAGATGTAGAAATTAATTATAACTAGTGAAGCAAAAGCACGCATCAAGCAAATGAAATAAAATGGAAGGAATAAAAGAAGATAAATAGGTTATAGGCCAAGTTAAGGTTTATTAATATTTTAATTACAATTAATTTTATAATATTATGATATATTAATTAAATTTTAAGATATTTTTAATGGTTTAAAGTGCAAATTTGTCCCAAAAATTTTCACTCATAAACACTGGGTATCTAGAAGTTCTTTTAGAAGTAATGTTGCCCCATAAGTTTTCAAATAGTAGCAATTCACCTTGATCATTAAGCAAAGTTAGGTTTGACCGTTAGTTCACTAATATATTGATGTAACATGCCACGTGAAATCTACATCATCTTCTATTTTGGGTTAAAGTGTAAATTTGTTCCAGAAGTTTTCACTCAGTAGTACTGGGCATTTGGAAGTATTCTTTTTGATTCAATGTTGCTCCCACAATTATTCAGGTTTAGTTTGACTATTAGTTTTACTAAATATATTTAGCTATCAGTTCATATGCCAACTCCTTCATTTTTTTCAGTCAAATTTATAAATAAGAAAAAATTATAAAAATGTATTATTCTAAGCTTCGTCGTTAATAGAGCATTACTCTCGAGAGACAATACTTCATTTTGGTACATTTTTTTTAGTATAAAGTAGAGCATACAAAATATAGAAGATAATATATGCAAGGGAAACTCGCAAAAATTCTTAAAAAGCATGAATAATAGGGTTGAGTTTGGAAAAAACTATAGGCATTAACTTATAAATATAATAAGATAATATATGAGACTATCATAGTTATTTTTTGAGAGGTTGTCAGAGTATAGTCGGTTGAGAGTGATACTCTAATAACAACGGTGGGGTGATGCATTTTTTTATTGTTTTTCCTGTTTATAAACATGATAATTTGGGAAAAAATAAAGTAGATAGAATGCGTACTAACTAGCTTAGCATATTTGGTCAAACTAATGTTCAAACTGAACCTATAAAATGGTTAGGTATAAGGTGTTAATTTTCCTTAAAAGTTTCTATGCAGGAGTATTGTGGGTATCAGAAAAAAAATTTAGGAGTAATACTGCCTTGACCGTTGCCCACTATTAAGTTTGACCATTAGTTGACCAATATGCTAACGTGGCATTCCTATATAGCATCTATGTCATATTTTATTATATTAAAGTGCAAATTTGCTATGAAAGTTTTTACTCAGAAGAGCTAGATATATATCTAGAAGTTTTTCTTTTTGTTCAATGTCCATGATCGTTATCCATATTTAATTTGACTATTAGTTTACTAAATATACTGAGTTTACTGGTTCATGTGTTATCTACTTCATTTTTTAAGTTGGATCTATAAATATGAAAAAAATTAAAAAAAATCATCCTCTAAGTTCTTATGTTAACAAATTATTTGCTCTTGAAAAATCATATTATGGTTTGGTATATTGTTTTAGTATAAAAGTATAGCAAAAAAATATATAGAAAACAACACAAGTATGGTACTCACGAGAATTCTTGAATGTGTGAACGATAGGTCAATTTAAGGAATAATCACGGGCATATGTTGTCTTATAAATATAAGAAGATAATATATATAATGATCATTTATTTTTCTAGAGGTTGCCAGATATGATCTCCCGAAAGCAATACTCTAATAATGATAGAATTTAGATGAATGCATTTTTTTAATTTTTTTCCTTATTTATAAATTTGACTTAAAAAAAGAAGTGAATGACATGTGGACTTGTTAGCTCAATAGATTTAATCAACTGGTGATGAAATTTAACTTGAATAATGGTCAAGACACTAATTACATAAAAAGAAAAACTTCCTGATACCCAACAGTCCCAAGTGAAAATTTCTTGGGTAAATTTACACCTTAACCTAAAATAAAAAATAATATGGATATCACATAGACATGTCATGTCAGTATATTAGTCAACTAACTGTCAAATTTAGCTATGGGTAATGTTAAGGACGATATTGTTACAATTTAAAAATTTCTGATGTAGCATTGCTCCTAAAAAAACTTTCAGATACCACAATTCATGCGTGAAAAATTTTAGGGCAAATTTGCACCTTATCCTTAATGGTTAAGGTGATATGGAACAAAAAAAAACTTCTGGATACCTGGTGCTCCTAAGTAAAAAATTTTGAGACAAATTTGCACTTTAACTCAAAATAAAAAGATAAAATAAATGCCACGTGGCGTGCCACATCAACATATTGGTCAACTAATAATCAAATTTAATTTTGAAAACTTATAGGAAAACATTGCTTCCAAAAAAACTTCAAAATACCCAATACTCTTGAGTGGGAACTTCTGGAACAAATTTACACTTTAATCATTTTTAATTTATTTTAATATTATAACAAGCCAACCCACCAAACTTGCGGGCTGCCTCACTTAATTCACGGATTAAATGAGTTAGGTTGGTTTGATCATACTAAAAAAAAACTTAAGAAGTTTCAACTCAACTCAGTAAATTAGTAAGTGAAATGGGTCAACTCATCGAGTTCAGCTTATTTTTTATAGCCATGACTATAGGTACATGATTATTTATTTCCCAAGTCACGATGGAGGTCTCTAAAATTAATTAATTAATGAGTAAGTAATAACGTAGGCATTGTATTAATTGTCAATATGTACTATATTACATTTTAATCAATTTGGTGAACAAAAAGATGGCCACAGAAATAAAAAGCTTAAATAGGAATGAAGAGCATGAGTGTCATTAATGTGTGTGTGAATCTGGAGCTTTTACTTTTTGGGGAGGGGCGGGCGGGTATAAGTGATTTTATTTTCTTGGAAGAAATATTCAGTTATAGAAGAAATTTCACAAGGAAAAAAAGATCCTGTCTTAGAGCTATAATAAATTTGGTATTTTTCAAATGATTAATAATTTTATATGGTAACCTAGACGGTCTTAGGAATGAAGGCTAATAATTGGAGTGTCAAAGGCATCATGTTGGTGAACTTGTTGGATATGGTGGTTCTTGATGGTCAATGTTTCGAGAAGCGTTATTACACAACAATTCTGATCTTGTTCAGTTATATATAAAGCTTGGTTGTAAGTTTATATATATATATATATATAGAGAGAGAGAGAGAGAGTGAGTGAGGGGAGACATAAAGAAGTGAAGAACTTATAGCCCGATTGAGATTAGAGAGAGACACTCTTGGTGCTATAATAAACAAATTTAGAGAATCTTAAGAGTTCCTATAATAATATACATGTGAATCTTTCGAAAGACATTATCTATGAAATTAAGAGATTAGAGTGAACGATCAGAATCGTACGTCTCAATTTAATTAATTAATTAATTAGTTGTTTTTAAAATGATCAAATTAATTACTTAAGCCGACTTATCCAATATTACTATTGTCTTATTCTACAAGAGTCACACATGTCAAAATCAAACCTACTATGAGAATCATATGTTGGTTAGGTAGAAGCAATATCCAGCTCAGCTCTTTTGGTAAGGTACATAATCGATCGAGTAAAATATTATGGGGAAAAATCAAGGGAAACCCTTATTACTTTATAATTTAAAAATATACTTTAATGACAGTACTACATTTTCCTATGGCTTAACTGAAATAATCTACACGATAAATCATCACATGCTCCGTCATTTTATGTTTTCATCAATCAAATATATATAATCCAAATGTGGAAATCTATATAAGATAAAAAGAGAGAAATATCTTAACTAAAAGAAAAGAATATATATGTATTTATTGACTTATTTAGATAGATAAAAAAATTAAATAAATAATTTAATTATGATAAATATAATCTCTTAAGTTGCATTCATATTATATATTATTCAATCTATCTAAATTAGTCAACTAACTCTTATATATTAGTTATAATTATCTAATTTATTTAATTTTATTAATCTATTTAAAAATATCAACTAACTATTATAATTAGGAGTAGAGTGATAGTATAATTTAATTTTTACAACTCTAAAGATCAAGGTAAACTAATATCTTTTGTGGAGGTTCTTGTTTTCAACGTTGCTTGACTCTCAAGAATGAGGTACTAGCTCTTATTCTTCATGTTTTCAAAATAAAGACTTAACTTTAGTGCTCAATAAATAAAGAAATAAATAAATAAAAGGCTTAGTTAAACCATGTGAAATATATAGGTGTATCAGCACTGATCAATGGCCGTTAATATTAGTGTGAAATGGTTTATTTTTCCCCCTCTTGGTTTAAGGATCCAAGTCAAAGGGGACTTTCGTTTAAGAATAGAGAAAAAGAGTTTTTCTTTATCACATAATCACTTTCATAAATTGGATTTATATATAAGTTATATGGTGTTCCTACTGATATTTTTTTTCATTCTCCAAGTTTTTTGAACAAGTTGCCTTCCCTACTTGTTCATTCCGCAAAGAGTTGAAGAAGTTCAAACAGCTGGAAAAAAAATCAAAATCGTGAGACAAACACGCAATTAACGAATTAATAAGCTACAATATTAAATTCACAGAATAACTAATGTCTATATATATATATATATATATATATATATATATATGAAAATAGGGGAAAACTAGAGGTTCCCTGATTAAAGTTCTTCAAAGCATATATATGTATTTAAACTTAAATGAAAGAAATGAATTGGGGTAAATCAATAAACTAGAAACGTCTTTCATGCATGAGATGAGTTAAAATTAAATAAATTGAATCGGGTCACATCATCAATCATGAAATAAATGATACCACCTCGGTTTTAGGGTTCTATTATAATAGAGGAGAAAAAGCAATTGTACATGTTTTGGAATCAAGGAAATGGAGACCGTAATTTCCCTTATCTATATTAATTTTCGAACCGATTCAGCATGAAAAGAAAAACAAAAGCAAAGAAGATATCTCTTGGGTGTGAGCATGATCGTGAAGGATTGAATTTTGACCGTTAGACAGAAAAAATTGTGTCATAATTAGGGCTATTATTGCGAGTGTTCAATGGTGGCCCATGGGTAATGATTTATAATCTTATTATTGTGGAATACAGTGATAAGGATAAGAGATAAGTTCGACACGTAAAAGTAAGATAAATATGAAAATGGGTTTAAAGTATCCATTTTTCTCAACCCATGATCTCCTTCACAAGTAGAAGCCAAAAGTAGTTCTTGACTCCAACGTATATACAATACATTAGTTGTTTATGTACGTAGACTCTCTGGTCAAAAGCATTAGATCTTAGAAAGAATAGGTATATATATTATATTATTCTTTCTACTAAAATAGTTTAAGTCAATTAGATAAGACTATTTTTCATATTATATATTGATAATTCTTTCTGTAATCAGCAATATAATGTAAGACTATTTTTCAATATATATTTTTTTATTTGGTTAATTGTATTTTTAGTTTTTGAGATTTAGAGTGTAGCATTTTTTTACTTATCTTAAAAATTAAAAGGAATTTAAACATAAACCCTATGGAATTGCTCAATGGTTAAGTGTATTTCATTATATGTAGGTTTGTGGGAATATGAAATGAATTACTCTTGGTTTAAGGGGAGATTGTTGATATCGAGTGTGTAGATAATAACAAAAACACGAGTCTTCTCTCATGTCAAATATAATTTGAATGAAGAATTAGATGATATATATGAGATTTTAGAAAAAAGTACAGTATTCAAAATCAATTATTTATTTAACTATTTCACAAGGTCTAATATTGAACAAAAAAAGTCCAATGAATCTATGATGAACTATTAAAGCGCCATAATCTCTTCTAATATATTCCAAAGTCATCCCAAGATTTCTTCTTATTTATATTTTAAAATTCCTACAATTTTTAAGCTGACATTATCTACATACAGGCAAAAGAGAGATTGTTTCCTCATTCATCCTTTCCACGACATTGTTTCTAATTAATCCCCCTAGGGTTTTGGGAGTCAAGTCCTGATGAAATATTAGCTAGGACTCTGTAATGAAAGAGACCTGATCAAAGTGTAGCTCTTCAAACTCGCACTTCATGAATATGATTATATGAATATTTGGCCGAAAATAAATGGTTGTATCCAATAATGTTATATGTTGCAAGCATCCTATGAGAGGGATTCTGCATGTTCCCACACTTTGCGATTGGGTAAGTAGAATAGATTTTGGTTTATTTCATGCATGCTCCCTCTATTAACTTCACAATTGATCAATACCTAGCTTGATTTGTTTACATATATACATACATGATATTAAAGTTTTGAGACTTTTTGTATTTCAAAGATTTCAACATTATTAATTGAAAGACAAATATGGATTTAAGATTTGGGAGAGTGTATAAAATAAAAGGGTCCACACAGGAAATGAGATGAGAATCGGAGTGAGACTTTTGATGCAAAAGCAAATGCCAATGAGAGAGACCATGTTGTCGTCCTTGGCACGCCACGGGACCGAGAGAGAGAGGGAGAGAGGCATGATAATGTAACTATGGTAAGTATGTAAGAAAACTTTGGTTACGACATATTACAAAACAATGATTGATTGAGAGTTTGAGACCCCACAAAGCATATGGTTGGGACTCTGTTGACCAATTTCATGTCATTTTGTGAATCTTTCTTTGCCAACAAAATTGTAACCATAAATATGTGAATCATTCAATCAAATTACCTTTTTAAAAAGATCAAACATTATATTATTCCCCTTGGCGTGCAAGACTTCCCATTTTCTTTTTGAAATTTATTTTTTATAATATATTAAAAACAGTTTAGTGGTATTCAATATTTGTTATTTTTAAGGAATAGAGAATTAGTGAGTAGTGAATAGAAATTTTTAGTTTTTAACATTTAAGCCTAAGCTATTGAATTCGTAGGAATATATAAAAAAAAATTTAGAGTTACTCTCAATTATGTTTTGTTTGATAATTCAACTAGTGAAATGGTGAAATATGCGATCATTTGGAATGTGTTCGATCCTTAGGGAGTATCACTTTATTGTAGTTCTAGTCGCGGTGCTTGGGGAAGTATCCTATATTTCTAGGTGCCTAAGTTTACGTCTGAGAATAATAGACGGCTCACCTGATCTAACATTGATATCGCCTATAAGAAAAGGACATTTCACCCTATTATTGGATTGTGGGTGAGCCCAACCCCTTTTAAAAAATTTTTGTAACAAAAAAAACTTAATTTAGTAGTATGAAATATTGTATAGTTATATAAAAAAATAATTTTTATTCTTAAGATAAAGATCAAACAACTTTCAACATAAGTGATTAATGCTTTTAAAGGGACATATTGTCATATAGATTCAAAATCTATTGTTGCTGTTGAACATATTGGAATTAAGCTAATATTAAATTTTGTACATATAAATTATGTAAAAATTAAAAAAAATAACTTTTGTTCATTAATTCTTAATTAGTTTTTTCCTCACTAAATCTTGACCAATTATTATATATATACATATATTCATTTTGCCGGTTTTCAACCGCACCGGTTTTGGAAATATTGGATGGAATCAAATTAGGTTTCAATCATTGATTCAACAATGGAACCGACCAATCTAATAAGAAATATATATCTTCTTCTGTTCTTGTTCCCACATCTTAGCGTTCTTTAAATCCTAAAATCTTTTAAATATGCCTATATACGTCCTTGTGTAATCTTTTGATGATAGGATAATATCATTGATTCTTTTTTTAAAAGAAAATCCCTAGGTTTGATATTACTTTTGACCTACACCATTTGTAGATATTGGAAATGGATTTTCCTACAGAGAAAAATATATTCAAATATTTCCTACTTAACTACTATAAATAACAAAGTTGATTTTTGAAGGAAAAAACCTACTTCTAATTTCATATTAAATTAATAATAGAAAAGCTATAAGAGTCTCTTTAGTTTAACTTTTAGAAAATATATTATAGAAAAATGATTATAAAGTTATTCTAGAAGATAGATTTTATATGAAAAGTGATTCTAAAAAAAATATATTGTTGTCATCATAATAATCTTTTTTATAAGTAAATTACCATAAAGTACATGAGTTAAAATAATAATAACATAAATTGACAAGATAATAAAGATATAAGATCAACAAAATTGGTATTTCACATGTTTATAATTTGAAAAAATTGATGGGAGATATTTATTGAAAAATAAGGTTTCAAGTATAAGATGTAATTACTTCTGCAATAATTACTTCTGCAAATATAAGATGTATTTGACTATTTTTAATCCTAAACCACAGTTTGGGTACAAAATCACATTTTTGATGTCTAACTAAGCACACACCAAATCTAATTGTTTGTGTTACAAGTGACGTCGTTTTGAGTTACTACGTCGGTTTGAGTGTTAACCGATGTACTAACTCTAAACTAAATAAAACCCTAAAATTGCGATGCAAGAACAATTAGGATTAATTTTTGTAATAACAATATCAACTCCTCATCATTCCATACATGACCTCTCAATATATATATATATATATATATATATATATATATATATATGATAGTTAAGGAGAGCTTAGAAAGCCCCCCATACATTGCCACGTTCTCTTTATAGCCACTCTATTCCCTTTCATTTCATCCAAAAATCACGTCTCAAAACAAAGTATTAGACTCACTTCTCTAGAAATCATAATTATATTTATAAAATCATCATATTAATTGGTTCACAAAAAAGCATGCATGAACCAGCAAAAATATGATATGGAGGAACAGAAAAGACTTGAAATCCCAGATGGACTCTCTCTTTTCCACAAGTCATATTAAAACTTAAAAAAGACAAGGAGGCTCTACAACATGGAATAATTGTGATAGATAGGTGGTAGAATTTCAACGAGCAAGTGGGTGATGGGAGTTTTTCTTTAATTCCATGCTAAAGTTGACCAAATATATAAAGGTACCAATAATGATCTCAATTAGAGGAGAGAAAAATTCGTCACTGTACATTTTCTCGGCTTCCAAAGAGACGATTAATTAATGAGTATCAAAGTTGGAACTGGTATGGCCTTATGATGGACTTTTGGAAGATGCCATGCCCCACTGCTCATGGTAAAAAGTGGCCAGAGAATCATTATATATATTTACTTTAATTATTTTGCCTCTAAACCTCATTCTTTCTCTCCACCTTCCTTTTAATTCACAATTCCCTGTCAATACAAGGTCTCCTTGGATACTTAATATCATATTAAATAATATGCATTAAAGGGAGAATTAAGTCTTTGTTTAGCTACCAATACTTTCTATATATATATATATATATATATATGTATAGATGAAAAGATATTAACTGGCCAATAAAATTTCCATTTTTTTAACATTAAATGCAATACATTGTTAATCTATTATTTGTTTAGAATGTATAATACCTATTTTTTTGAGAGTTGCAGAAGTTCTTTAAATTAATGATGAAATGAAGCTTAAAGCTCAACCTAGCATATAATAAATCTTACTTAAAAATTAAATGTAAGGATAAAGATTCGACCTGTGAAGATAAGTCTTTTGTCTAAGAGGTAATAAGATCCAGCTTTGAATTAATCTGGTACAGAAACTTATTTTAGCTTACAACATTATCAGTATGCCAGTTGAGCACTACTTCAGCAGGAGCATAATTGAACAACATCATCTCTGGAAAATTTTAGAAAATCAACAGCTGAAGTTCTAGTACTTCTTTGCACTCCACAGGCCTTATAGCATGGATCATGAAGGAAAACTGTATACTCTTAATCAGGCTTACATTTGGTAGACACAGACCAATTGGCCTCGCTATAAAGAAGTTTTTTTCTCAAATATGAACCTCTTTATATGCAATATAAACAATTGTCCTGAAGGAAACCCCAATCTAAAGTGTACATCTCTAGGTCATATTCCTAATGAAGCCTCTATCACTCCTGATATCCAACAATGGTATATGAGACCTAGAGAACAAGAATTTTCTCCTGCTTCTTTACAGTATTTAGATTCCTGTCCATCTACTTCTAGGTTACCAACAATACAGAGTTACAGCTGTTACCTAGCTCATCACCAACTGATTTACAACTATTCCTCAATTCGTCATGTTCAGTACCCGAGCCAGCTATCTTATTGTCATAAGCTGAAGACCCCTTGGGTGGTCCTTTATCACAAGATCATGGGGTGGACCACTTTCTACTAATCTTGAAGCCACACTGACAAATCCACTATACCCATACTGTAGATTTGATAAAGATTATTCAAATATGGACCTGGATGATGATCATAAGCTTATTTACGATTGACAAAAAGATTCCCTTATGCTATCTTACTGTCTGAAGCTTTATTAAAGTAGATTCCTATGTGATGTAATATTATCTACTTTTCTAAAAGTAATTTGCCTATTTGTTGTCAGCTTGACTACTTTCTAAAAATGTGTACTTAGTGCTGTCTGTACACAGACTATTTTTATGCTTTCTAACTAATGTATTATTAAAGTGATTTTGTAGTCTTGTGCCTCAGACTCTCTATATAATGAACATATATCCTTCATTGAGGATTATCATTGTTCACTTTGTAATATATCGTTGTAAAATAGAAGAATATCCTTTTTCTAAGTTTTCTCTCTTCTGAAAACTTTATCTTTCTTTAATTCTGTTAAAGTCTCCATATATATTCTATTATATTCTACACTTGCATCTTATAGAGGATCTTGTGTATCAAAAAAGAATTGGACCATGTTATCAGAGTATAAGTTTTCTGGTTGAATGATCTAATTTAGTCTGGGAGTTCATGAGAACTAAGATCTTTGAAGGAAAAAGTAAGTTCTAAGGAGAGGTAACCATAAATCCTTAGAAAAAGATCAAGTTCTATGAACATATTGGATTGGGTCTCATATTTCTTGAAGAGATCCACTCCTCTTGGTATTAGAGCTATGTGATACAATATCTTTGACGAGACTGTAATAGAAATAAAGTTAGAGAAAAGTGAGTAAGAAGAAATTTACAACCATGAGTGATACACCTTCTAATTCATCTAAACCAATTATAATCTCTTCTTCCCTATCCATTGATAAAATTCCTTCATCTATCAACCATATTTTATCTCACAAGATAGACAATCTTATAAAGTTCACCCATCTTTTAGAAGAAGCTCGTATAAGAGACATTGAGTTATATTTATTCAACCCATATTCTCTCTTTCATAAACAATGTTCTACTACCTTTCGTAGTATCCGCCATCCTATCACCAGAACTTCTCTCCTGTTAAGGAGATTGTTCAAAGTTCTCGTCTTGACCAGTATAGTATTCCTTCCACTTCAAGTGAGCAATATGTTACCTTAGAGTTATCCCAACCACTCATCAACTCTTATATTAATTAGGGATATACCCACCACCATCTTGATATAGCCTACCAAGAGTACCATCATGCTCTAATTGGAGCTTTGGTTACTACTTTCATCAATGGAAGCATTGTTCTTATCATTACTCCAAATTTTAACATGAAATTTTCGGACGCAACCCTCTCTAATAGGATTAAAGTCCAAAATTAGATTATTGGAGCTAAACTTGACCCCAATGCTATAGCTGTAACCTTTCATCATCAACTGATCTACAGAATCCAGAATCATTCTCTGGATCTCCAGTTTCTAACAGACACTTAGGATGCTCTACTTATGTTTATAGATAATGAACATGGTCCTGCCATTGTCAACATCCTAAGACAGATCCCTAAGGAAGAACTTGCTCAGATTATTCCCCTTGTATATATTACCAACTATGAATGGGAGTTTAATCCTACTCCCTCTGATGTTCATACTACAACACCTCTTGTTATTGCCAGAATGTCTGATGGTACTGTCAAAACAGTTTCAGCAGGAGTAATTGCTTTGTGTCCCTGTTCAGTAACCTCAGTACTTTTGACATATGGTCTTCTGGCTTGTCACGTCCTGAAATTTGGACCATAAACGACAGATAATATGAATATTTTCATATTCTAAAAGCCTAACACCTTCAATAAAACATTCAAATTATCCATAACATTTTTCATAATAAACAGAATCTTTTCTAAGGTCTATGTGGAGCATTCACCTATTTCAGCAAAATAACACAAGTACTTAATAAAGATAATTATATTAAAATTAATCTTATTCAAAAACAATGCTTTGGATCTGTGACGAGGCTCTTCACTACTCAGCGAGAGGATTAGGGTCACCTGCACTATCTGAGGCCAAATAATCTACTCATGAATAACATCCCAAAAACATGATTAAAAGAATGCGGAAGTCAACAATGCATAATCATGCTGAAAATGTATTTCATAATATTTCATAATTTGATACAAACATTTCTATAAACATTTGTTTTTAGGAGAAAAACAAGAATCTGAATAACCATTTCAATCAACCTAAAATAACTATTTCAAATCAATTTGAAATAACCATTCAAATAAATCGTTTAAAAACAATCCTTTCAAAACCATAATCTTTCCATAGACTTCAACAGAACATAAACAGACGTGGACACACAGTCCATGAGGGTAAATAACCAATCTAGCGACTCAAGGCCACTAGCCATCATGATTTTGAGACCCACGTAATAATCTGGTAGCTCGAGGCCACAATCCGTCGCGAGTACGAAACCCACGTATATCCATCCCGAGTATGAAACACACGTATATCCTTCATGAGTACAAAACCCACGTATATCTATCGTGAGTACGAAACCCATGTATATCTGTCGTGAGTATGAAACCCACGTATATCTATCGCGAGTGCTAAACCCACGTATATCTGTCGAGTTCGGGTAACTAAGGTGCACTAAGGGCTAACAGTTCTGCTGTTAGCAACCAGTGTTATGTATTTTGTCCTTTCAAACCATTTCCATCATGCGTGGGGTTCATTTCACATGTAATAATCTCAATCGTTTCAATGCCATAATCGTTGGTAAAACCACTTTAAATCTCAAAAACCCCCAGCATGGTCATTCAAAATCAATATCAAGTTACAATGAAAACATATAAAATTCCCATAGGAAAGTTCCATGAATAAAATCGATTCAATGTAACTTGTGCCAAAAATCTTTTTTAAAACTTATTTATACATTTTCATACTTAATCGAAATTCCTTTGTAAACCAGTTAAAAGAAAATTATTTCTAACGATTTAAACTATACTTTCATAAAATTTGTTTTTTTTTTGTAATTTATATTTAAAATTCAACATTTGAAATGACAATCCATTTGAAAATATAAATGTTAGGGAACGTTATTCACTCACCTGTAATGCTCTTAAACCTCTACCATTTTCAGTCCAATCAAAATTTTGATTATAATCACTTCTCAGTTACCTGGTATTTCAAAACCAAATATTAACATCCAATCAAAGCTTCAATAGAAATACATCATTCTTAAACCACAACCAATCATGAAGGCAAACACTTATTCATACCTAAACTTTGAACACAACCCTTACACAACTTTATAACTTTCACACTTCATCTTTGCGCATACACACACATACATATATATATAGATATATCCATCAGAAATTTTTGTTCATTTACCACCACCACAACAATCCCATATACGCTTGCTAACATTGAAATATTCTAACGATTCCTTTTATCACCATTCTTATTTCCTTTATAATGCTTGAAATATGAAAACCATAGCCTTTAACTATGAAAAATCCAAACTTTATAACCATGGTTAGTTTTAAAAATTCCTACCAATATCATATTCTTCCATTAAACTTAACACCTAGATCTCAACAATTGCCCAAATATCAAACCAGTTGAACCACAATTCACAAACTCAGTAAAAATCTCAATTTAAGCACATTCCATTTAATACCAAAACATAGTTTTTTTTTTCAAATTTTCTTTCCTTCCAAAACTTAAACTCAAATTTAGTTTGCACATAATAGCAATATATATAACTATACATCAAGCCAAAATAATAGCACATACGCACATGCATAGCCACATAACCCTTTTCTTTCCTTCAACTAATATATGCTACACATATGAATTAGATTCCCAAGAATACCAACTATTGCTCCAAATTTCTTCTTCATTCACTAATTCCATTAATACACTGCTGTCAGTTTCTCAAATCCATTATACATACATATATCTGTCCACAAGCATAATTTCCAAGACCAACGATAAATATGCATATACATATACATGTTCACCTACAGCAACACCCTATGCATAATTCGAGATAGAGACATCCATTAGCTCTCCTTCTTCCTTCATCCTACTTCATTTCCCACATATGAATATATATATATATTCTTCATAGCACACACACTGAACATTTATATATATATATATTCATTCACAACTCATTCACACAGCAGCTATACACACATATAAATACACCTTCATAGTGCACACAAAGCTCAATTATACATACATATACATATCAATCTCCCTCAACCAGAGCCCCAGAACTGCGAACCAATATCACATCACACACACATGTATATCTTCACAGCACCCATGAGCACAGTGTATAAATATATTCAATCATTCACAACAACAGCTACAGCAGCTTATATCCACAAGTATAATATCCAGAACCAACGAAAATCATGCATATACATTGAAACAACAGCGTATGATCATTCAGAATTCTTGATAGAAAATAGAGCAAACAAAATCAATTCAATCTATTACTACACAGCTTAAATGGGGTTATTCACTTACCCAGCTTCAATTTCACAGGAACACCATAGCATAGCCCTATTATGCCTGCATCCCTCAATACCACACACAGCTCGACAGCAGGGGAAAGGTGGATTCTCACTGACAGAGAATTTCAAATGCCAACAGGGCACACGCAATGGCTGTAGGAGGTTTGGGATGTGCACTGTAAAGCACTCAGTTGATGTTGCTAGGCTGAGAATAAAGGAAAAAGAGCTTCTAATTCCACCACCTTCGTCCTATTCCTAGAGACGCTGATACGGTACAAAGAATGATGGTGAGTTGACTGACCCAGCACGATGACAGCGATTTAGACAAGTGAAGGGAATGGAACAGTGCGCAGGATGGATTTAAAATGGGTACACACAAATCCTCTTCCCACAGCTCCCTCTTCGCTGTCAACTAAAATAGGGTTGATATACAGAAGAGGAGTGAAATAGATGACAATGATGGCATAACGCAGTAGACACTGGTGGGAGCAAGGTTTGGGTGAACGACATCGATGGTGTGACTCATTCGCCACTGCCCTCACTGGTTCCCTACTGCCTCACCGACTCGTCGTTAAGAAGAATGCAAGAAGGGTACTGTGTCTGTAGGTTAAAGGAGGGAGGGGAAAAATAGACATTTCACTTGTTAAAAAAAATAAAAATCTCACATTTGCAGTGCCCAGGGATCGAACACATGACCTGCGCATTCATTCTCTGCCTTTGGATCACTTTGTTAACGTCTTCTCATTGACCTCATCTACAACAAATATATATATACTCTTTAAAATTCCTGGGCCATAACAGGCTTCTATAAATGTTCTGACATAAGTAAAAGAATGACCTATATATATTGGAGGTACATCAACTGGTATAGGTATAGTAGTCTGATGGCTAGAATAAGAAACTTATTTTTTCTTGGAAGTCTTTTTTGGTTTAGGGCGATTGAACTGCCTGGCTAAATGGTAAGTGAAATGAAATACTTGGCTATAATCTGTAGGTGTAGGTACATGTGTGGGAGTAGTCAGTGGGGAATAGACATGATAAGTTGATGGAAATAAGGGTGCATGTGAAATTCGAGTATCAACTGTAGGTGGTGAAGGAGGCAATTGTGTATGTTTGGACATCAATTTCTATCTACTTGATCTAGTCTTGTATCTGTTTTAATTCATGTTATTTTCTCTTGAACTTTGGTCCAAAGTACTTTTTATCAACATATCTCATAAGGTCAGTATAAAGCTATTGAGCTTAGGAAGTAAGCTTCAAATTAAGCTTATAAACTTCTTCTGTTAGAGATTCGACTTGTGAAGACAAGTTCTCTGTATGAGAGGTAATAAGATCCATCTTTGAATTATTACGGTACAAGAACTTACTTTAGCTAATGGCATTATCAGTATGCCAGTTGAGCACTATTTCAGCAGAAGTAATTGCTTTGTGTCCCTGTGGAGTCTTTTGACATATGGTCTTCTAACTACATTAGTATTTTGTTCAATACTTTCCTTAATCGAAATAAATTGAACTTCATAATGTTGATGTTCCAGATTTAGCATCGCAATACATAGCTAAAGTTGAACTAAATGTATAACTAGTACAACTGGGGACAGGTGATGGGATAGTAAGGTCCGGTTGTTTGTGCTGAGAGAAAATGTCAATAATCAAGTCATCATGGCCAAGTTCCTTCAAAATATCATAGAGAGATAATTTTGAACTAGGAGGCATAGCATTTATGTCCCAATTTATATTGAATCTTGGCTTGGGGTCATCATCACATATTTTTTTCCTAGGCTTTCTATGCCTAGGTGTAGATGCAGGCTTCTTCTTTTTCTTGTTCTCCTTTTTAACTATTCTCCAAAAATCTTCATCATCTGAATATTCCCAAAAATAAGGAATATGACATTCACAATCTGATTTACACTTGGAATTGTCAAAATCTCAGATAAAGTGTCTATGTACATTAGAGACATACAGTCTCAACTTTCTTTAAAAACTCATGAACTGGAGGTTCATTAGCTTTAGGGTCACTAGAGTATGCAGGAGAAATTGTAGCAAAGTCAAGAAGGGAATGATCCTTCTGTGCTTGACTTTTGAAAAACTGTTCTGACAGTACCACTGGATATTATGGCAACAATAGGAGGTGATGTAATATGAACATAAGAGGGAGTAGGATTAAACTCCCGTTCATACTTGGAGAGAATGACACTCTCATAATACGTAAGTGAAATATGAGGGGTTCATTCTTCCTTTTAATCTCAAGGCGTTAGTAATAGACTCTCTAAATTAAAAAAATTGCAAAAATACATCTTTAAATCTCTAACTTCATACAAAATTTTATTTCTATCCTTTAATTTATAAAATATCATTTTAGTATCAGGATTTAAAGTTTAAAATTTGAACAATTAATTTTTAAAAAAAGATATCATTCAGACAATACTAAAGGTTTAAATATTATCCTCTACAAATACAAAAATTTTGAATAAACATGATTCTCATGGGGGAATCATCTGTTGGTACTGTCCAATCATGGAGAAAACAATCAGCAACAAATCTTACTTTCCTTTCCAAATGCTTAACAGCCCTATTATTCTAGATCCATAAGTTGGGCTTGATAGAAGCTAATTCCAATCCGACTGTTATTTTACCTTATTTTCTTATATTGTTAGTTTTCAGATTGGTGTTCTAATTATATATAATTTGTAAAAGTCGTATTTACTTAATATTATTTTGTCTTGAATTTAAAAAAAAAGGACAATCATATAATACGTATTCATGAAGAAGGAAAACAGATTTCAGGAGAGAGAAAAGAAGGGAGACAAGGAGAAGTGAATCTGAAGTACTGAAAATTACTTTACCATATGCACCGTACATCATAAATATACACGTGTAAGAGACTATATGTACAGCTGTTACTTAATTGAACCTTTAACTAACTTGAGTTAAAAACTAACTAATTACTTTATCATCTATTAAACACACCCCCCAGGAGAATGTATGTCATAAATTCCAAGCTTGGATATAAGATTTGTAAACGGGGTAGGATCCAATGGCTTAGTAAAAATATCTTCAATCTGATCAATAGATTTAATTGGCAACAAATGAATAGTATGAGCTTTGATCTTGTCACGAACAAGATGACAATCTAACCCAATATGTTTAGTATGCTCGTGAAATGTTGGATGCAATAAACAAGAGCTGGTGTATATTGTGAGGACTGTGCAAATCTTATAAAAGTAAACGTTGTATCTCACAAGCCACATAAGCAAGAGCACGGTATTCAGCCTCAGAGGAGGACCTGGAAACGGTTGGTTGTTTCTTCCATCTCCACGATATTAAGGAATGAATGCAACCAGCCTAATATGAGTCACTAAATCCCTTTAAAGGCGGTCCTGAAGATGTAGGCAATAGAAGTCCTTTACCAGGCGAAGACGTCAAATATTAGGCTTAAGATGAGCAGCCTTAAGATGTTAATCTGTAGGGCAAGACATGAACTGGCTTAGCTGCTGAACAGCAAAGGAAATATCTGGCCGAGTGTTGGCCAAGTAAAGCAATCGACCAACCCAGGTGCGATACTGAGTAACATCAGCCAAGGGAATGCTAATGTCCTTAGACAACTTAGCATTTCGATGCATTGGGGTCTTGAGTGGTTTACTTTCCAGAAAACCGAAGTCACAAAGAATTTCCAAGGCGAACTTGCGGTGATGTAATGAGATACCTCGATTTGAACGAGCTACTTCATGGCCAAGAAAGAATTTAAGATCCCCGAGATCTTTGATCTTAAAAGCAGAATCCAAAAGTGACTTCACACGTTGAATTTCACTAAGATCATTTCCAGTCAAAAGAATATCGTCCACATAGACTAAGAGAGAAGTGAAAGAGTGTAAAGTCTTTCTTACAAACAATGAATAATCAGCCTTAGATTGAGTATAGCCATATGAAACCAAGGCATGGAAAAGCTTAGAATGCCACTGTCGACTAGCTTGCTTTAACCCATACAAAGAGTTTTGGTTTACAAACCAAGTTGGAAGGAGGAGAATGGAAACCAAGTAGTATTTCCATGTATACCCATTCATCTAAATCACCATGTAAAAAGGCATTATTGACATCTAGCTGCTGTAAATGCCAATTCTGTGAAGATGCTAGAGCAAGCAACAACCGTACTGTAGTAAGTTTGGCAACAGGAGAGAGTTTCCAGATAATCTACTCCTTCAGTTTGAGTGTATCCCTTGGCAACAAGGTGAGCTTTAGGTCGTTCAAGACTGCCATCAGCTCTATATTTATTCTTAAAAACCCATTTGCATCCGATCACTGGCTTTCTAGGAGGCAGAGAAGTAAGAATCCATGTATTATTCTGTTCCAACGCCTGAATTTCAGCAATCATAGTTTTACGCCATGCCTCATGCTTCACAGCTTGTGAATAAGTTTTAGGTTGAAAATGAGCAGAAATAGACAGAGTGAAATGTTTACAAGAAGGAGATAGATGATTATAAGAAATGACATATGCCAAAGAATGAGGAGAAGCACCTGAACCAATGAAAGGATGTTGTGCTAAAGAAAGTAAAGCGTGATGAAAATCCCTTGTCGTTTCTTATAACAACCCAGAAAAAGAAATTACGGATAAAATTTGAAAATCCAATATTAAAACAGTTAATCTTAAAGGGGACAGAAATTGTCAAAAACAGAAGAAGGAATCAAAATCTGGGTATGAATCATCAGAAAGCGACCTAATGATCCAAGACCAATGCCAATGATGAGCAGAGCAATAGTATAAGGGACTCTGGCCCCAAGCAAAATACTCCTACTAGCAATTCCCAGAGCCAGGCTGACTCCTGCGAAAATAACTGCATCAGTTGGATTCAGTTCAACTTCAGAAGGAGCAGCAGAAGTAGAAGCTTCTTCGGCCATTATTCTATACGGAAGTAACATTTATGTTACTGCCGCCATTGGAACTAATTAAGGAAGCCAGAGATGATGAAAGTGGGGAAAGCTAAGGACTAGTTCAGCTTAATGATGATGGCTGAAAGGGAGAGAAGAAGAGGACAAGCAAAACAACAACGACCACAACGGCCATGTTACTTGTTTATGAACAAAAATACTGATGAGGAAGATGACAAAACGATGCTTATAAGATATCCGTGATACATCTGTCAATTATTACCAATTTGTTGGCTTTCCTTGTTAGTTGTTAGCTTAATTAACGTAAAGGAAATTCCCTTTTGAATTAGAGCAGTTCATTATTATATTTTAACGATATAAGAGATTTCATGCATATAACGCAAAATTTAAGGGTATGTTTGGTACGTAGAAGTTAAAGTGGAAGTGAAATTGTCGTTTGTTATAATGAAAGGAATTTCTATTTCTAATATTTTAAGACATTTCTATTTTATCAAAAAAGTTAATAATTAAGTGATAGAAGTGAAAGTAAAATTTTTTAGACTATTCATCCTAATTATAAAATTTCTAGATAATTTTAATCTTTATCAAGTTATAAAAAAAAATTGAACCATTTTACCCTAAATTATAAAAAAAATACATCAATTATATATTTATTTTTATCCTATTAAATAAATTTTTAAAATTTATTTTTAACTTAATTTCACTCTCACTTTTATTGTTATTTATATTAAAAACTTTTTTATCCTACCAAATATTACGTAAAAGAATTACTATATGCAATTTCGTCTTTAGCATATCATAAATTGTTTTGGTTGGCAAAAAAAAAATCATAAATTGTTTCGGATTTGTTATCGTTATGTTATATATTCTGGGGTAAAATATCAAATTATAAAAATACTTTAGCACGTAATTACCCCTTGCTATAAAGTCAAACACGTAATTAACAAACAATTAGAGTACTGTAAAATATCCAAGTTAACTACTATGCAAATTATGTACCATTTTTTACATCTTTATTTTCCTCCTTATCTAGCCAAAGGGTTAGAAAATACTCATCATTAATTTAAAATTATTAACTCAAGTTGGCGCAAGTGACAAGGTCATTTATGTTATGAATATTAGAATGTGTATTTGTATCTCTCTTTCTCTTTAACTTTAACTCCTACTACTCTATTACTCCTCCACTTCTACATTAACACTTTCTCTTTAACTTCACTAAGTAACTTCCACTACTCTATTACTCTTCTACTACTATATTAAGTTTTTAACTTATATTAGGTTATTCATAAATTTGATTGCCCATTATTTATCATTTAAATTTGGATATAACTTATATGTAAGACTACGGCTATAAATAGGACATGTCATTTGTATTGTAAAACAAGTGAAAGAATACAATATATTTCTGTCATTTTCTTATCTTCATCTTTTCTTCTCTCTTAATCTTATTGCCAGTTTCAGAATAATTTATCATTTAAACAAATTATTGAAAACAGGAATCATATAGTTTTTATATACTCCTACCCTATGGTCTTTAAGGTTATATATTTTTAATTAATTTGGATAAATTAAGAAAATTAGATGAATTAGTTCATTATAATAAATGTCATCTAATCTCTCTAAAATATAACTATATAATATTAAATTATATATTAATTTATAAATTAAATAAATTAGTTTTAAAAAATAATAAATATAAGATCTAAAATATATTAAAATTTTATACTTAAAATTAAAATCAATCCTCTAATTAGTGCCAATATTTAAAATGGAGAGAGTATATAGCAAGTTAATTAGTAGATCCAAGACATTGGGTTGAACTATTGTATTGAGCTTATTAAAATTTGAATTTGGCTCAACATATTTAACAATTCAACCATAATAGATGGCATATTAAGCTAGGTGATTAGAATAGTCGTGTTTTAAAATGAACGTCAACATATATGCATTATTTGTAAAGAAATCACTAAATAAACAAGGGGTTTTCAAATGGAGTGAAATATCATTGTAGCTAAACATGTGATGTCTTATGTGAATCCATGGTACTTTTCCAATTTTTAATATAAGATTTAATTTAAAAATTAATTTTAATTTTAAATATAATATATATTTTTTATATTTATCAATTTTTTTAAAGCATACATATTAATATTCTCTCAACACTAATTAAATAAGAGAGGGAGAAAAAATTGATTAAAATAATGAGAATATTTTTAAAAATATATATTATATCAATTAATTTAACTTAATTTCTTAATCTAATTAAATTAATTAAATATTAATAGATTTTATATTAAACATATTTTTATAGCGAAACAAAGTTGATTGGAGGTGCGGTACTTGGAGTTGGAGGCATATGCTAATGAAGTGACGAGTGGCTGGCAAATAAGAATTAAAACAGAGCCAACCAACATTGAGCGATTCGAAACGCATCAATGTGTCTGACATGCTTTTTTAATTGTTATTTCAAACCGATGTTGCCCCAGCCTAACACGTGAAATTATTATGAGAAAATGAGAAGAGTCTTATAGAAGTAATTAAATAATAAAAAAAATTTAAGAAATGACATAAATAATTTTAAGTTTTATAAAATCTTATATGAATTTTTTTTCAATTGTAAAAAGATATAATTGTCTTTATAAAATAAAAAAATAATAAAGAGCAAATGAGACTTGATACACTCTGGTGTGGAAAGAAGAGGAGAAAGCATGATGAGAAAAATAGCGTACCATGGCCCATATAGTGTGTTCACAACTGGGTTTTTCTAGGCATCGTGTGTGGCTAAAAGGGCTTCATATCCTTCCCTTTTGGCTTTCTGGGTTTGAAAGTTTTGTGGGTAAAGTGACTGACTTAGAGAGAAGAGGTGAGAGAGAGATGTTAGAGGATGAAAGGTTTGTAGTATTATTCATCAGCACTATGCTTTAGGTTTAATTCCCATTGCCATTAATGGCAACACGAATCCAAATGATAGTTACTATCTTCATTTGCTTTACTCGTTAGTTCACTTTGTTCATGAGTTTATGAGTTCCTTGTGCTTCAATATATCATTATGGTAAAAATTTTATCACTAGTGATTCTTCATTAACTCTTCTATTTGCCTACTTTTGTTCTTAGTTTTCTTGAGTCTCTATTTTTGAATCAGTGATGAATGATTATAGCTGATATGTTGAGTGTCGTACATTAATTCTATCATCACACCGATGATTTGACTATCGTTATTCATTTAGATTTTTGGCTTTCAATGCGTTTGGTGGCCTCTTGCTTTCTATGCAAACGATTTCAACAAATAAAGGAAACTTTTTATGTTTAAATTTATATGCTATACATGTTATATCATAATGTGAATTCATGTTTCTTTGGATTCTGCTGTAACATCCCTTTCATTGGAAAAACTTATCTCTTTAAAAGTTATGTTCGATTTGCAGGAATTTGTAGTATGTTTACTTTAATGTAGTAAGAAAATATGAATATTAGAAAGGTTCCTTCAAAGTGTGAATGACAGATCATGATCTGATATGCGATGCAATGTAAGTTGTTATTACAGTACGCGATAGTTGTTAATATAAGTGCTAGAGTTGTTAATATTATATGTCTGGTGTAAGTTGTCATTACTGATGGGGAGTTTGTTTGAAAAGCATATATTCTGTTATGTTCATATGGGGACTGTTTGAAAATGATGGAGAAGGTCATACATATGTTGGTGGTCAAATAACAACAATATCCATAAAGAAAGGCATAACATATAATTAGTTCAAAATATTAGTAGCTTTACTTGTTAGAAAAGTATTTTTTTGTAACCTTGATCAATATCCATTTATCTGGAAGGTAGGGTAGATCTTGATGAAGATAACTATGTTTGATGTACTTTCTTAGATTTGCTGCCAATAACTGATGTAATTGTAAAGTGTATATATATATATATGAAGTTATAGTCTGACTAGAATGATTATAGGAAGAAACGTGCTGAAGTTGTTATTTTGTCAACTTGAAATTGTCATGTGTTATTGGTGGTGTTGTTATGTTCAATCCCATAGTCTATTTTTTCTGCTTCAATCAAGGTGTTATGCTGGTAAGGCCATTGCACTTTTTATCTACGAAATTCCTGGGAAGAATTACTAAGTAGTTGTTATTCCTTTACTATGGGGTTGTTATTTTGTAGTGGTGGAGTTGTTATTTTTCCAGTTGTTTGTTTTCCCTTATAGACTTGTTACTTTTCCAGTTGTAGGGTTGTTCTATTTTCATTGGAAGTTGTTAATCATTCTGGACTTATTATTTTTCCAGTTTTTTTATTTTCCCTTCTGGTCTTGTTACTTTTGCAGTTATGGAGTTATTCTATTTTCATTGGTTAAGTTGTTTATTTTCCCTTCTGGTGTTGTTACTTTTGCAATTGTGGGGTTGTTCTGTTTTCATTGGTTAAGTTATTATTCCTTCAACGAGATTATTATTTATAAGTGTTAGAGTTGTTATTTTTGTTGTCGTGGATAAGTTATTTTCAGTTGTCAAGTTATTATTCCTTCACTATGGGGTTCTTATTTCCTACTAATAGAGTTGTTAATTTTGTTGTCATTGAGTAGTTGTTATTTACAAGTGATTGTTATGCCTTCACCATAGCTTTATTATTTCTTACTGCTGGGGTTGTTATTACTTCAATATGGGGTTGTTATTTTTAAGTGTTAGAGTTGTTATTTTTATTGTCGTGGGTAAGTTATTTTTCAATGGTTAAATTGTTTTTGCTATCATGATAAAAAAAATTCATTAACAGTATAACAAGTTGACATGTCTTGAACATATTCTATTACACATATTGTTTAATTAACAACATAACAATTGTCAGGCACTTAAAATTATATATAAATAGTCACTTAGAATGTCAATATGGTATAAAAGGCTTCTATGATAGTCCAATTATTGGGGAGATACCTCTTGTTTGCTAAACAGCTTGTTCTCTATACTCAAATATAAAGGAAAAAAATTTATTTATTAAAAATTCTTTAAGTTGGTGATATCAATCAAATTCTCAGATAAAAATATCATATGTAGTTATTTTAGTTGTAAAAGAAAACATGTCATGATTTTATTAGAGAACTTGATAGTAAACACTTAAAGCTGTACTCAAGTCTAGTCCCTGTACAAAATACATGACTAAGGTGTGAGAATAACTTCTTTGGATCTGCATATTCGTGGAACTGGTTTGATCCTTGGGACTGAGTTCCCAAACAACAAGTCTCCTAATGACAACCTGAAAGTATAAACATATGTCTTATCAAATACTTTCCAGATAATCATGCCTTTACTAATAATAACCTGCACCAGACAGAAATTACTAAAAACTCAACCACTCATACTAACTCCTCATTTGAATTTTAATGCAAAACTCAGCAATTTCATAAAACAAAAGTAAGGTGTACATCAAACATAGTCACCTTCATCAAGATCCACCTTACCTTCTAAAAGATGGAGATTGATCAAGGTTATAAAAAATTACGTTCATCATTTTGTACAAATATATACAAAGCAAAAATTAGTGTGCTATGTATTTACACAGAAAAATAGAGAAACCCACCACCATTCCTTAGCTCGACCTTGCACTTCTCAATGATTTTTTGTTCATTATTTTTGATAAATTTGTATGAAAACTTATGCGCGATGCTGTATTTTTATAACTTTTTTTGAAGAGCCCCCGCATTTAGAAATGTTTGACCTTCTCCAACAATCAAATCCTTCCATTTTGTAGAATTAATTTTAGGTGTAACTGTTATAATCATTTCGTCAGCACAAGACACTAATGGCAAAACTTCATTCTCATTTCCCAAAGCAGGTAGAGACATAGAGCATACATTCCCACTTTCAAACAATTCATCAAACCCGCAAGAAATGACAACTTGCACTAGACATATAATATTAACAACTCAAGCACTTATATTAACAAGAATTGCATACTATAATAACAACACATCTTACCCTCACATATCAAATCATGATCTGTAATTCACACTTTACAAGAACCTTTATAATCTTCATATTTTCTTACTATACTCAAATAAACACACCACAAATTCTTACAAACTAAACATAAATTTTAGAACCCTAAATAAACACATTTAAACCATAACTGAAATAATCAAAAAGTCATGCTATGAACACAATGTTCATATTTACATAGGTTACCTTTTATAGCTCACACTTCAATAATGACAACCTACACCAGACATATAATATTAACAACTCAAACACTTATATTAACAATTATGATATAATATAATAACAACTCGTCTTACCCTATATTTCTACTGTTGAGAATATAGAAGAAAAACAACCTAAAATACAACCATCAAAGAAGCAGATATTATATTACTAATACCATAGGATAATACATGTTACCATATATTCCTTAAATTTTTTTGCAATACATTATATGATAGTTACTTATCACATTGCCATATATTTCTTGGTGAAAGATGTGGTAGCTGCATCAAACAAGCTTGGCAACAGTCCAAATAGCAGCATAAATTGTTTTTCTCTAGGACCAAAACAAGAAATTGTTTTACATACTCAAATCAGCTAAGCATAACTCTACAAAGGCCTAGGACTTAAAGCTATATAAGAAAATTTTTCTTTTATAAAAAAATGAGATTATGATTATCGCTATCTTAATTTACTAATGTCAAGTGAAAAAGGATGATACCAAAGAGTATTATTGTGTTAGGTCTCTAATCCAGCATAAGGGTATGCATTATGATTTAAAAAACACATATCAAATAAGTCAACATAAAGTGTTTGATTAAAATCATCTCTCTTATAATCTCTTAGTATATATCAAATAGTTGGCAACACCAATTCCCTTTTCTATTAACTAGAGTCAGAACAAGCATTTTAGCTGAAAGATTAGACAATAAAGATGAAGAAAAATAATGTAAGAGAAATTATTTTGTACTATATACAGCATGAACCTTATGAATCTATGAAACTTACCATTTATTTTCAACCATATCAATATTCGACCAAAGTTGTTTTCTTTCACATGGATGGAGAGAAACCATGCAATGTTATTTTCTTTCACAAATTTCCTGGCAACATCTTTGGCCAAAGTCTTGGAAAGTGTATACCAGAGCTAAAAGCATAAAACAAACATAGCAGGAGACTTGGAAAGTGTTTATAAAATATTATTTGTAATAAATACTATATTAACACATGTTAGAAGTTGGAACATATACATTAGCAACATTACTCAGCAGCAATTTTCTAGAGTATAGAAGTTTCAGAGTACTAATCTGTTATTAAAAAAACTAATCAAGAAGATAGATGCAATAGTTTAGCAAGTTGAATGGCCAATATCTATATCACATTACAACCTATTACAAAGAGACTGACATTTGTCATAATTGAAACATGTAGCTTTCATACAAAATAAAGTCACAAAAAATTGAATGATCAGAGATTAGTTGTACATCACATTCTGAATGATTTATAGCCATTAGGGGCATATATTTATAGGCCCAAAACCAAGAAACAAAAATAATATCTTTTGGCTCAAGTATACGTCAAATTACATCAAATAAAAATCCCCATGATACATCAAATTACATAATCAATAAGTTATATTCAGTCCAACAAGATAGTGGCAATATCTAACAACAAGAAAATGTTACAGACTAAAAAAACTAAGAAAAAAGAACAGACACAGAACCACTAGCACCAGTACAGCAAACTTGAATTGAATTGGAACCATAAAGAAATAGATAAAACAATTACCTTCAATTTGGAGTCTAAAGTTGGAGACAATTCAATGGGGATGGAGACAAGCCGATATAGGCAACAATGGATTCTTTGACGGTGTCCCATAACTGTAGAGCCATGGCTACTTAGAGAGCAAAGAGAGGGGAAGGAAGAGATATGATCACACTGGATCCACGGCGGGGCGTCTTCAGCGGCAAGAAAATTTGAGCAAGAATTTTATAGAGACAGAGAGAGACAGATAGGAGATTGAGGTAGTGGAATGAAGAGAGAGAAAGTAGATTCTTGATGCTGATGAGAGGGGATTACGGGAAAGAAAAGAAAAAATTTAAGCCTCAGGGATAGTTATGTCTTTTCACAATTAGAAAAAATTTATCTGAGTTTTCATGGGACTTTAAATTACTTATGTCATTTTTTGAAAATTTTTTAGTATTTAATTACTTCCATATGATCCAAATGTCATTTTTCCAATTATTATTCCCCATCAACATATTCTCGATCTCACCTACCTTTATTCCTTGTAACTTTTTTTATATATATAATAAAAATATCACTATTATTACAATAAAAAAAATTTCATTGTTTAAAGATAAAGTTGTAAATTTAAATATATGTCAATATAAAAAATATTTTTAAAAAAATTATCATTAATTAGATCTCACAATACTTAAATATGATTTAATCAAATAAATATATAAAAATATTATTATTTTTTATGCACACTTGTATGCAATATTATTACATCAAGTTTAGTCCAAACTGTGGTGAATTAATTTTATATTGTGCGACGTAAATACGTGAGAGAGTTTTGTTTTGAGGGGAAGAATGTGAAGTTCAATTAGGAGTTATTTTCTGGTAATGACTTTTTAAAGAGGAATTATAGTAAGGTTTTAAATAAAAATTTTATATATTTTTTTAAAGTTGTATCCGACATATAATTTGATTCTTGCATGTATTACTTGGTATTAAACCAATAATCCTTGAAGTTTCAAGTGCTTACAAATTTTTACCCCTATTTTATGTTATAAATCAAAAGTAATTTTTGTCTGGCAAGTAGAACTAATTGTTTTCAAAATATTACTCTTTCATTTTTTTAATATAAAACTAGTTTAAAATTTAGATTTAATCTTTAATCCACTTTATTCTCCTAAATTTATAATTTTTTTTAAATTAATCTTATTGATCATAATTATATATATTAAAGAGTTTCCATCAAAAAATAGTCATAATGATATATAATATTTTAAAAAAATTAAATAATATTTATTATAAATAATTAATATAAATAATTTTTTTAATTTATCTAAATTAGTTATCTAATTTTTATATTAAAAATATTGAGGAGGATTCTCTAAAATCTACATCACTTGTTTAAGAAATAAAAAATACTCCCTCACTCCTTGGTATAAGGACGCATGATATGTTTCATAGTACAACATATTTTATTTAAAATATTAATTTTTTTTACCTCTAACTAATTATAAAACTTCATAATTAATTAATAAAATTATTTTAACTAATGACTTTTAGTAAGTGTAATTTTGATATTCTATAGAAAAAATTATTTTAACTAGCTTCGTTAGTATATATTTGTATGAAGTTATTAACTTATATTAAGGATAAAAATAAGTATTTTTCATTCATGCCTGCCTACCTGGTTATATTAAATATTAATTTATGATTTTTTTATCACACTCTTTAATATTTAATATAAAATCTTATTAAATAATTTAAATATATTAAGGAAGTTAAATAAATTAATTAATTATAATAAATATAATATAATTTCTCAAAATATTTATGTATAACATTATATTATATATCATTTTATAAATTAAGAAAATTAATTTAAAAAATAATAAATATTTGATATAAAATATATTAAAATATTATATTTATAATTAAATATAATTCTCTAATTAGATAGAGTAAAGTAGTATTTTTTAGGAGTGTCATATGTATTTATTTATTGAGATACAATAACAAATAATCGAGGATTACCTCAAGATCCAAAGTCTTTTCTTTATTTTTTTTAAATTGACAAATGATCTAGATTTTTATTTTATTTTATTTATTTTTGTGTTTTTGCCTTTGCATGATCAAAATGACGATTTGTGGTGTCACCCATAGCCAGCAATCTATTTGGTCGACGCCTCAGCACAGCAGATTGCATCTCAAAACTCAATCTCAAAGTTATCACTCATTTATCTTAGATCTTAATTCTTAATTATCTTCATTTCAAAATATTTTGTATTGTGTTGGGTATAGGAAATGGAAGAATACTCCTATGACATAAGCCTTACAATCCACTTCTGTAATTGTAATCGTAATTATAATTATGTTATAAAAAAAATAATATTATAAAAGATGGTTACATAAATTAATTATGTTATAAAATTTTACCCAAAAAAAAAATTATGTTATAAAAGATGGTTACATAAATTATTCTTTTTAAACTTAGAAGTTAGGAATCAACATGCTTAAATAATATTAGTTTCTTTTATTAAGATTGCAATGCTCGTTGGTATTTCGAAATTTATTTATGTGCACTTATTCCATAAAATAAGCTCATGTGTTTGGAAACCACACAAATTGTAGTTTTAGAAGTTTTTTTTGTTCAGGTAAAATTTTAGTTTATAGAAATTTTAAAATAAACAGCCATATTTATCCAAAAAGATTTCTAAACCAAATCATAGTTTAAAATTAAAGTTTTAGAAAAATTAGTGATACTAGCTTATAAAATAGTAAAAGAACTTATAGACTATCAATTATTATTTTACCCTTAATTTTTCTTATACAATTTCTCCTCTCTTTCCTCCACCCTCTCTCATTTCTCATCTCTTCTATATTTAATAAAATCATGTTATTTCTAATAAATTTTCAATTATAAAATTCTTTTTGGTAATAACTATTCAAATACTCGTTTAGTCATAACTATTTTTTTTATAAACTCTTTTTTAAAAGTTGGCCAAAAACTCCTTTTTCATAAATTATTTTCTAAACTCTTATCTAAATAGATATTTAGGATTGGTCAGTCCAGATAGAATTCATTCTAATATAATAATTAGAAATAACAATTATTGTAGCCAATTATAAAATCTGAATGGTGGCAAAGGTCAGATTTTACTTTAACACATATTTCTAAACACCCTCAAATCCCTCTCTTTCCATGTCTTGGTAGGCCATAGTAGTAATGGATAAGGAACACAATTACTAGATTGAAAGGAACAACTGCAACGATAGATTCATCCCCCCACAAAAGACACCTGCAAAGCCCAACATCGACTAAATAAACATTGTGTGCGGTTGTGTAAAAGAAATCATTTCCAACATACCTCTTCAATCTTCTGAATTGCCTTCCTACAGTAGGTATGTTAATAAAAGCACGAAGGAGAAAAAAAAAAAGATGAGCATAACATTTATTACAAATATTTCTTATATATATATATATATATCTTTTAAAATTTTTTCTTTCCTTTGTATGTTATAATCCTATAACATCACTAATAAATTACTTCAGATACGGTGATCATATGTCACTTCAGGGACGATTTAGTTTTACTCAGAGGGTGTCCTTCCTATTCCTCAATAGCCCATAACAATTTCGAATAGCCGCCCGATTCCATAGTTTACTGGAATCACGAATTGATTTTGCGCTCATGTTGATATTACCAAGAAAATAAAAAGATTATAGTAACAAACACGCCCAGACCCTGAGACCCATGCGATCTTCGCGGCGCTTTGAATTTGAGACAGAGCAAGTCCAAGGAACTTCTGAAGCGGATGGACGGCTCGAATAGATTCCAGTTCCACTAGTAGGTTGTATTAACCGGACAACACATTTCGAGGTTAACAGCAATGCGATTGCGCGAGACTTATGGTCTGAGACAATCACCAGTTCGCTTTCTCTATAGCAAGAGTCAACCAACGAGACACAGAAATCCAAACCCGTCTCCATCGAAAAAAACATCACCTCCAAAATCTCATACACCGAAATATTCCCCTACAGTTAAGGACCCTGACATTTTTGAATGGAACAAGACCATCTCTTCTCACATGCGTAATGGGCACTGCCAAGCCGCTCTCCATGTCTTCAACACCATGCCTCGTAGAAGTTCTGTCTCATACAATGCTATGATATCTGGGTACTTAAGGAATGGAAAATTCAATCATGCAAGGGATCTGTTTGAGAAAATGCCTGAAAGGGACCTTTTTTCGTGGAATGTAATGCTTACCGGCTATGTCAGGAATCGGAGGCTTGGTGACGCACGCAAGTTATTTGACTTAATGCCTGAAAGGGACGTTGTTTCATGGAATGCTATGTTGTCTGGGTATGCCCAAAATGGATACGTTGATGAGGCAAGGGATATTTTTAATAGGATGCCTGATAAGAATTCGATCTCGTGGAATGGTTTGCTGGCAGCGTATGTTCAGAACGGAAGACTTCATGATGCTTGCCAATTGTTTAAGTCAAAATCTGACTGGGATTTGATTTCTTGGAATTGTTTGATGGGTGGGTTTGTAAAGAGGAAGATGTTACGTGATGCCAGGCAGCTCTTTGACCAAATGCCTGTTAGAGATGAAGTTTCATGGAACACTATGATTACAGGTTATGCTCAAAATGGAGATTTGTCAGAAGCAAAGAGACTGTTTGAGGAGTCTCCAATACGGGATGTGTTCACATGGACAGCCATGGTCTCTGGATATGTGCAGAATGGGATGTTGGATGAAGCGAGAAGAATTTTTGATGAAATGCCCCAAAAAAATGAGATTTCATACAATGCAATGATTGCAGGTTATGTGCAATGCAAGAAAATAGACATGGCTAGGGAATTATTTGAGGCAATGCCTTGTCGTAATATAAGTTCATGGAATACCATGATCACTGGATATGCTCAGAATGGTAACATTGCTCAAGGTAGGAATTTGTTTGAGAGGATGCCACAGCGTGACTGCGTATCGTGGTCAGCTATTATAGCTGCTTATGCTCAAACAGGTCACTATGAAGATGTTTTGCACATGTTTTTAGAGATGAAGCGAGATGGGGAAACAATAAATAGAGCAGCGTTTAGTTGTGCTTTGAGCACTTGTGCTGATCTTGCTGCTTTGGAGTTAGGGAAGCAAGTTCATGGGCAGTCAGTGAAGGCAGGATTTGAGACAGGGTGCTTCGTTGGGAATGCACTTCTTGGAATGTATTGTAAATGTGGCGGCATAGAAGAAGCTTATGATGTATTTAAAGGAATAGAAGATAAAGATATTGTCTCATGGAACACAATGATAGCCGGTTATGCTAGGCATGGGTTTGGCAGACAGGCCTTAATGATATTTGAGTCACTGAAGACGTCGGGAATTCAACCAGATGACATTACCATGGTATATATATTTATTATACATGTTATATGCATTGAAATTGTAGCATTCGATCCTATCAAATTAGAGTAAATTATACGCACACCTAGTATTGTTCTATAAATGGAATTGATTAAAAGTAAATCAGGAAGGAGGAATTAACTTTATGTCATCATATGAGTTATTGGCTTCTCTCTTTCTTCCCCTTTTATTTTTAAATAAAAAAAAGATAAAGAACGTCTGATATAAAAGATAAAAAAACATCTGATAGCATCCTGCTTCTTCTTCTTTCAGGTTGGTGTTCTATCTGCTTGTAGCCATTCTGGCTTGATAGACAGGGGAATGGAATTTTTTCATTCAATGGAAAGGGATTATGGTATAACAGCTAATTCAAAACATTATACTTGCATGATTGATCTTCTTGGTAGAGCGGGCCGCCTGGAAGAAGCACAGAATTTGATGAAAAACATGCCTTTTGAGCCTGATGCTGCCTCATGGGGAGCTCTACTAGGTGCAAGTAGGATTTATGGCAATACTGAACTGGGTGAGAAGGCTGCCAAGATGGTTTTCAAGATGGAGCCTCATAACACGGGAATGTATGTCCTCCTTTCTAATTTGTATGCAGCTTCAAGTAGATGGGTTGATGTTGGTAAGATGAGACTGAAAATGAGGGATGCTGGTGTGAAAAAAGTACCAGGTTATAGTTGGGTTGAGGTACAAAACAAGATTCATACATTCTCTGTTGGGGATTGTTTCCACCCAGAAAATAATAGAATCTATGCCTTCTTAGAAGAGTTAGATCTAAAAATGAAGCGTGAGGGGTATGTTACTAGAACAAAATTGGTTCTGCATGATGTGGAAGAGGAAGAAAAGGAACATTTGCTTAAGTATCACAGTGAGAAATTAGCTGTTGCATTTGGAATTTTGACTATACCAGCTGGAAGGCCAATACGTGTCATGAAAAACTTGCGTGTCTGTGAAGACTGTCATATTGCCATGAAATACATATCCAAGATTGTTGGGAGGCTGATTATCTTAAGGGATTCTCACCGCTTTCACCACTTCAGTGAGGGAACTTGTTCTTGTGGAGATTATTGGTAAAAGTGGTCAGATATGAGAATCAGTAGTCCTTTTACTCTACAGGCCTATCTGCATTAGTGCATTAAAAGGCATTGAAAGCAAGAAATGGACTTCATTGCTTCCTTATCACTGTACAATTAGTGTTCTTGCAAAGGAATCAAACAAGCTAAAGGAATATCAGTAAATCGGAGTGATGGAACTATTTTACTTGGACACTTTATTTATAGTGAGTGACGGAAGTTGGATTCTGGGATCTTTTTTAGTTGTATTCCAGAATGCAAACTGAAGAGGCCTAGAGAAGTTGGAGAGAACAAATAACATAACAGAACTTATAAAAACTGAATATGGCCGAATCTATTGTAAAGTATTTACTCCCATGTCTTTCAAGACTAGTTTAATTGCTCAATTAATTTTATAGTCGAACCTTTGTTTAATCTTCTGCAACTCATATTTCATATATATGTTCTTTAGATATAATCCTATAGGTTTTATTCTTCCCCATTGTTCACACCTATCACCCGTTCATGTCTTTCTTTCCTATAAACAAAGTCTAAAACTTGGCCTAAGCAAGAAAATTGGAGAACAAAAAGGTTTCCATGAGTTGCAACTGAATTTAGATGCCTTTTTATTTCATGAAGAATTCAGATCCTCTTTAATAAAAGGGAGTATTACAAACAGGTCCCAAATATGAAAATAAATTATTTTCCTAGTTTCATTTATAAGTCAAACTTCTGAATTTACATGTCAAATTTCTGTATTTACAAGTAGCTGGGACCTGTGGGTAATTAACTTTGAGTGGGAAATCCCAGATATCTACTTTCATCTCTAATAGAATTAATAGGTGAATTCAAGTCAGAGATCTTATGTAAAAGTGATGTTTGAATGTTAGAGAAAGCATCCAAATCCAACAAAATGAATGAGAATCAAGAGCTGATATAGAATACCGACTTTAATAATTGCCATATCTTTTTACCTTCCTTGCTTTTAAGGAATATATTCTTGGAAATTGACAGGTTTCTGCCCACCTATGACCTACCTGCCCCTATAAGCGGGACAACACTACCCCATCAGCAACCTGCAACTAATGGATGGAGAATTTTCATTGCTTCACTAATGGATGGAGGTCGCTTGTGGCAATTCGGGAATTTGTACTCTGTTTAGATGGGCATTGGTGAGAAAACAAATGCCTGAACTACCTCGACCAACTTGGGTCTATTGGTGACAAAATTGTGTTTGGCTTGATTTTGAAACCTTCCCCAAATAAGTCTAGTTTTGAACCATTCAAATAAACTTTTTACGGTTGAGATTGATTTTTTTTATTAAACTGTTAGATATGAATGATCAGATTTATGTGACATTTCTCCACTGCAGGGAAGGGAAACCTAGAGCATGATCCTCATGGTATGCATGGCAATTGGTAGGAGAAATGTTGAAGATATTCAGTGTAATGAGAGAGATTATAGGGATTAATCAGTTTAATGAGAGAGATTATAGGGATTGAGAAGGAGAGATTATAGAAGATATTGTTTTGATTTTATTCGTTGAATCATTCCGGATTATATGCTGTAAATCTCATCCAATTTGGGATCCCATGTGTATATATGTAACGGAATAGCAGAATAATAGATACAAAAAAATATATTACACAGAACCTCAAGTTATCTGAATTTCTGTTTTTCTCCATACTGTCACCAGTATGGTGTCACATATTGTACCAGAGCCAGCGGCCAGTTCTGTCCATCCTTCCACCACTAAATCTGACAGCATCGTCTTGTCCGACTGTGGTCACGTCCCCACTCAACCAAAGTTGTCAGCCTTAAAGGATAAACTATCCTCATCGTGCCGGAATGTCTCATTGGCGACAACAACTTTGATTAGAGCCAGTCCATGCTCCTTGCTCTTGAAGTACGACTGACTTGAATTCATCTACTACGACCAGCCAACCACTGACGATGTCACCACTCTTCAGCGATGGAAATCTGACAATGCCTTGGTTGCATCGTGGCTCCTCAACTCGATACTCCCTGCCGTCCAACACAACTTCATGTTTCTTACTTCTGTTTGACTTGAAAGAAGCCATCTGGGTTACCGTGAAAGAAGCATACGGCAAACGACCAAACGCCTTTCTTCTATTTGACTTATGGGCACGACTATGGATAGTCAAGCAAGGTCCCCTTCCACTTAATATCTATTATCTTGAGAAGTCATCACTGTGGCAGGAGCTAGATTTGCTACGTCATTGAATCTGGAAAGACCCTGACGATAATATCGTCAGGCCTTGGAGGAAGAAAGGTTATTCGAATTCCTGGTTGGTCTTGAGGCAATTTATGATGATGCTCGTGGACGCCTTCTCAGCCGTGTCCCCGCTACCTTCCGTTGCTGAGGCCTTTGCTCTGCTGCATGATGAAGAATCTCGTTGCTCCTTCATGCTTACCGACCATGGAGCTCCTCAGCCACCGTCCGATGAAGCCTCTGCTCTCGCCTCTCGGGTTACTGATTCTGGGTCTAAGAGAGAATGCCCAAGGTGTGACCATTACAAGAAAATGGGCCACACCAAGGACACCTGCTGGGATCTTTATGGCAAGCCTCCTGATTAGAGGCCCAAGTCTCGCAGACTAAAAGGGCATCTAGTTAAAGTATCAAGTTAAGAGGAGATAGGCTCAACTTCAATAGGCCCAGTTCAATGAGTCATGCCCTTAGGTCCACTGAACACCTCCTTTCCTAGCACTCACCCATTTCCTGGAGGCCCAATGCACGTAGGAGTCACGCCCTCAGGTCCAACAAGTGCCTTCTTTCCCAACACGTGCTCATTTCCTACAGGCCCAATGAACGTTGGCCTATTTTATGCACCAAATCCACTAAGCCTTATTTTAGAAAGGTTGACTGCCCTTAAGAATAAGACCCAACAATAGCCACCCACAGCTAGTATGGTTCAAACAAGTAATTTATTTAAGGCACTTGCTACCATCAAAGGTAAGACTAAATGTCCTTGTTGTATAGTTGACTCACGTGCCTCTAATCATATGACTGATGATGTTTCATTGTTTTCAACTTATACATCTGCCAAGTCTCGTCTAATGGTTAAAATTGTTGATGCCTCTGATTCTCTAGTGGCTGGTAGTGGTACCATTAATGTTTCAGCTACACTCATACTTCACGTTGTTCTACATGTTCCTAAGTTAAAATGCAACTTATTATCTGTGAACCTATTAAATAAACGAGAACGATGTCATAATGATTTCTATGCCACTCATTATGTCTTTTAGGATCTATTCACGGGGATGACGATTGGTGTTGCTAAGGAACTTGATGGACTCTACTGCCTGAATGATTGTCATCATCCAGCAATATATATATGTAATAAAGTGTGTCTCCCTAGAACTAGTGATATGGAGTTATGACATAAAAGATTAGGACATCCCAACTTTCATTATATGTGTAAGATGTTCCTATCTATTTGCCCAAATAAAAATTATGAATTTTATTGTGACTCATGTGAATTGGCAAAACATCATCACACTTTTTTCCCAGCATATCTTATCACCCATCCAAACCTTTTTCCATTATCCATAATCATCTATGGGGTCTATCCCGTATTCCAAATCGCACCCACTCAAAATGGTTCATGACCCTCATTGATAACTATATCCGTGTCAATTGGGTTTTCTTCTTAAAGGATAAAACTGACGTTTGTCAAACGTTTATTGATTTTTATAATATGATCTATATACAATTCGATACCAAAATTCAAACCCTTCATACGGATAATGGTACCGAGTACTTTAATCAGTCGCTCTCCAACTTCCTCAAAACGCAAAGCATTACTCATAAAAGATCTTGCCCTCATAGCTCTCAACAAAATGAGATTGCTGAACAAAAAAATAGACATATCCTAGAAACTACCCGTGCTCTCCTTTTTAGCAGTAACGTTCCTACCTACTATTAGGATGATGTTATTCTCACAGCTACCTTCTTGATCAATCGAATACCTTGCAAACTGTTATATTTTCAAACACCCCTCTAGGTTCTCCATCACCATTTCAACAAACCCTACCTTAAAAATACCTTACCTTTGAGAGTATTTAGTTGTACCACCTTTGTTCACTTATATCATTCCCTCAAACTTCACCCCCAAAGTTGTTAAATGCATTTACCTAGGGCTTGCTGGGAACCAAAAGAGTTACAAATATTTTGATCCTGCTTTTAAGTGTCTCTACATTACTTTTGATGTCACCTTCCGTGAAGGTGTTCCCTTTTATGCCTCAATTCGGGGGAGACTTGGAAAGAACCTCAGACCACTTAAACAGACACTGAACCCATACCTATATATCCTCAACATGAACCCGATGGAATCTATATCCTTGAAGATCCAGTACATGAGGAACTAAGTAAGGAGGACACTAGTTCAGGAGGAGATACCAATAGGTGAGTCAAGTCTACACTCGTAGAAACATGGACACAACAGGTAATATATCTCAAGTAACTGACACAACCCAAGAGTCTGAACCAGGAGCAGGTCTTGATCATGGGAACCTGATGAGAAATACAGACCTCGACCTTTCAATTGCATTCAAAAAAAACAACAAAGGTCATGTACTATACACCCCATAGAAAGGTTTGTCTCTTATGAAGCTTTGTCATCAAAACATTATGCTTTTGTATCTCACCTTGATCAGATCAGGATACCATAAAGCATAAATGAGTCTCTTGATAGTCCTAAATGGAAAAAAGCAGGGATGATAAAAATAGAGGCCTTAGAGAGCAATAAAATATGGGAAGTAATTGAGCTACCCAAGGGTTAGAAAATAGTAGGCTGCAAATATGTCTTTACCCCAAAATATTGTGCTAATGGAACTCTATATAAATACAAAGTAAGATTAGTGGCGAAGGGTTTTACCCAAGTTTATGGCATGAACTACACCAAGACATTTGCAACATTGGCCAAACTCAACACCATCTGGATTTTATTCTCTCTAGCTACTAACCTAGACTAGCCTCTACACTTATCAAAAATGCATTTTTGAAAGGGGAATTGAAGGAAGAAATCTACATGAAAATGCCCCTGGATTCCTCGGAAGAAAGGAAAATCAAATGTGTAAATTAAGGAAGTCATTGTATAGTTTAAAACAATCTCCTCGAACCTGGTTTGAGAGATTTACTAAGGTACTTAAAGCTCATAATTATACACAGGGATAAAGTGATCACACCCTATTCTTCAGATACCTACATGGAAAAATTGTGATATTGGCAGTATATGTCGATGACATTATCCTTATAGGTGATAATCCAGCAAAAGTTGATAGGATCAAGAAGGCACTGAACAATTAATTCCAGGTTAAATACCTCATAAAAATGAAGTATTCTCTGGGTATGGAAGTTGGTAGATCTACATAAAGAATCAGTATCTCGAAGAGAAAGTACATACTAGACCTTTTAGAAGAAACATGTATGCTTGGCTGCATACCAAGTGATACTCCTAACGGGCTGACTAAATAAGTGATACTGAAGACCTAGGGAAGGCTGTAGATATGGGGAGATATTAGCATATGGTGGGTAAATTGATTTACTTATCTCACACTCGATCAGATATTACTTATACAATCAGTGTGGTAAGTCAACATTCTCATGACCCTAAATAAAAACACCTGAATGAAGTTTATAGGATCCTCAAATACTTAAAGGGCTACTCGGGCTAGCTCTCTTGTTCAAAAGATCTGACAAAAGAGATGTGGAGATGTTAACAGATGCTGATTGGCTAGGTGACTAAGATGATAGAAGATCCACCTCATGTTATGTTACCTATATTTGGGGAAATCTAATCACTTGGTGTAGCAAAAAATAGAGTGTGGTTGCCAAAAGCAGTGCTAAAGCTGAGTTCAGAGCTATAGCTCTTGGAATCTGTGAAGGTCTATGGGTAAAGGGAGTACTAGAAGAATTAAGAATGGCGATAAATCTACCTATCAGACTACAATTAGATAATATGGTAGCCATCAACATGTCACATAATTCAATCCAACATGATAGAACTAAACATGCAGAGACAGATAGACATTTCATAAGAGAAAATATTGATGCAGGGACAATTGATCTAAAATATATTCCTTCAAAAGAACAAACAGCAAATATGCTCATAAATAGATTGACCCGAGATAAATTAGAATATCTAATTGACAAGTTGGACATGATAAATATCTATACTCCAACTTGAATAGGAGTGTTGAAGATATTCAATTTAATGAGAGAAACTATAGGGATTGAGAAAGAGAGATTATAAGAGATACTGTGTGATTTTATTCCTTGAATCATTCCCAGATTATATACTGTAAATCCCATCCAATTTGGGATCCCATATGCGTATATATGTAATAGAATAGCTGAATAATAGATACAGAAAAATATTACATAGAACCTCGAGTTATTTGAATTTCTGTCTTTCTCCTCACTGTCACGAGCATGCGTCACACAAGAAACAAAGGAAAAGATGGTTAAATGATAATTTCTCTTCCTCTTATTTGGAAAGCTTATGTTTTCCCCCTCAAAAGTTCGTTTTTGCCAAATTAGGAGGACTTTTGGAGTTGCATATCCTTCATTTTGTTCTCCTTACAAAGATACTGCCAAAATAAGGGAAATGCGTGTATAGAATCTTCCCCTCCCTCCTCTGTCCAAACATACCTCAAAGTTTTGTAACTGAAGTTCAAGTGTCCACCAACTCTTGGCATCTTTTGTAGTCCCTTGTTGGCTGTTATCAGGAAATGAATATGCTTTCTGGGCATTTTCTGTTGCTACGAGCACCATGTTTCTTTGTAATTTGTTACTAGCAGAGTAGCTGTCTGTAGTACGTCTTTACATTATCAAATTGATACAAGACTTTGAATTCTTTTTCGTTAAGCTATTTATCATATGTATCTTAGAGAATGCACTTAGTTTTTCAGTTCAGATGTGCAGTATTGAAGATAATTTGCTTCAAACGAAAATTGTAGAAGCCAAATTATCTCAAGGAATGATGAACAGTGTCTTCCTTAAGACTCAAGATTCTTTTTTTTTTTGTACAACAAAGACTCAAGATTTTTTTTCTGTACAAGAGAGGGCTAATATGCCCAAAATAAAAGAAATTAAACAACATGGGGATTAAATCCCAAACACTCCTTGATCATAATTGCCTTTAGATGAGAAGGGTACGAATATATTACTGCTGTATTTGTCAATCCTTCTTTAGCCAAAGTATTTGCCAGATGGTTATGTTCTCTGGATATGTGTTGGATTTTGAGCTCCCAATCTAGAGTCATCATCTTCTGTATCTGTGACACTAATAAGCTGCACCTATTAAAATTTGAACACATTAACATGTTGACCACATTCTTAGTATCAGATTCAAGAATAATCTTCTTAAATCCTAGATCCCAAACTAGCTTTAGTCCTTTGTATACCGCCCACTACTCTGCTTCAATCACATTACAAGAACCCAACACTCTCTTAAACCCCACAATCCAACTTCCTGAATGATCTCTAATAACTCCACCACATCCTGCTATGCTATGAGCAACTGTAAGTGCTCCATCCACATTTAGTTTAACCCAATCTGTTGGAGGAGGCTGCCAATGAGGAGAAACTGAAGTTCCTTCATTTGTTAATGAATCATCCTGAATTGGCATTAAGCTTTTCCAATTTCGCATAATAACCAATAAGGGATCTATTGGTTTCAAAAAGTCATTGTCAAAAATGAATTGGTTCCTCCATTTCCATAAACTCCATATTGAAACCCCCCATATTAAACTCCAATTAGTACTTCCATCAATACCTAACTCCCTTTTGAGATTCATTGCAAACCAGTCTCGCAATGTCGCTCTAAAGAAAGAAGACCACTTTCTGGGGTGAATTAAATTACCCCAAAATTGTCTAGCATAATAACAATCATGGAGAATATGTAAAATGTCCTCTGTGTCTTCATTACAATACTGACAGATTGCATTAGTTGATTACCACCTACTCCTCCAATCGTTTGTTGGTAAACGATTATTAAAGGCTAACCACATGAATACTCTAATACGTTCAGTCCCTCTCCACTTCCATATATCTTTGTACACAGAGCTATATGTATGTGTCGGATGCTTCTCAATTAGAAAATATGCACTTTTAATTGTAAAAGTACCTTCATTTGTAGCATTCTAAACCATCACGTCATTACCCGCCTCCAGTATGAGTGGAATTTTGCTAATTAACTTCTGAAATACATTACTTGGTATGATTGTAGCAAGTCTCTGGAAATCCCAAACCCCACAAGTGGTCCAATCTGCAACTTTAGTGCTTTCTTTCTCTCTTGTAATTGGCCGAATACATAAGTCCTTTAATCTTTTATCCGAAAATAGCCATCTATCATTAAAGAAATTCATCGACTGCCTATTTCTGATATGCTATCTTGTGCCCAACTCAATTATGTCTTGTTGTTGTGCAATAAATTTCCATAATGCAGAATCTCCCTTTCTAACATCCAACAAATTCTCCTCATTCCTAATCATATATTTATGAAATAGTACATCAACCCATAGTCCTTTGTCTCCATTAACTAGCCTCCAAGCTATTTTGGCCCCACATGCTTGATTAAATGATGATAACTTCTTGAAACCAAGACCCCCATACAATTTAGGTCTGACAATTTGATCACATCTAATAGGGTGAAATCCATAAGAGTTTTGACTATGTCCCCATATAAAGTTCCTTTGCACTCTCTCTACTTCCTGACAGATCGCAATTGAAATTTTAGCCACTTGCATAGGATATACCAGTATAGAACTTAAAACAGACTTTGCCAAAGTGATTCGTCCAGCCACTGAAAGAGTACTCTCCTTCCAAGTATCTAGTTTTGTTTTGACTCTATCAATAATGTACTGGAAAGTATCTCTGGGTTTCCTCCCTCCAATGATTGGAAAACCTAGATAGTACCCTATATCAGCAGAATTAGCCATTCCTGTAATGTGACAAATGTTCCTTCTGATGCTATCATTTACCTTTGGAGAGAGAAAAACTAAGGATTTACTCTTGTTGATTTTTTCCCCTGATACTTTACAGAATTTGTTAAGACAACTCATCATGCATTTTGCTTGTTTTTCCGTTGCCACTCCAAAAAGAAGCAGATCATCTGCAAACATCAAATGAGAAATAGATGGACCTTTAGTAGTTACCAAAATTGGTTTCCACTGTTCTGAATTAACTGCATCAGTTATGAGATGAGATAACATGTCTATACAGAGAATAAATAAAAGTGGTGAAATAGGGTCTCCTTGTCGGAGACCTCTTTTAGGAGAGAAAAATTCAGTTTTAGAACCATTCCATAATAAATTATATGTAACCGAAGTAATACAACTCATAATAAGATTTATAAGAGCATGATCTAATTCCACATCAATAAGAACCTGTTGAATAAAGTCCCATCAAATGCGATCATATGCCTTCTGTAATCAATCTTAAGAGCCATAAATCCTTTTCTTCCTTTAGTTTTCTTCATTATATGCATAATTTCTTGCCCGACTATAATATTATCCTGAATATGTTTGCCTTTTATAAAGCTAGATTGATAAGGAGAAACAAGATCATCCATAATATTTCTTAACCTACTCAAAATCACCTTAGTTATACATTTATAATGCACATTACATAATGCAATAGGTCTAAAATGTCCCATCATCTCAGGATTGTCAATCTTTGGTATAAGGGAAATCAATGTCTTATTTGTAACATCCTCAATAGACCCTTCCTAGAAGGCTTTTTTTTACAAATTTGCATAAATTATTCCCAATTATATCCCAATTAGTCTGGTAAAATATCGGGGAAAATCCATCAATACCAGGAGCCTTATAAGGCCCCATAGAAAAAAAAAAGCTTCTTTTATTTCTATATCAGTAGGTACATAAGACAAATTTAGTAGACGATCTTTAATCTCTGAAGGAAAATTTGTCTTAGTATTTAAAGTACATGGAGAAATATCATCCCAATCATAAAGACTTTTAAAGTAATTCAAAACCATGTTTATCAGCTTCACCTCATTTTCTATCTAATTCCCACTATCATCTTTAAGAGTTAAAATTCTATTTCTCCTTCTTCTCATTTTTGTTTTCAAATGATAATAACGGGTATTTCGGTCCCCTTGATTAATCCAATCTGACCTAGCTTTTTGAAACCACTTGATCTCTTCTAATTTTAGAATATGTTCTAACTCAGTTTGCAAATCATTTTCAAGAAAGTTTAAAAACTTTGAATGAGTATAAGCTGGTGAACTTTGTATACCACTCAATCTAGCAAGAAGAGTATTCTTTTTCTTCTCCACAAAACCAAAAACATTTTTATTCCATTCCAATAAAGAATCACTCAAGTTTTCCAAAGACTTACTAAAATTATCTCAGTCAATCCAATTAGTTGAAATAAAATCTTTGAAATTATTATGTGTAAGCCACATGCTTCAAAACGGAATGGTTTATTTTTCCCCCATTAATTTGATTTAAAAATTGCAGTACAATGGGATTATGATCAGAAAATTGAGTTCTAGGAAGCATTTTCAAAATGCAATCAGATAAAGTATTTAAAAAATGAGTATTCGCTAGGCCCCGATCTAATCTTTCATATAACCTAGAACAACCATTAAATTTAGGACATTTTCATGTAAATTTACAAGGCCATATTCCCTAACTCTATCTTGAAACCAATTAATTCTATTTTGTGAGCACCACCCCCCCAGTTATATCAGTATATTTTAAAATATCATTAAAATCTCCAAAAATAACCCAAGGGATAAAAATAGTACTAGATAAAAATTTTAAATCATTCCAAAGTACCTGGCGATAATTTGAATGTGGAATTGCGTAGACAGCAGTCAACATGAATGGAGTTCAGCCTTGTATCTCGCAGTGAAGATGAAAAAATTGTTTGTTTTCCTGGAGAACTGAAATTTTTATTGAATCACTTCTCCAGGCCGCTACTAATCCTCCAGACCGACCTGAGCTAGGAATTATTTTGAGTGAATCAAATCCCAAAGAATTCATGAACTGAAATCGGGATAAGCTTTCACACTTTTCTGACAAAATTATGAGACTTGGTCTTAAGCCAGTACATACAACCTTTAGATTTCTGAGGAGCCCATTAGCACAAGCCCCCCTAGTATTCCAATATAATAAACTATACATAAAATTAATAATAATTCTTTTTTTCCAAACCAGGCCCACTTAGTCTCTTGACTCAAATTGAGTCTCAGCCACCATGATGTCATAATTTTCTTCATTACCCTCCACCATTATTTGATTAGGCCTTTCTTCCACGTAGCCCACCATTTCAAGTCCATAATCACCAGGATCCAATTCCTTTATTCCAATATCTTGCCCATCTTTTGTTAAAGGGAAATGGGCTTGATAATGGTCCATTTCTTCCTCCACTTCATTTAGCCCATTTCCATTTCTTTTTTCTATATCACATTTTGTCTTCCCCTCATGCCCAATTCCAGTTACGTTAACTCCCTCCTGTGATGTTCCAATGATAGCCCAATTTTTCACCTCAATGTCATTCACCTGTCTTGTCCTCTTTTCTCTTCTTATCAACCCAACATCTTCTCTCCCCTAATTTCTCCAACCTGCTGCCGACCTACCTCTCTTTAATCACTTACCCCTCTAAAAAATTATCCGTTGCCTCACTTCTTATCCCATCATTTGATCTCAGCCTAGTCTTTCCACATTGAGCAATAGCTAGTGGTGTCTGTTCCTGTCTCGTGATAGCCCGTACATGCTCAACTTCTCCGACTCCATTTTCCTGTTCAATGACTTGGGCCAACACTCCGAACCTAGACCCCATGTTTTTTGGCTGTGAAGTCTCCGTTTTGGGTCCCTTTGGTTTGCGCTGCCGACGAAGTTTTTGGACTACATGCCATTGCTCCTTTTCTCCCTGTGAAATGCATCCTTCATTCATACTCCTTTCATTCTCATTTATTTGAACTTTCCCTTGTGCCTCTGTTCTCTGTGTTTGATTGCTTCTGGTTGGACACCCTTCTTTTCAGTGCCCATAAGTCCCACAATGAGTACATAGTAAATGTAAGCCCTCATACTCCAGATAATACTCACCTCCATCTAGAGAGAATCCCGACATCAGCTGCTTGCCCAAATCTATTAAAACACATAAACGTGCGTAATGTCCTCTGAGCTGACAGGTTGTGTTCATATCCACCTTCAGGGTCTCCCCAATCCTGTTGCCTATAATTGTTAGAGCCTCTTCATCGCAATACTCCAGTGGCATCTTTGGAACCCTTATCCACACTGTAACTTTATCTATCTTTGCATGCTCCGGTTGAAAATTTGGCTCCCACAGTTTCACTGTTAAGTAGTGATCATATATCATCCAAGGCCCTCCTGTTAACGCATTAAAATAATCCTCCCTGTTTGATAACTTCACTACATAAAAACCATGGCCTATATTGATGAGATTGACAACCCCTCGTTTAGCCCATAATGCTTGTAATCTTGTTTGAAGAGCCTTATACCCGATATTTCTATCTAACAATTTAACTATTACTGCCTTTCTCCAAGCTTTGAATAATCTCTTCTTCATTTTGCCAGAGAAAGTGAAGGTAGGAAAATTCCTCATTGGATCTTCAGATGTCTTTACCATATGATCTTCCTTACTCTGTTCCATATCTTGTATTGATTCTTCTGGCATTGCATCATCAGAATAAGAATTATCCTCTTCTTCAACTTCATCCTCAGAGTGATCTTCATTCCCTTTTAGTTTGTCAGCAAAAGTAGGTCTCCCAGTTGAACCAAGCTTTGGCCATTGCTCATGGTACGAATCTCCTACTACCACCTTGTTTCCATTCTTAATCTTTTTTGCACTATGTAATAGTTGATCATCTTCTTCTGGAGAAGGAGGAATTAACATTTGCTTGTTGCCAGAAAGAACTAATGCCATCGAAAAGAGTTTCAGAGATTTTCTTTTTGTTTTGAACGATGTTGAAATTGTGTAAATACAATTGAAGTGAGGATGTAAAGATAATAAAGAGGAAAAAAAGGCTAACCTAGCCCGGTCTGGCTCAACCTAATAATTTCTTGGCTGGATTCCATTGGGCGGGGCCTTTGGGCTGTAATAGCTTATTGTTATCTCGCTCATAACTTTCTTAAACCCTCTTGTTCTTGTCTTTGGGGATCATTGATCAGTTAATTTTGTGAACTCCTTGTAACCAAAAAAACAAAATTTGTGAATTCCTTAAAAGTGAAGGGACATGGTTGTATCACATAAAACTAATAATCTAATATATGATTTTTTTTATAATATTATTATATCTTAGAAGTTCTTAACTGTCGCTTCCAACATACTCTAATATATGTTTTAAAAAGCAAATGAAGGTAATGATTGATGAAGTATGTGTAATGAATGGATTTAATGCTCCTTATCTCTCTTTTATGTGACGTTAGCCCATAGCCTCTTTATATGTATATAATGAAAAAAAAGAGGTGACGTCTTGCTCAAGAAAGATACAAGTGACGTAAAGTTGCTTTTTCTCAATGGACCTTTTTGTCTTCTCCGTTGATGAGTTTGAAACGTTGAACTATGGGTCCCACAATAAATTATTTTTTTATATTTAACTAACTTTTTTTAATTTAAAAAAAATAATTAATAAGACTTTTCTTTTATAAAATAATGAATAGGACTTTATACAAAGGAATGGAGGGAGTATAAAGTTAAGAAACTTAAGGGAAATTTAAGAGATGAATAACTACCTAAAAGTACGGTTGTGTATGAGAAACCCTTAGGAGTCTATGTCTTCCAAGTTTCAACCACCAAATTCTATATTTATCTCAAAATCATCCCTTCAAGCCTCATACAGCATTCCAACTTCAAGCCTTTGCTGTAAGGGGACCCTTAGAGCAGGCAATCCAGACCTGCAATTGTTATGCAAGAACTCATAAAATCCCAGCATAGTTCTATCAAACCAGCCACAATTGGGGCCGATATAAAACCGAGTTTTTCCACGGACATGAACCACGCCGGCAGACTGTGCTTCTTCTAGCCTAGAAATCTCTTGTTCTATCTCATTTGGATCAGATAGGACATGGCCATTGCAACTCTTTATATGTTGAATCAAACTACTAGTCACTTGAGCAAAAAATTCATCTCCTTCAAGGTTCAAAGAATCCGCATAACCATACTGAATCACACAACTGTAAAACCCTTTGTGGCTCAATTGGTTTATGACAATCCTGTCATGTGAAGCAACCTTGGGGACCAACAGATACCTAAGAGTTGTGAATATTGTAACCTTATGGAAGGATTTCATGTTCTTTACATAGTGTCCTAGTATAGGAGTCAAACCATCTTGAATGTTGCTATAAAAGAAGCATATGCCAGGCACTGTTTGAACACTGCGATCCGCCAAAAGCACTTCGAGTCTGTCTAAGGTTATCTTGTGAGTTACCTCATACTCAATCTTCCTCTGTCTTCCATAAAACCAACCGAACATGATGATAGCGAGGATAAAAGAAATGGCGAAAGGAATCCATCCACCTTCAAGGAGCTTAGTGAAAACTGCACTGACATAAACCCCTTCCATGACAAAAAATACACAGAAGTATAGAGCAACTAGAATAGCATGAGTCCTCCATATCATGATCATGACTAGTGTAAGTAATATAGTGGTGATGAGCATCACTAGACTAACAACAACACCGAAAGCATTCCCGATATCTTTTCCATCCCCGAAAATAAGTATGACAGCAACACAAAGGACCATGAGGATGTAGTTCACTTCAGGCGAGTAAACTTCTCCTTCTTTACTATGTGATGTGTGTAGAATCTTTACCCGGGGGAAATAATCCAGAACAACAGATTGCTTGATTACAGAAAAAGTGGCTGATATCAATGATTGGCTGGCAACAATTGCGGCGGATGTTGCAATAACAAAGATAGGCCAGTAGATTGGAGATGGTATAAACTTGTAGAATCCATCATCATGATCATTGGGATTCTTGATGAGGTAAGCCGTCTGTCCCGCGTAAGTCAGAACTAAAGACGGGTAGATTGTGAATAAAAATGCTATCTGTGAAAAGGAGGGAAAAGATGAGGATGGCTACCAGCTGAAACAGCTTAATACTCAACCGATCTTTAATATAGGATATATTTAACTAATTTAATTAAATTAAAGAAGTTAGTTAAATTAATTAGTATAATATATATTTTCTAAAACACCATAATCATCTCCTTTAACTCCCTCCCGTTGAGAAAGTATCAATAGGGGTAATTTAAAAAAATAATAATAAATATAGAAAATAAATCTTATATTTAAGACTAAGATTAATCCCCAATTAGATTCTGTATTAAAACCAGGAGGAGTATAAGCTTAAGAAAAGGCCAAACATAATGAAAGCAAACCTGAATGGACCGCTGGTTAAAATGACCAAGATCAGCAAACATTGCCTCGGAACCTGTCAATTTTATGATATTTTTAAGAAATAAATGAAGAAGACATTTATAAACTAAAAAAAGGGGGGGATTATGACTCATTATTACCCACTTGCCTATAAATTTAGATGAAAATTTAGGATGCCACTCATGGTTTGATGCATTGATAATCACACATCATTCAAGGAAACAAATAAATCAGTAGTGCACTAGAGAAAGATTAGAAGTAGAACTGGATGGATGTATAGTACAAAAAATACGCTTATTTCAGACTCTAATGCAGAGATATGATGCTCAAAGAACAATCACAGTGAAAAAGATAATGAAACCTAAAGGCATCTTCTGAGATTTTTGTTAGGATCACAGAAGATTTATTTTATTATTGAAGATATTACACCTTTATTATAGGGATAGGATATTATTCTGTATTTATGAGCCATTAAAGCAAAGATTCCTCTCGTATATTTATCCCTTTCCTCAGAATGAATAAAAATCATTTCCAATCATATATGTCTACAACTTTAAATAACCCCAACATCCATTTAAAGGAAATGCGAATCTTCCCAAGCCAAGTAAAAGGTGCCAAATATTTTAAGTGATAATTATATTCAGAAGAAAGAATTGGATCGATCCCGACCTTACTGGTTACCCTCAAAATTTCCTTTCAAGATTCTCTTTCGCTAAAAAGAGCAGATAAATTATAAAGTTTATGGCCTTACTGGTGACAAGAACTAATGTAAAGCAAAAAGTATTACATAAAAATGCATGTTGTTAGACTAAAGGGTTCTTCAAAGGTGAATTTCTCACTTCTATGTCATGCATTAAGGATAAGGCATATACCTGTAATGCAAAGGACTGTACCGCTAAGTAAAAGCCATCCGGTTTTTTCATTTTTCAAAAAGAAACGGAAAATGTAGCGTGGCGATAAGGCCTTGAATATAGTTGGATAGTGGCGTATGATGCTGTAAATTCCCACAAGTGGGGTGCTCAAGGTCCATGCACCCATTATGGGAGAAAACAGGAAACTCACACGAGATGTACCGTATTTCTGCAACAAGAAAAGAAAGACCAAGACAACTGCAGAAAGTGCTTCCACGAGTGCTGCAACAGCGTGTGCAACAAAAAGATTTAGAAGAGAAGGAAAGTGATATAACATAGAAACTTAGAAAGCAAACTGTACAACAAAGTTTACAGACTGACTTAAGCTATATTGCCTCGTATATTATTATAACGGAGTAAGATTCCCCTGAAGTTTTTATCAGCTTGAATATACCATTGTAATTGATCAATTGGCCATATTAAATCTACTTATACGTAGTTATTAAAATTCTAATAACTAAATTATTCATGAAAGACCTTAAAGAAGTACGGGGTTCAAAACTCAAGCTTCTTATTGTTCAGCACAAGATACTGTAAAAATGAAGGAATGCTTCCTGCTTGACTTTAACATAATCTGCAATTCCTGAATGCAGTAGAGAGAAATGCAATGCCATATGTCAACGTATGGCAATGAAAGTTGCGTGATGACTTTTTTGCAATATTCATATGTATAACTTTTATTTTTGTAAATACTTGTTAAGGCTGCTGGCCAAGTTATGGAATATTTTCTGCTTGACAACAAATTAATAATATCAGCTTGTTTTGGAAAATAGAAACGTCACAACCAACAAATTCATCATACTTTTATGTAAAGCTTGTCTTCGTGCCAAACCAAGCAAGTGGCAATTAAATTACCCAGTACTCTATTTGTAATTTTCCAACTAACAAATTTGAAAAATCTCAAGCTTATGGCCTTGTAATATTGGCTGAAGCACTTACATTTGCTGACAGAAGGAAAGGGTGCTCTTATTCCATCAATTGCTGACAAAACTGGGAATAAAGTAACAAGTTGAATCAAACATCTAAACAATAAATGCCACTGCATTAGTTTTTACTGAACCAATGAAAGAAGATAACATTCTGAGGCAAACCTGAAATTGCAGGAGTAAGTATGCCATCACCTATAAGCATGCATGTGCCTAACATGGCAACAAAAAGTAATACCCTTCGAGCAACCAGACTTCTTTCAAAAAATTTCCCAAGCCTACTCTGTGTTTCGGTGCCCCTTTGCATGTTTGAACTTGTAGTTGAGAGTAAATGTTGTCGCTTAGAAGGCAGGATTCCAATATTCAAATGCCTGCAGAGTAATGAATACAAGGCAAAAGTTCCACCTGCAATTCATCATGAGCTATGGAAGTCAAGATTAATTCCAAGCACACTTTGGCCAGAGTAAGCTCAATCAGTGAACCTTAAATCACCAAATTACGGTTACACAATGAACTAATCAAAATAGCTTAGATAATATCCCCTCATATAGCATCAATCTAGGACATGCATTTTTTTTTTTGTATATGAAAGCTTAGGTGAGTTGAGTCTTAAGGGACTCACCGGAGTCAGAATATGCTTTCAGGCTGAAATAACACTTATAAAGAGATACTTACAGATTGACCACTAAGAAAGTTCTCATATTAGTAGTAGAATTTGAATTCACTACTACCTTGTGAGTTATGAGACAACTCCTTACCAGCAAGACCAACATTTGTTGCCATATGGGACATGCATTTAATAGAACATAACATGCAATCTAATTTACAACAGAAACCTATGGTAGGGAACTACGCTATTCTAGCCTTTTAAGAATAAAGTTGACAGTGAATTTCTACTTTGTGTATGTACCTTCACCATGATCATCAGCTTTGATAGCTATGCTGGCATATTTTACAACCCCTATTAGAGAGAGAGTCCAGAACATGATGCTGTAGATACCCAGATAGTCATCTTCTGTTGGAGACTTCAATGGCATTGAAGGGTAAACATATAGAGGCGATGTCACAAGTCCGCCAAATACAACCCCCAAGGTCCTGTATGCAAGTAACAAAGTTTTCCATCTACCCTTTTTCTGCTACAAACAATAACTTGCATCATTAATGCCCAAACATAGAATCAAAATTACGCCATCAAACTTGAAAGAACAACACAGACAAGGGAAAAGGAAACTGCTTCTTAACAAAGTAATTACATGTATAGTTAGAGATGGAATGGAAGTGCAGACAGAGGAATGAAAATATACAGTGTATCAAAGCATGCATGATATCGAACACTTTATTAACACAAAAGAAACAACGAAGCATTCAAAACATTCAGTTTGACCCCTGAATTCGAGCGTTTCATATCTCCAAAACATAGATACAGTCAGATAGACAGAAAAGAAACAAAGCATAGAAACGTCAGGTTGTCGTTAGATTTGGGAATCAAGACATTGGCATGAAAGCGAAGAGAAAAGACAAGAACCTGGGACGAAGGGACTGAAGAGTGAGGAAGTTGGAGCTCAGGATCCATATCCATGTGCCGACGACGATGGAGAACACTGCGGCCTCCGCCTATGCTTGATTATTTAAGAAAGAAGATATTCAGGTCTTCAATGTTGTAAACGGAACTATCAACTATGGAATGATTAGTTACCTCTTTCTGGGCCTGTTTTCTACTCAGAAAACTTAGTTTGTGATACTTCTTATTGGCGTAAAGAGACCTAACGTGAGACCGTAGGACGGCACCTGTTGTCGTTTATAGCTTTTGGTTGTTGGTCAATGGTCTACTTTCATAAAATTCCAAGACTTTTTCAGGCACTGGATCCAAGGGATGCCTTATATATATATATATATATATATATATTAAAGGTGTGATTTGTTGTTCATGAACACTAGTAGTGATCGATAATTGATAATAATTCCAGAAAATTTAAAAATTAAAACTTTTGCAGTAGTACAATTGATGTAAAATAAGAAAAAGACATGGTAGAAATTAGAAGGAGCGAAAGGTCAAAATAGAAGGGAGAAAAAGGTTGAGTAGACATGAGGGAGATAAAAAACATTGAAAAAGATAACTACTAATTCAATAATTTATCAGTGTGTGTAAAATTGAAAACTTAAAACTATATATATAAATAAGAGAAAATGACATTTAAATTCTATATAAGCAATTGAATAATAAAAAAAATTCTAAAAAATGGCATAATTAATGTCAAGTCCTATGGGACCTCATATGAATTTTTTCTAATTATAAAAAGACATAAATATCCCTACGACTGAAATTTTCCCTTAAGCAAACGTCTCACTATGGCTCTCGCGATAGTGAGATACGGATACCCGATAGTGGGATTTACCCTCCATTGGGGAAATCTAAAAACCCGGCTATACCCATTTTCTGCACGTTTTTTAAGATATATAGATAATGTAACCCCGATGGTGGGGTTTACCCCTCCATCAGAAAAATTCAAATGTTCCTTCTTCAAATGTCCCATCAGTTATACTTACAACTTCAACGCCTAAAATAATAATCACAGTACCAGTAACTAACAACTCTAGTCCCTATAACTAAGAACCCCATCACTTGCAACTAACAACTCCAGTCCCTGTAACTAAGAACCCCATCACTTGCAACCAACAATCCCATTAACGGCACTAACAACCCTAGCACCTGAACTAACAACTCCAACACTTGAAATAACAACCCCAGCATATGCAACTAATAACTCATGTCCTTGCTGTGGTTGTTATTTCAGGTGGAGAGGTTGTAAGTGCAGTTGATGGGGTTGTTAGTTGCAGTTGATGGAGTTGTTAGTTGCAAGTGTTAGGGTTATTATTTCAGGCGCTAGGGTTGTTAGTTGCAGGGACAGGAGTTGTTAGTTGCATATGCTGGGGTTGTTATTTCAGGTGTTAGAGTTGTTAGTTCGGGTGCTAGGATTGTTAGTGCCGTTAATGGGATTGTTAGTTGGAGCTGATGGGATTCTTAGTGTAGGTGATGGGGTTCTTAGTTACAGAGATTGGAGTTGTTAGGTGATGGGGTTCTTAGTTATAGAGATTGGAGTTGTTAGGTGATGGTACTGTGGTTGTTATTTTAGGCATTGAGGTTGTAAGTGCAGTTGATGGGACATTTGAAGAAGGAACATTTGAATTTCCCTGATGGAGGGGTAAACCTTACTATCGAATATCCGTCTATCAGAGCACAGTTGGTCCAAAAACGCTTCGATCAAAATGGAATCGTTTGGTGATGCTGATTCCTGTAAATGAAGCCATCCAATCTCACCAGCAGGATGTAATCGGCAACAACCTTCACCTCTAGAATCAACATAACATGCAAATCAGTAACATAACTAATTGCCGCATAGCCCGCTTGCTACTACTATGCATCCTGTGATCTAAGTCAACGCCGACAACTTCAAATCTCTCATTCAATGAAGGAATTGTGAATTCAATAACTTTTTTTTGCTTGTTTGGCGTGAATATCTCTGGATGATCTGCACAAAACTTTCTTTGTTTCTACGTATGGAGGACATGCGCTGAGCCTTTTTCCACTATCTCAACCATTATCATACCTTGGTGGCTTGAAAGAGATATTTGTTTAAGGGAAAATTTCAGTCTTAGTGATATTTATTTCTTTTTACAATTAGAAAAAATTCATATGAGGTACCATAGAATTTGACATTAATTATGTCATTTCTTGGAATTTTTTTGTCATTCAATTGCTTACATGGGACTTAAATGTCATTTTTCCTATAAATAATAATAAAACTAATCCTAGTCAGAGTTTAAAGTTAAGGATATATCGATAAATTAAAATAATCATTAAATAATAAAATATAAAACTAATAAGATAATACTTCATCATTTTCCTTTTATCCTATATCTCATCAATAAGATTAAAATCTGTTGTTTTTTTTATATAGTTATTTTACTAGAAGTGCCTGTTTTGGTTTACCCCAAACTATAGTTTTAAAAGGGTTTCTGACCTAAATTTTAAAACAAACAGTCATATTTGTCTAAAATGTTTATGGATCAAAGTATGATTTAAAATCATATTTTTGAATAAGCTACTGGAAATAACTTTTTAGAACAGTAAAAAAAATTTATAAACTATCCAATTACTATTTTACCTCTATTTTTTCTGTTTTTTCTCTCTCCTCCTATCGTCTCTAGTCTTCTACATTGGGTCGCTCACTCATCATCATCTAGCTCTGTCGTCAGGGTGGGGTGCTAGATAGCGTCAATTGCTAGTCTTCGTCTTCTTCATCTGTCTAGCTCCATTATCTTTAGCTCCTCTGTCATCACGTCTTTAGCTCCTTCATCATAATTGTTGTTTGCCAGAAAGATAATATATGAGAGAGAGAAGAAGAGAGCCCTTCTCCTAAAGATGAGAGAGAGATGATGTTGATGGGAATGTATAGTGATTATCACTTTTTTATTTTATATTTTTTTTTAATAATTTATTAATCATAAAAAAATTTATAGTAATAACTATTTAAACACTCATTTATTTATAATTTTTTATATAATTTTTTTAAAAAAATTTATATAAAAATTATCTAAAAATTTTTTTATAAATTATTTTTTAAAAGTTTATCCAAATAAACGTAAAATGGCTAGAGATTTGCGGAGGAAGGAGGTTGATGTAAGAAACTCTTACTACCCTCAATGTCGCCGTGCTGTCAACTTCTCCTCAAAATGTTGAAAAATATATTTTTATTTTAATTTATTTTTATAAACTGAAATTAAAGTTAAAATGATATGATTTATATTTATATAGATTTTTATTCATCTAACTTTTACAAAACACACTTGTTTGAATAATACCCATCCAATCTATGACATATTTAATTAAATTAAATAAATTAGTTAATATATTATTTTTTTTAAATATACTAATAATTTTTATTAATATCTCCATTTTCTCTTTTATTTGATTATTGTTGAGGAGATATCAATAGAAATAATTTAGTAAAAATTGATAAATATAGAAAATAGAGATTTTATATTTAAAATAAATACTAACTTTTTAATTAAGTCTTATATTAAAGATTAAAATAATATATTAAAAAGTAGGTTAAAATGTAAAATGACATGAGTAGTTGAGAAAAGGAGCACCGGCACTTAATAGAGGGTAGTGGAGAAATGTACAGTAAACTACTAAACTCAACGTGATACACAGCAGAAGTAGCTGAAAGTTACTTTGATTTCAAAAGCAACTTTTACTCGAGAAGTTAGAGGGTAAATAAACTATGTTGAACATTAAACTCCACCTAAAAGTAGTTTTGTTATGGGTAGAAGTCAGTTAAGAGCCCCACGGCGTTCCAAACACACACTTCAAATGCAAGTTTCGTATCTGTTACATTATCGGTTGTGTTCGTATATACCTAATTGACTTGGACGTCTGTACATAATCAATTTTTGGGCAAAGAAACAAACATGTCCACTTATGATCACAAGAGAGGTTCTTTCTACAGTCAGAATTGATTTAGTAGTATTTATTTTATAGTACTCCTCCTACTAAATATATAATATATTAATTAATTTAATAAAATTTAAAAAAAATTATTATAATTTTTTAAAATATTAATTATTTTTCTTAACTCTTTTCTTTATTTTTTTATTTAATTATTATTAAAAGAGTATCAATATGGATAATTTAAGAAAAAAATGATAAATTTAAAAAATATATTTTATATTTATAACTAAAATTAACTTCCTAATTAAGTTTTATATTTAAAATTAGAAGAGTATTTTTTTTAGTTTTATAATTAATAAATATTCTATTTCATATCAAACATATCATTTATCAATAATCATTCGATTCCATGCATTCTGTTCATTCCTTTTAATGTGAGAATGACGCACTCGAAAGAAAATGGCAATAAATTATCCTAAATTTAACTCTCTTTCGTCTAATATATACACACATATATGGAGAAAACTTATCAAGTTTATTACATTTATTTCATCAATATGTATATAAACCATTGTACAAGAATGGGATGGTCTCATATATACGTCATCTATCCAAATATATAAAGTATTAATTTTTTGTCCTTCCAGTAATGCCTAATAACTAGTACTTCGCTATTACTATTCATGTTGCCAAGAGAGAAACCCTTCACCTGAATTAAATAGAGGCATTTTTTTTAAAAAAAATAATGATATAATCTAGGACAAATTAATATGATTAGCTGTTATAACCATTTTTCTTAATTTTGGGGAGATATGTGGGTCACTTATGGCAGGTTTGGTTCAGTCACATGAAGTATAGGTTTACATGTAATTCTGTAATTCTAATACATTTTATTGATTCATGGTATTTGCTTGGCACGGTAAAATAATTTAATATAATTCTGATTACAACAAATTACATAACCTCCTTTATTACATAATTTTATGTGTGTGTAATCTAGATTCATGCTTTTACAAATGGTTAATATCATTGTTGATCATCATAATTTAATCGAATTTTAATTTTCGTCCGTCCTCAATCAATGTACAGAGATTGAGAGAGAGATGAGTTTTGATAAAATGTGTATTTTCTTTGCTGCCCTCGTGTTTGAAAAATGGACAGTGAAAGATTGTGATCCGTGTGTAGTACTTTTTAATGTTTTCTATCTCCAGTGACAGAAGTGAGCAGAAAAGGAGAGATGGCGACTTCCTTCTCTCTACAATCCATCGATGCAAATCTATAGCCGTCACCTCCCCTCTCTGCCACTGCTCCCGCTGAGATCTAACATTGGGATGATAGCAATGACGATAGACCTGTGAGGATGAACAACGGCTACCAACGACAATGGACAATGGACTGAGAAGACCATAAGCAAAAACTAGATATAGAATAAGAGAGAGAGATGAAAGGTGGAGAGTAAAAAAAAGGATAAAAATTAAATAGTCATTAAATATCCTATAAATTATTTTTTATATTTAAAAACTATTATTATTAGCTTATCATAATTTATAATTTAATCTATAAATCTTTTTTTTAGATATTTAAAGGATATTTATTTTATTTTTTTAAATTATAATTTAACCCAAAAAATTTCTTAAACTATAGTTTAACTGCAAACTAAACACGCGCAATGTAGTTTAATAATTAAGTCTCAAATGGTTTGAGTGGTGATGCCTTGGTGAGTTTTACTCTTTTGACATTAGTGCTCATTCCACCTTCTTCAATTTTGGAAAACAACCTCTCCACTTTCCTCACTTTCAGACATTTTGAGTTTAAAGGTGTCTCCACTTATCCATTTAGTGGCAAAGCTGCAATTCACTTATTAGTAATAGGGGAGAGCAATTAGCCCGGACCCGTGGGCCCGCCCGCAGCCCATTACTATTTAAGCCCGTTTAAGCCCGCCCAAAATAGGCCCGTAACGGGCGGGCTTAAACGGGCTCAAACAGTAAATTATATGGGCGGGCTGCGGGCTGACCATTGGGCAGCCCGCAGCCCGCCCATATATTTTTTTATTAATTATTATATTATATTTATTTTTATTATATACTAATATATTTTTTTAAATTTATTTTGCAGAGGTATGGGTAATTATATCTACAACTATCACAAGTAAATATAATGTAGATTATGTATAATCATAATCCAATTGAATAATTAAGATTATAAATGATTATATTATGTAAGCATTGTAGACTGTGTGGTTATAAATTTGTAGCTATTATTATGATATTTTATTTTTTAATTTTAGGATGAACAATCATATCATATATGTAATATTGTTATTTTATTTTCATTGTTATTAAAATTTTAAATGGGTTTAAATAAAAAAAATATTTTTTTTTTATAAATGGGCAGCCCATGCCCATTAGAACCCAAACGGGTTCAGCCCAGCCCGTTTAATACGGGCTTAAACGGGCTGAGGCACGGGCATGGGCTAGCCCGTACCCATAAAATATTACACGGGCGGGCTACGGGCTGACCATCGGGCCAGCCCAGCCCGCCCGTTGCACACCCCTAATTAGTAATGTTTGATTTAGTGGCCAAGACTTCATCCCGCCTTATAGATAATTGATACTTCTCTAAATATATTTATAAATAACACTATGTTTTACATAGACAAAAAATTTTAAACATCATTGAGTATATTAAAAAATTTAATAACTATTTAACTTTACTCATATTTAAACAGATAGTGTATAAAATTAACAATCGTCTGTTTTATTTATAAAAGTAACACTGGCAACACTTTCTAAACAACCAATCAAGGTAAAATAATCACTAAAAATGCTTTTTCTGTTAGTTTATAATGCGTGACCTCCCATTCAAAATGAGCACGATGTGATGGAGGATTTAAAAATAAAGGTGCAATTGAGGCTAGAATACTAAGTGGATGAAAAATGAATTTAAATGCAAAAACATGAAACTTAGTTGGCTAGAATAAGATAATATACTTCAATAGTTGAGGCTCAAATGGTTTGAGTGGTGATGGCTTGGTGACGTTTTTACTAGGGGTGTTCATTTTTTCCCATTGCGGATTGTCCTGACACAGTCTCAAACAATTTGGGATAGGTCCGTCCTGTTCTATGAAGGATCGTGATAGGACATCCTAGGATGAGATAGGGGAGAGGGTCAGGATGGGATAGATCTCGGTCTGACCCTCGAGATTCTCGTCTCGTCCTGAATATTTTTTTAAAAAAATAAAAAATATTTTTATTTTATTTATTTTTTTATAAAAAATAAAAATAGAAAATGGTATTTGTTATATCGTATTATTTATTATATGATTATATTTTTCTCTTACTTATATATATATTTATTTCTTTATAGATGAAGCAGTAACTTCAGTTTGTGAAGTGAAAAAATTAAAAAAATAATAGTATTTATAGTATAATTAATGGTATTTATTATTTTAAGTTGTTAATCATAATAAAGAGAATTTAATTTCTTCTATTATTTTTTATGTTTTGATTATATGTTACTAATAGATATGATTTACATAAAATATCTAATAATTTAATTTTTTTAAAATTGGGTTCGGGAATTTCTAAACCCGGGACTAGGACATATTCGATACGAGACGTATTTTGCATCTCATATTTTATCCCAGGGTCCTGTCCTGTGCCCACCCCTACTTTCCACCTTTGATATTAGTGCGCATTCCACCTTATTCAAATTTTAGGAAACTACCTCCACTTTCCTCACTTTCATATATTTTGAGTTTAAAGGTGTCTCCACTTATCCATTGAGTGGCAAAGCTTCAATTCAATTATTATTATTATTAGTATTGCGTGACTTGGTGGCCAAGACTTCATCCTACCTTCTATAATATTAATAATTGATATTTTTTAAAAGTTTTATTTATAAGTTATTTTTAATATATTTTATAAAAATAAAAAAAATTAAAATATTATTATTAATTATACTATAAAATTTAATAACTATTTAGTTTTATCCATATTTAATATTACTATTTACAACAGTTTCATGGTTTAATTTCAAGAGAGAAAAAAGTGCATATGGCTTCGTGTAAGCTAAACCAATCCACTTTATAATAATTACTCTCTAACCTATGTGAAAGTGAAAACCTAGATAACTGATCAGCAGTGGGAATAAGCTGCCGATTAACATTGGTGAAACTGATGTGCCCATCGCTATTGACAAGCATCCTAATCTCATCAATCAAATCTCTAAACGGTAGTCATCACAACCCCTGCTAGCAAGGTTAATAGCTCCTATCCAATTAGAATAAAGATAAATTTCTCCGAAATCTTTGCTCCGCTAATTCGAATTTAAAAAAGAAATAATTTTAAAATTTTTTAAAAAAATTTAAACTCACATATAATTTAAAAATAAGGTAAAATTTTATTTCTTTTTAAATAATACTAATATTAGGTAAAATAAGCTGTCTATTATTCTAAGCGTAAACTTAAATATTTAGGAGTTATGATACCTCTTTAAATACTACGATTAGAATTATAATAAAATAATACTCTTTAAAAATTAAATATATTCTAAATAATCGTATATTTTACATATTCGTCAATTAATCTATAAATAATAGGTGCTAATTTGAATTTCAAAATTTAAAAGTTTCCTCCATCGCACGATGGGCTAACACGAAGCCCAAAGCCTGAAGTATGGCTTAAAATTTTGATTTGGAAAAAATTTTAAACAAACAGCCATATTTGTTTAAACGGACTTTTGGACTAAACTATAATTTAAAATTAAGGTTTCAGATAAGTTGGTCAGAGCAGCTTATAGAACAGTAAAAGAGATTATGATCTAACTAATTACTATATTACCCATACTTTTTCTTATACCCTATCTCCTCTCTCCTATTTTTTCTCTCTTTTCTTTCTTATACCCTCCCTCCTCTCTTATCTCTCCTCATTTAATACTCATACCCTTTTTCGTAATTTATCAATCATAAAATCCCTTCTACAAATAACTATCCAAACACTCATTTATTTATAATTATTTTTTTTATAATCTCTTTTAAAAAAGCTATTTTTCATAAGCTGTTTATAAGCCTATTTTTTTTATAAACTCATTTGATTTTTTTTTCAAACACACGCATTGTATCTTTAATCAACCTCCACAGTATGAAATTAGGCTTTTAGCTTTTGTTTTGTTATTGTTGTACTATTTATGGTGAGTTATTGGATTTCAGTATTTATTAAAAAACATCGAATGAGCTATAGATACATGTCTTCCGTCGTCATATATCATTCATTAAAGCTTGGAACTATTCTTCTAAATAAGCAGCATACTCCTCATGTTTACGGAAAAAATATTTATTTTGATTATATGTAGAAGGTAAATAGAGAAAATTTTTATATAAATATATTATTGTACCTTTTATTTATTTATATTATATTTTTATTTCTATTAGGTATAATATATATTAAATAGTGATAAAAGTATAAAGTTATTGAATTTTATAGTATAATTAATAAAATTTAAAATTTTTTAATCTGTATAAAATATATTAAAAATAATTTATAAATAAAATTAAAATAGTATAAAGTAGTCCTATTTTAATTTATGTGAAGACAGTGACTACTAACCAATCTTGATTTTTCAGATTGTGTGAGATAGCATTGTGTGCACTTTTTTAATGCTATCGGAGGCAATTTGTTGTTGCCCTCATGTGACATTTAAGGGGCAAACTTGCAAATTTGACATTTTTGAGGAGTGAGGTTAGAAACTTTTAATCAATTTTTTTACTTTTTTATTTTATATTTTTTTATTAAAATTTTACCACCCCACTTATGTAATTTTTTAAAATTTAAACCAGAAAAATCTCTCCTCCTTTCTACATCTTTCATACCAAGCAATCACTAAATGATATGCTCTTTTTAGTTTCAAATATAAGCTTCAAATTTTTGAAAGGGTATGGTTTTTTTCAATAAATTTTATTTTGGATTTATCTAGCCATTTAATATTTTTTTTATTTTTATCCTTAATTAATTATAAGTCTCTCATTTTTTTTCATTCAATCTCTCTCCCATTCACTCTCTCTATAAAGAATAGTATTTTAGAAAAATAAATTATATTTTTAATATTTATTATCTTCAACTAATTTTAACTAACATTTTAAATTGTGTAAATTAATTATTTGAAATTTATATTTTAAATTAGAGGTAGTACTATTCATTGATTTATTGAGATTAAGACCTTATATATACTCCTTTTATTTTATTTTATAAGAGCATTTCAATTAAATCATACAGACTAAAAAATAACAGTTAATTAAGCCCTTAAATTTGGTATAACATAATAAAAAAATCTTTTATTTTTATTATGTATTTATAATTCTTTTTCTCTTATATTTATAATTAATTGTATATTTTAAAAAAAAATCATAAATGACTATGTTGGATTTTTACAATTAAGATCCAACAAAAAATTTCTTAAAAAAAAGCCTATAATATGGACAGGAGGCAGTACTTTGTGCTACGTATGAGCTTCCCTGAGTAACATGGAAGACTCGATGCATATATGTGGGAGTTATTTGTGTAACGTGTCATATGGCTGCTGATAAATTATGCTGAATCTGTTGGGTCCATTTGCATTGAAGGTTGAGATTCTTTTCTGAAAGGTCTTAATCAGTAGACATGAAAATTCTGTCGCAGACTGGTATGAAAGTGGATCAGATTTAACCTATTTACTTTCAGCTAGATTGATAAACTACCAATTTACACCCGTCAAAGTAGGGTGATGGGTTAGCCAGTCAAACCACTAATTTTTTTTAATTATTTATTTTTTTAAATTTTTTTTTCATATATATATTTTTTTAAAAAAAATCTTTTCATATATATATATATTTTTTTTTTTTTAAAAAAATAATTTATATGTATCAATGTTAATTGAATTCAAAGCATGATCTAAAATTATCAAAATATTTATTTCTTTAACTTTATCACTATCCGTATATAAATTTATCACAAGTAAAATAATAAAAAAAATAAAATATATATTTAAAGAAATGACTCAATAAGATAAAGTTAACATAAATTAAATATAATGTAAACTTTAATTTAATTTAAACTTTAAAATTAATAAAATATAATATAAATAATAAAAAAAAGTGGGCTAAACGGGCTAACCCGCTAATCGGCGGGTTAGCTCGTCGCGGGTATAGGTCAAAAAGACCCGCATCAAAATGGGTTGCCATGACCCAACCCAAATTACCAAATTAGAAGCTACCCCTCCATTCCAAAACAAAATAAGATCTTTTTTTTGTTAATTAAATTGTGTTTGTTTAAGAAAACAGTTAAAATTATTTAAAAATAATAAATATATAAAAAATATTTATTTTTTTAATATGTTTTTATTTATAATAGTTAGATAAGAGAATAATAATGAGTAAAACGATGAGAGATAATATATTTATTATTGAAAGAGAATAAAATTAAATAAAAATAAAACAGGTATAAAAATATTTATTTTTGAGATAAACTAAAAAAAATCTTATATTTTGGGATAAGTTAATTTAAAAAAAAAATATCTTATATTATTGAGACTGAAGGAGTACTATCCATCCACAGTCACTGCAATTTAAAGTCCTTAACTACCTATTGATATGAAACTTCTACTGAACTGTCTTCTGTAAATTTTACTCTATATTGAATTAAAAGTTGATATATTCTTTATGTTTCTTGATTTAGGCGTAGAAATAGCTAGGTGTTGAGATATGAATATATGCCTGCGGCCATCCAGATGTAACAATTTCCTCCAAATGATTCTCCCAACAATTTGAAATGAAGTGCAACTAAGACTATAAAAACAATAATTATAACATAGATATGTATATATATTTCTTTAATTTTTAATATAAGAATTATTTAATTAATTTTAAAAAATAGTTAAAATAATTAATATGATATATTTTTTAAAAAATATTTTAATAATCTTCTTTAATTATTTATCTCCCTCTTATACTTGATTATTATTGAGATAATATCGATTGAGGTAAGTTGAAAAAAATATTGATAAATATAGAAAATATGTTTTATATTTAAGATTAAGATTAATTTTTCAATTAGATCTTATATTAAATATAATATAAGTATATATATAGACCATTTTATCTATTTATATTTCTAACCATCAATTTTTTTTAATATATATTTGAACAAGATGAAAAATATTTAGTGTATATTTTAGTAGGATAGAAAAGTTTTTAATGGATGTAGAAATAGAAGTAGAAATAGAAATAAAAGTGAAATTATGTTAAAAATATGTTTTAAAAATTTATTTAGTATAGGATAAAAGTAAATATGAAATTAATATATATTTTTTATAATTTAGAGTAAAATGATCTAAAATATTTTTTTATAACTTTGGAGGGATTAAATTTATCTAATAATTTTATAATTAAGATAAAATAGTCTAAAAATATTTATTTCTACTCCTATAATTTTAATTCCCAATTAAATCAACGAAGGGATGTATAAGATTTTATTTTTATTTCTATTTTTTTACCCCCACTTCCCTCTAACCTAAACATTCCATTAAGATCAGGCTTACGAGAAACAGGTTAAGCTATCACATAATTAATGGCTTAAGGAATTACAGACATAGCAAAACAGAGAATCAAAGTTACGCCATCAACAACCATGAATTTATTATACTGAAGATGCTGACGGTGGCGATGGAGGAACCACAAAATCCCACAACGGAGAATACTACGGTCTCCACTTATGCTTTGATTATTCAACAAACAAGTTATTAAAGTCTCCGAGGCATAAATCATGGAATTCAATTCCAATTCCATTTCCATGGGACCAATGGCCGCCGGGACCAAAGAGAAAACTCGAGCCTGTTGGAAGCCGCCTCTTGTCGTTTATAGCTTTTGGTTATTGGTCAATGCTGTGGTAGTTGTGTTCCTTTTGTCTACCTTTGCTTGTCACATTTGCATGCATGGACCAAAACAATAATTGCCACGTTTATGTGTAATGACCACTTATAAATATCAACCTAATATTATCTCCACCTAACATTTTGACCCAATAGAGTTATCCTTCGTAACTCCCAAATTTATTGATTATAATATATAAAATTATTATTTATATTATTATTATCTCACTTATTATTTTTAAATAAATAAAGATAACATAGTTATTTTATAATTATAATTTCTCTCTTAAAATATCATATGACTTATCAATAATTTAATAATTTTATAAGACTTTATAAAAATAATTTTTTTTATGTAGGACTTCAGTGAGATTCTCTTTTCTGTAAATAAATTTAACTTGTTGAGATCTCTTTGTTAAAATAAACAAAGTTTAATGTGAGTTGTTAAATATCATTTTCCCAAAATTGGAGATAATTAATTTTTTTTAATTGCCCAAAACTTTCTAAGTTTTTTTATAACAATTTTAGAAAAACAATTTAGCTCACTCATAATTAAAAGGCAACAATCCTAACTTATAATTTATAGGGATTGATTTAAGTAAAAATATGTATGCATCACATTAATCTTAATTTTCGTAGTATTCCTGTTTCATTTATCTATAGAAAAATTTTTCTAAGCATTGTGATGTTAAAAAAATTTCTAAGTTGATTAGACGTGCTTCAATAAGTTTAGATTGGATGGTTAATGGGCTATTAAAACAAGACTTCAAGTAGGTAAACAAATAGGCTATCACTATATGTTGTGATGAGCAGAGACTCGCTCGATACCTTCAATCTTGTTATAAGAGAATGTTGGAAATGTTTGGTATGGCGAATTACATGTGGAACTGTTGAATTACATGTGGAACTGCATCCCGCAAGAGGAGATATTCCTTGTGCCGATTAATCACTTGGCTCGTGTAGGATACATCGACTCCTTTGAGACGGTGATGCTATCGGAGATGCTTGGGCATGTATATACCTTGAGGACAAAGCAATTTCTATGCTAAGTTGTCAACAGTAATTTTACCTAATTTTATTTCTCATGCAAAATTATTACACTAGTTATTGACCCAAAAAGGAAAAAAACAAAACAAAAAAGAAAAGAAAAGAAAAAGGGTGCCCCTAATTTTCTTTTTTGGGTAAATGAGGCATATGTATGGAGTTTAGTATAAATTTTATAAAAGATAGGATTAGTTTAAAATTACACAAAATTGTTATGCTTTTGTCCGAACTCCAAAGACACGCTGAGGCACCAACCATATGTTTGGAGTTTAGTATACATTTTACAAACATACGATTCTTAATTTTAGTTTAAAATTACACAAATTATTAGGTGATTACTCTTCTAGTTCTTAATATATATATATATATATATAATATTTAATTATATTAAAAAATTACTTAATATGAGATATTTTTTAAAATAATTTTATTATTTTCTTTAAATCCATCTATTTCTTATTCCATGTTTGCTTGAATTGATATTAAAGAAGTATCTATATAATTAATTTAAAAAAATTGATAAATATAAAAAATATGTCTTATATTTAAAATTAAGATTAACTCCCTAACTAGATTCTATATTAAGATAAGAGGAGGAGTATATTATAAAATAAAGCAAGTAAAATAATAGAAAAATAAGTAGAAAAAATGGAACAAGAATAGATAAAGAAAGACTACTATTTTTTTTTATATAAATTTTTTTAGAAAGGGGTTAGATTTATCTACGATCTAAAGATATGATAAAATTTATCATTCTCTTAGGCGATACTATTGTCGGGTAGGGCGAGTTATCTATTACCCTCAGGCATAAACTTAGGCACCCAGGAGTTATGATGTCTCCTTAAGCGCTACGATTAGAACTACAACAAAATAATATTATCTAAAGATCAAACATACTTTAAATAGTTATATATTTTACTTATTTACTAGTTGAATTTAGGGAAGATAGGTACACAAAAAGACTACTAGATACAATAAAATGATTCTTCTTATTGTTTTATTTTTTTAAGCGAGATGCCTTATATATGGGCAGGATAGATATTATAGCCCGATGGACTTATGGGGTTAATTGTTAAATAATAAATTATAAATTATATATGAGAAGAAGAATTTAAGTTAATAATTAATTGATAAAGTATAAAATAGTTTTAGTTTTTCTAATTTATTCTGGAGTTTCCCAAATAGAAACACGCTCGGTCCATTATTTTGTCCCTCTAAATATAGATATATTTTTATTAAAAATAATTATATTTTAAATATTATTAGATATTAAATATAAATATTTTTTTCAATCAATATTTAAATTTTGATTTATTAAATTATAAAAGATTAATCTCTTCAATTAAACTTAATCGTTGTTGGTATTTCTAAGTCTATTTGATAAAGTAGAACGGAAAAAATTTAAAAAACATATCACTTAAATTTTAAAATATAAATATTTGGTTTATAAGAGTAGTTTTATAAATGGTAATAAATAGATTGATTTAGAATTTTAAAATGTAAGTGATATTTTTTTTTATTTCCCCAAATATAAAACAGTTTTGTTTTTTAATTGATTCTGAAGTTTCCCAATCAAATAAAAAAAAAAAAAAGAAACATTCTGGGCCCATTTGATTAGGTATAAAAGAGTTTTTGTTTTTTTATTTGATTCTGGAGTTTCCAATACGCACTTAAAGTTGGGAGGTCCTTTACCGTTTTACCGCAAATTCCAGTAAAATGCAAGTTATAAAGTAAGGCTCAAATCTCATCGAAATGAAAAGGGGACATGCAATTCGGCTGAATAATACCAAGTGGATGAAGAACAAAATTTAAATGGCCGAGCATGAGACTTGATTAGTTGGTTGGCAAGGATAAGATTATAGTGAGACTTTAATGTGATGATGAGTTAAAGTATCTTTGGTGGAGTGGTGATGGCGTGCAGAGCAATGCCGGACGAAATTTCTATTTCTCATTCTTCTACGTCTTCGGACACGGAGTCCGACCCATCGGATGCAGTGATATTCGCTGGACTCTGTCTGGCTTTGGGAGTTGCTTGTAGGCATGTTTTTCGCGGGACCAAAGTTCCTTATACAGTGGCTCTGCTCATCGTTGGCATTGGCCTTGGATCATTAGGTTTGCTTTGTCACTTTTCATGCCCCATAATTAGGCTTCCTTCTCTTCTTTTCTAACAAGCTTCTGTTTACGTACGGCTCGTTAGAGTGTTGCATAGTGTCTACTGTTTACGTACGGCTTGTTACATTTTTTTTTAATATTATATATCGATTTTGCTGTCCCCGTTTTGGCTTTCTGAAGTTTAACTATCGAATATGGAATTTCAAAATTTTCCATGTAATTTTCTTTTGTTGGTTGTTATAAGCAACATATGGTTAAAAATGATGGAGTATGAAATTGATGCATAAAGGTTTGGCTGACCGTAAGTTGTTTGATAAAAAACAAAATGGAGCAACTAAAGAATAATCCCAGATGATTATGGACTTTGATCGTAGTTTGCCGGCTGATTTCATATAATTAAGCGGAGAAGGAATCCCTTTGTCTTTAAGTCCCGGAACTAAACGACAAATAGCAGACGTGAATACCGAATACTTTATTCACATCAAGTTCTGTATAACTGATCCATTCCAATCTTTTCTTTTCTCATTTTATTTGATCTAAAAGTTTTAGTGTTGCTTCATATCCTGGCATCATGCAGTGATAATCCTTTTCCTTTGCGCTCGGTACATTTTTCCATGAACTATAAAAAGAGCCAATAATGATTGTTTCTTTGTCTTAATTTTATTTTAATCATATTTCTTGGGTGCAACGTGCAAGAGTTTTTCCATTTGCCATTTAAAGGAAGTTTGCTTGTTAAACATCCTGTTAAAAAGTCAAGCTTTAGCATGCCAACAACTCTAGTTCCTGAAAATGCGACATTTGAAGTTCCGATCAAGGACTTGTGAATAGATAAAACACAGGACAGAAAATTTATGCTTGTAATATTAATTCAGAAGAAGGAGAAAATAAGTGATTTGACATGGGAAACAGGCAAGTTATCTTGCTAAGATGTGGTTGTTTCAACAGGATGTTTGATATGGTCATCAGTGTGGCAAAAAAGAAAAAACAATGGTAATATTATAATAGTACAAGTTCAGACAAAATCTTCATGTTATCTTGAGTGAAAGTATTAAAATTGATTTTTATGATAGTTATGGGAGTCCAATATATTAGACAAGTTATTAGGCTTAATTAGTTCTCCTTTATTTGATTCTTAGGTTCATTAGAGGTCTCTTGGGTCTTTGGACATATTTAAACTTTCCCATTGGGATGGGACTTCCAAGATATTGAAACTAGCAACTTATTGGTTCAAATCACACATTATACATGTTTTCATATGTGCTTGTGTTTTATTATTTTACCTATTCTTATATTTACAATTAAGTTGACTGATCATCATCGGACTTCTCAACAGAATATGGTACTCATCATCAACTGGGAAAGATTGGCAATGGAATTCGTCTTTGTAAGTTTGGTCAATGTGTCATTTTATTAATTTCAAAACATATGTTAATGACAAAGAAAATAATTTATGCACTTGGAAATTAAAATGTAATTTAAACTTAAGCATCTTTAGTCTTTACAGCTCATAGTTCGTAATAATTAGATATTAGCAATTTCAATATGCAGGGGCAAATATTGATCCAGGGCTTCTATTAGCTGTTTTCCTTCCTCCACTCCTCTTTGAGGGCTCATTCTCAATGGAATTTCACCAAATTAAGGTTTTTTTACTCTGTTTTTCCTTGACCATAAGCATAATTTTATTTAGAGTTACAGTATGATAGTCTCAGACTATTGTGGTTGTCCCTTCCTTATGCATGTGTGCTTTCAATGGCATTTGTTACATGATTATGTGCAGTAACATCTATTCAATCAGTTATACACGCTTCCATACCCAAACCCTCACCTACTTATGAGCAGTTTATAAATTAATTTGGTGCTCTCCTGAATTTAAGGTGGAATTGCAATGCATTTTTATTTGTTTGTGTTGGAGATTGTTATAAAAAGTTTAGTTACTGACTGTTATTTCTGACAGTTTTACTTCTTCTCTATAAGTCTATAAATAGTTAGCTCGTCTCATATACAGTAGATAGATATGACAATAAAGTGATTCATTTCTATTCTCCCTCTTGTGTTGCTACCCTTCGTTACCCCCTGTTCCTTTCTTCTTCCCGACTTCCCTTTGCTTCTATTCTTCTCTCTTCTTTCCCTCTTCTCCCTCATTCTTTATCATTCTTGATCAAATACCTTAACAGAGATCGAGCAACTATTGATGAGAAAATGGTAGAAAATTATTTAAAATGATTTATTGATGTACAAAGAAGGCCAATGGAGATGCAAGGAGAAGTGAGTAGATAGTCTTTAGCCCTATGAATTGAGATCTCATTGTTAATGGTTTATTGGAAGCGTTGGTTTTGGACAGGGCACAATCGTGTTAAGCCATTTACATAGCCAACTCCACTTGGTGGGATAAAGCTGGTTGTTGGCGGAGATCGTGCAAATGAGAATCATCCAACAGCTTACATTTTATTGTGCTTTCTTTCTTATTGTTATTCATTCTGTTATTTATTTATTATTTATTCTTTATTCTGTTATCTACTTAAAATATTCTGATTAGGTTTTTGGGGGAATAATCTCTCAGATTTCTTATCTCTAGAGATTTTACATCTAGACTCAATACTCAATAAATGTTGTGTTACTGGAGTTTAATAAAAAGCAGAACCGAGGGGTCGTTTCCTGAACTCGAAAACATAATTCAATATGAACATATCCCATTGTTGGCCATATGCGATAAATATTGCATCGTTTGAAAGGGAAGAGGAGTAAAAGAAGAACAATGTTTGATCCCCCAGCTGAGAAAAATTAATTGAACCTCAATGTGGAGGCTTGCAGATTTCTGTCTCTAACATGCATGGATATGCAAACTTGCAAGAACAAATCAGTCTTGAGGTGTAGACAAAGCAAACACTGATTTCTATCTTGCCTTGAAATTTAATTAGGAGAATGAGGTAGCAAGGGTTAAAGACTTTGACTACTTGGTTGAAGTGGCTTTGGTAGTAATTGGTACAATGTCAAGAAGCTCAAGCTATTAGGTTTTTATCCTTAAAACTATGCTTCATAAACCATAAAAAGCTTTAATGTGGATTCTTGCTTTCTATGGCTGTGAACAGGATGTGAAAACAGTAACTTTAGGGTTTCATAGTGTTGATTCAGAGAGAAAAATTCATATTTTATTGATATGTTGAATAGATATATATACACAATAGGCAATCTTAGACATTAATGATATAATATCATATCAATATCATATCGCATCCTATGTACTAATTATAGGATATTCAGATATCGTATAATATCTCTTCAATATCTCTACACTCCCCCTCAAGTTAGAGTATAAATATTAGTCATACTCAACTTGTTACAAAGATATTCAATCTGAACCTTATTAAGAGCTTTGGTAAGGAGATTGCCTAGTTGATTACTGGATCTGACATGTCATGAAATTTTCCTTGAGCTTGTCTCGAATAAAATAGCAGTCGATCTCAATATGTTTCTTGTATTCATGGAATACTGAATTAGAAGTTATGTGTAGGGCCGCTTTATTATCACACCATAGCTTTACTGGTAATGAGGTTTTAAGGCCAACCTCCTTCATTAATTGATATATCTAGACTATTTTGCTTACAGATTGTGCCATGGCTCTGTATTCCGCTTTTGCACTAGATCGTGACACTACATTTTGTTTCTTGCTTCTCCAAGATACCAAATTTCCTCCTACAAATACACAGTATCATGTAGTGGACTGTCTTGTGGCCTTTGATCTACTATAATCGGCATCACAAAGGTTCATACTGCTTGTAGGATGATTGTTGGGGGTTGTGCAACTGGAAATATGAAAAAGGCAGGTACAGAAGTGCCAAGAACTAAAGTCGTACGACAAATCACTTTACACTTTAGAGCCTCAACCTTCAATGGCCTAACCTCCACATGGCTTGTGAGTGTGAACCAATAGATGCATCTCATCCTTCTTAGACTTCCAAAGACAAATCTGTTTTAAAATTTTCCCCTTGACCATATTCCTGTACTAGATCCTTTTTTCTGCAGTTCTCTGGCATCTTCATTTTCCTTTACTATATCTTTTATTTTTTTGTTTTGGCTTTTCTATTTTTTTAATTGCCTTTTTCTAGAAGCAATGGGATTCAATATTCTCTTTGTCACACAAAAGAGGGAAAAACACTATGAAGAACCTTAATGTATGAAATGGGTTTTCATTTCAGACTTTAAGCCCTCTTCTACAAATTTGAGCGTACTTTTTGAATTTTTTTAATGAATTATTCTAAAGTTGATATGAAATGGCTATGTTCTCTGATTGAGTAGTGACACTCTAACACGAAAGTGAAGAAATTGGAAACCTTTACAAGATTTGAAGAATAACTAACAATGAACATGGCTGAACTGAGATACCCTCTTGTTGGTACTATAATATAATGACGTTATTAACTGCCCTTTGTTGCTTTACCAGTAGTAGTTTGTCTAATTTCCACTTCAATTTAATTTTTGCTACAGTGGTGTATTGCACAAATGATATTACTAGCTGGTCCAGGTGTTTTGCTCTCAACCTTCTGTCTTGGATCTGTTTTGAAGGTACAGGCAAGCCTGTGTTTGAGTTTAATCTTGTATATCAATTTTTTTTTTAATAAATTTATGTCATAATGCAGCTTACTTTTCCATATAACTGGAGTTGGAAAATATCACTATTGCTGGGCGGACTTCTGAGTGCAACTGATCCTGTAGCAGTTGTGGCTTTGCTGAAAGAGCTTGGTGCCTGCAAGAAACTGACTACAATAATTGAAGGGGAATCCATGATGAATGATGGGTATTCGATTTTAGATGATTTCACTCGTATTATGATTTTCATGTTTTCTGAGGCTACCGATGATGAATATTGAGTATTCAGTTTTAGATGATTTCACTCTTATTCTGTCCTTGTTTCTGCATATGATGATTTTATGTTCTCTACATATTTCCTTTCCGGCTGTGCTTGATTTTCATGTCCAGAGTGGCAATGGTTGTTTATACACTATTATTTCGGATGGTCCTTGGAGAGAGCTTCAACTGGGTGGCCATAATCAAATTTCTATCAAAAGCTTCTCTTGGAGCGTGAGTTTTACCTATTTCTTTATCGCAATAATGGCAAAATTTCACACTGCTTGTATGATTCTTTCCTTTGTCCAGTGTAGGAATTGGCCTTGCTTTTGGGATGGCATCAGTTCCGTGGTTTGGATATATTTTTAATGATATAGTGATTGAAATCACTCTAACACTTGCTGTTAGCTATGTTGCTTACTTCACTGTAAGTTGCTTCCAAACTTGGGTGCATATTTTAGTAAGCTGAGATGTTAGGCATGTACTATAAATATTCAATGCAGGTAACATGATGAGTTATATTTCACATGTACTCATTTGTGTCTGAAATTTATAAAGCCAGAATGGCCTCGTCCATGTCATCACATTTTTTCGCTGCTGGTTTTCTGCTGAAGTGTTCTGGCCACTACTCCATGTTTGATCCCCGAGGCTTTGATCATTTTAGCATGGCTTATGTAAGAAAAATGGGGATAGCAAAAGTTAGGAAGAGAGCTAAGAGACCTGAAAAAAAAAATCTAATTGTGGTAATTATGTGAATAGGGTATTGATGTAAATTGAATAATTATTTGAATTCAAATTAGAGATATTTGTTAGAGAGATTTTCGGGTAGATTAGAATTACTTATTACATCAGAATCATAATCTTAATGCCTATGATCTCCCTTGTACTCTATATAATCTGCGGTTACCCTATGATGAAATAATAAAAAAATTATCCCTGTACCGTGCCTTCAATTATTGAAAGTGTAGATTGTTTTATACTGCACAAACTACCCTTGTGTTTTATTTCAGAGACTAAATTTTTATCCAGAATAGGCTATATTATATCAATGAAAATTGTGCTATTAACTTTTTCTGCTTACAATACAAGCTGGAATAGTTCCAATTTCCCTACCGCATAGTTTCTAGATTCAAATTGCTAAAACTAGAGACTCTCATTTATGACAGAGGATAGACCAGCACTTGTTGTAGAAATTTGAAGGATTGAAAGTAGAGGAAAAAAGTCTCAAAATATTATTAATCTTTTAAATAAATGAGAATACAAATATGCCTTTATATAGGTAAAAATATAAACTAATAGGCTAAACCTAGAATCTATCATAATCTTAATATCTCAGATTTATTTTTCTAAAATATGATAATTTAATATTCAAATCTGATCCTAAATAACATCTAAACTTAAATTTAGATAATTAATTAAATAACTAACAAAATATAATATTAATTAATTCTAAACTATAACATCTCAACACTCCTCCTCAAACTAGATTTACAGCTTAAATACTTGTGCTTTTCAATACTCCCCCTTAAACTGGGAGGCAGTTTGGATGTGAGCAGTATCATTATAGAAAAATCAGAACTTTGAATCCTTAAACCAGTAGTGACTACTGAACTGAAGTTGATTGGATCTTGAATCTGTATCTTAAGACAAATTTGCGACCTTGATGAAGAACTTTCCCGTTGAAGGCTTAACAAGAACATTTGCAAAAGAGGAATTTGATGAAGAATTATATGTACTAATCCTATAACCTATGAGATTTTATGGGAAGAGATCTAAGTTATCCTCTTCCATCATATATATTATTCAAGAGCAATATGTTCATACAATTATAATAACCCACTTGGGTTTACACACTAATCTAACCTCACGTGAGGAAGATGTACTAATCCCATAACTTATGAGATTTTGTGAGAATAGACCCAAATTATCCTCTTCCATTGTAACCCACTTGGGTTTACACATTAATCTAACCTCACTTGAGGTAGATAAACTAATCCCATAACCTATGAGATTTTGTGGAAAGCGACCCAAGTTACCCTCTTCCATTGTAATCCACTTGGGGTTTACACACTAATCTAATCTCACTTGAGGTAGATAAACTAATCCCATAACCTATGAGATTGTGTGGGAAGATACTCAAGTTACTCTCTTCCATCATATGTGACTAATCTTCACTTGAAGGTGTGCTTTCTCTTCAGGCTTGACATATTTTTTCTTCTTCAGGCTCTGATACCATGTGGAAATTTGAAGGATTGAAAGCAGAGGGAAAAAGTCTCAAAATATTATTAATCCTTTAAATGAATGAGAATATAAATATGCCTTTATATAGGCAAAAATATAAGCTAATAGGTTCTTAAAAAAAAAATAAAAATTTGGAAAAAGAATTTTTTTCTATTTCTAAAAATATTAAACGAAAGAACAAAATTTTTTCTAAAAATTTTTTTCTAAATTTTTAGATAATTAATTAAATAACTAACAAAATATAATATTAATTAATAATTAATTCTAAACTACAACATCTCAACACTCCCTCTTAAATTGGATCTACAGTTTAAATACTTGTGTTTCTCAATACTTGCCAACTCTAGGATGTTATCATGCATGCCATAAATTTATTGTGGGAGTTACAACTAGATTACTTTTGTATGAATTCTTGTGTGCTACTTGAATTGATTGAATAAAAAAATGTCCATGCTATGGTAGACTTTATTTTTCTTCTCATTTGCTTTATCCTTGATTTATTCCTTGATAGCCTTACCTGTTAATTTACGAACTCGGTCTGCTTTCAAAGACATGTTAAACAAACAAAATGAATTATCTTGGTGCCCAGACTTTTGAATAATCAAGCTACAAAGAGAATAAACATGTCTTTGAAAGCAGACCAATTTCATGATTACGAATTCTATGGATTTTTTTTTCTTCAAATTTGAGTATATAAACTAACTCCCAACCAATTCTTGTTTATCAGTTCATGGTAGTTGGTGTGCACTTCATTTTATATTCAACCATATGTAATCATATTTGATTTTACCATCTAGGGTTATCTCATAATCGCTTTCATCTTTTGTATGAATTGCTGTTTTCTCTGATAGGCTCAAGAGGGTGTTGATGTTTCTGGCATTTTGACAGTGACGACTCTGGGAATGTAAGTTGAGCTTCTGTACAAAGCATCTTTATCACTTGTATTGAAGACATCTTATGTTGAAACTGTTGTTCAGGTTTTACTCTGCAGTTGAGAGGATAGCTTTTAAGAGTGATGGACCAGGAAGCTTGCATCACTTTTGGTATGCGCTTGTACTTCTGTATATAAATTAAAATGGAATATTTTATTTGATGAAAGCTTAAACAATCAGTGGCTAAATTTTTATTGTTATTCTTAAAATTTCAACTAACGTTGATTTGAATGCCATAACAAAGAAAAGATAAACAGAGGCATAGGAATGTTGGGAGGCTGTTGAAGACTATAGGACTGGCCTTTTGTTTTTTTTTAATTGTATTTTACCTCATAGTATGGACTATGGAGAGGGTTGTTTTCTTTTGTGTTGCTTGTGGATTTTGTATTGGAGCTAGTTTTATTTGTTTTTTTATTACAAAAATTCTATTTTGTGGCTTGCATGGAAATTAAGCCATTTACTTATCCAATTTTTGATTACTGGGTTAATTTTAAATGTTCAATCAAAGAAAATATATGTTTTGACTATATAGTTTCGACTTGAGGGCGATACAAAAGTATAGGAATATTAGATTATTTGATTTATTCTGTACTACACAACTCGTGGGTATCTTGACTGAAGCTCTACCAAGAATGAAGTTTCAAGATTTGACTAACAAGTTTGGAATGATCCACATCTACACTCTAACTTGAGGAGAATGTTTGTTGATATGAGGAATATTTTCAAAGTCAAACTAATATTTGTTTCTATCCTTCTGAGCATCTTCAATTTATTTTTAGTTGCAAAATTGTTGGAGATTAGTGTTTGATTTGTGATTGACTCCATCCTTATTATGCACTAGCGTGTGACAGAAAGCTTTGAAAGTAGACTTTCATTTAACTTTCTGTTGTATTTTCTATGCATAGGTTTCAACCCGTTTATAGGCCTAGAGAATAAAAGAATTGCTATAAACTCTCTTTAAATAGTTACAGTGCAGCCTCTAATAATAAAACTATCAGTAATAACACTCTCCCTCAAGACACGGGGAGTAAATGTCAATAACATCTAGCTTGTATAAGTGAACGCCAAACTCAATTCTGGGAATAGTTTTGTAGAAGGGAATATTCAGAATTAAAGAGAAGTGGTTATAGGAATTAATTATATATGATTATAGGAGAATTTGGAGGGATTGGATCGGATTATATCATTAAACTGTATCCCATAATTTGTGCATAGCTCTCCGTGTAATATGCTCTCTTGATTGTGCTTCTGAGTGTATATATATGTGTGTATCAACATAGATGAATACAAGACAGAATTTATCTCAGTTCTCTGTTCTTCGTCAAGTATTTTCATAGCTCATTCCAACATGGTATCAGAGCAGGCCACGGGACCATTGTCCTTGTCATCCGCCAAAGTCGACACAGGCACATTTGATGGCGGGATGCGTCTACCCACCAAAGTCACCGGCGTTGAAGGCTCTACAGTTATCATCGTACCCGAACGGCTCACTGGAGATAATTATGGAGAATGGGCACAATCTATGATTCTTGCTCTTGATGGCCGGGATCGACTGGAATTAATTGAGCAGGAACCTCCGTCCATTGATGATGCGATCATTCACCGTCGGTGGAAGACAGAGAATTCGCTAGTGGCGTCATGGCTTCTCAATGCGATGATCCCTACCATTCGTCGGAGTTTTATGTTTCTCCCAACCGCTAGAGAAATCTGGCAAGGAGTGAGAGAAGCTTACGGCAAGAGGCCGACGGCTTCACTGGTATTCGACCTCCGCTCGCGACTGTGGACCGTGCGACAAGGCGATAGACCCCTCAATACATATTATTTGGAGAAGAGAACGCTGTGGCAGGAACTTGATCAATTGAAGCAGCACATCTGGAAAAGTGCCGAGGATGCTGCAACCTTCCGTCGGGATCTGGAAGAAGAACGCTTGTTTGAGTTCATTGCCGGCCTAAACACCGTGTATGATGATCTGCGAGGTCGTCTCCTTGGACGCGTGCCGCTCCCGTCTGTGTCTGAGGCATTTGCCCTATTGAGAGATGAGGAATCCCGTCGCAAGGTTATATTGCTAGACTCCACTTCTCGCCCAACTGTCGCCATGGACAATTCTTCAGCCCTTGCAGCTCGCACGAGTGACGCCAGAAGGGAGCGTCCCACCTGTGACCACTGCCGGAAAACTGGTCACACGAGGGATACCTGCTGGGACCTCCATGGGAAGCCCCCAAATTGGAAGCCCCGACAGCGTCGCCCCAAAGGATATGTTGCAGAGGTGAATGGTGAGATGGGCTTAGTGAATGATGCAGCTACAGGCCTAACGGACAGTCAACCAACAGACTCAATCCACCAGTGCGTCTCCAGCCCAGCAGGATCAGTCCATGTCAACGTCCCAGGCCCAGTTTCCTTTGGCAGCTCCTCAATTCAAATGGACCACTTTCCCACAGGCCCAATCACCAATAATTTGACAGCCCAAGATCCATTGGCCATTATTTTGGAGCGGTTAACTGCTCTGGAAAATCAATCCCGTAAGAAACCAGTTACTAGTGTGGTTCAGCGAGGTAATTTATTTCAAGCTCTTGCTATTATTAAAAAGACATCTCTAGGATCTTGTTGGATAGTAGATTCTGGTGCCTCAGATCACATGACAAATGAGGCCTCACTATTCTCTCATTATACTCCCCGAAAAATCACATCTTACGGTTAAAATTGCTGATGCCTCTGACTCTATCATTGCTAGTAGTGGTACCATTAGTATCTCACCCACTTTAACACTTCATAATGTTCTACATGTCTCGAACTTAAAATGTAATCTATTATCTGTGAGCCAACTCACCCGGGATGAAAGATGCCATGCTAAATTTTTTGCATCTCACTGCATTTTTTAGAATCTGCTCACGGGGACGACGATTGGTGTTGCTAAGAAGTTTGACGGGTTCTATTACCTGAATGACTGTCATCAGTCCGTATCTCACTTATGTAATAAAGTGTCTTCCCCTAGGGCTAGTGAACTGGAGTTATGGCACAAACAATTAGGGCATCCGAACTTTCCATATATGTGTAAGATGTTTCCCTCAATCTGTTCAAATAAGACTTTCAATTTTTCTTGTGATTCATGTGAACTAGCAAAACATCACCGCACTCATTTTTCAAGAACACCCTATCGCCCATCTAAGCCCTTCTCCGTCATTCACAGTGATTTATGGGGACCATCCAGGGTTCCCAATCGTACCCAGTCAAAATGGTTTATGACTCTAATCGATGATCACACCCGTGTCAGTTGGGTTTTCCTCTTAAAGGAAAAAACTGAGGTGTACCAAATCTTTGTTGACTTTTACAACCAAGTCCTTACTCAGTTCGATACAAAAATTCAAACTCTTCACACTGACAATAGCACTGAATACTTTAACCAGTCTCTCTCCCATTTTCTCAAACAACACGGTATTGTTCATACAAGTTCTTGTCTATATAGCCCCCAACAGAATGGCATTGCTGAACGGAAAAACAGACATCTTTTGAAAACTGCTCGGGCTCTTCTACTTAGCAGTCATGTCCCGAGTTTCTATTGGGCCGATGCTATCCTCCTAGCCACTTTTCTAATTAACCGAATGTCATGTAAACCTTTGTCTTTCCGAACCCCTCTTCAGGTTCTCCAGGAATACTTCCATCTACCCTACCTGGAAAACACCCTTCCCCTTAAGGTCTTCGGGTGTACATCCTTTGTTCATCTCCATCATACCTCCAAACTTGATCCCCGAGCTGTCAAATGCATCTTCTTAGGGCCAGCCACTGCCCAGAAAGGATACAAATGTTTTGACCCCATAGCTAAGCGCCTTTACGTCACCTGTAATGTTACCTTCCATGAAAATATTCCTTTCTATACCTCCTTTTCGGTTCAGGGAGAGATTTGGAATGAACCTCAGAGTGAACCGCATCAATCTTACCTTGAAACCCAATCAGTGTATCTCCACCAAGAACCTGACATCATATACACCCGTGACTTACCAACACATGAGGAACCTAAGTCTTTGGAGGGACTCACTAGTTTAGGGGGAGACACTAACAAATGGGGACAGGTATATACCCGAAGAAACACGACAGGTAATGCCCCTCAAACAAACTGCGTGCACCAAGAGTCTGAACCAGGTGTAGGTCCTGAACAGCCACAAAAGGGAAATGATGACCTTGATCTTCCGATAGCAGTGAGGAAACAACACAGGTAATGTACCAGACACCCTATAGAGAGGTTTGTCTCTTATCAAGCTTTATCATCTGAACACCATATGTTTGTTTCCCATCTTGATCAGATTAGAATACCAGAAGATATAAATGAAGCTCTTGCCAGCCCTGAATGGAGACAAGTAGTAATGGAGGAAATGGGGGCATTAGAGAAAAATGAAACATGGGAGGTGGTTGAGTTACCTAAAGGAAAGAAAGCCGTAGGATGCAAATGGATGTTTACCCCAAAATACCTGGCTGATAGGAGTCTCGACAAGTATAAAGCACGACTGGTGGCCAAGGGCTTTACTCAAGTCTACGGGATGGATTACACGGAAACATTTGCACCAGTGGCAAAACTGAACATCATCAGAATCCTGCTGTCACTTGCTGCTAACTTAGACTGGCCACTACATCAGATGGATGTCAAGAATGTATTCCTAAATGGGGAATTGAAAGAAGAAGTATATATGAAGATGCCTCCAGGATTTCTAGGGAAGAAGACAGGCCATGTATGTAAGTTGAGGAAATCACTATATGGATTGAAACAATCCCCTCGAGTATGGTTTGACAGATTCACCAAAGTAATGAAAGAACAAGGCTATCTACAAGGACAAAGTGATCATACTCTGTTCTTCAGACATGAAAACGGGAAACTTGCCATATTAGTAGTATATGTAGATGACATCATTCTCACAGGAGACAACACAACGGAGATGGATAGGATAAAGAAGGCCCTGAATCAGGAATTCCAAGTAAAAGACTTGGGAAAAATGAAATATTTTCTAGGTATGGAAGTGGCCAGGTCTGTGAAGGGAATCAGTATCTCCCAGAAAAAATATATACTGGATCTCCTAAAAGAAACAGGGATGTTAGGTTGCAGACCTAGTGATACTCCTATTCAGGTTGATAAAATTAGAGATGATGAAGACCTGGGAAAAGAGGTTGATATAGGAAGGTATCAACGCATGGTAGCAAAACTCATTTACCTATCACACATAAGGCTAGATATTGCCTATGCTGTTAGCGTTGTAAGTCAACACTCTCATAATCCCAAACAGAAACATTTGAATGAAGTCTACATAATTCTTAGATATTTAAAAGGCTCACCTGGTTTGGGTCTCCTATTCAAAAAATCTGACAAAAGAAATGTTGAGATACTCACAGATGCTGATTGGGCAGGTGATCAAGATGATAGAAGATCTACCTCAGGGTATGTTACTTATGTATGGGGGAATGTTGTCACATGGCGCAGTAAAAAACAAAGCGTGGTTGCCAGAAGTAGTGCTGAAGCTGAGTTTAGAGCTATAGCTCTAGGAATATGTGAAAGCCTATGGGTAAAACGAGTACTAGAAGAATTGGGAATGTTACCAGGAGTCCCTATCGAGTTACACTCAGATAACATGGCAGCCATCAACATGTCACACAACCCAGTTCAACATGACCGAACAAAGCACGTGGAGATAGACAGACATTTTATAAGAGAGAAGATCGGTGCTGGAACAATTGAATTAAAATGCATTCCCTCCAAAGAACAAGCAGCTGGCGTGCTCACAAAGGGATTACCTCGGGATAAATTCGAATATTTAATTGGCAAGTTCGACATGATTAATATCTATGCTCCAACTTGAGGGGGAGTGTAGAAGGGAATATTTAGAATTAAAGAGGAGTGATTATAGGAATTAATTATATATGATTATAGGAGAATTTGGGAGGATTGGATCAGATTATATCATTAAACTGTATCCCATAATTTGTGCATAGCTCTCCGTGTAATATGCTCTCTTGATTGTGCTTCTGAGTGTATATATGTGTGTGTATCAACATAGATGAATACAAGACAGAATTTACCTCAGTTCTCTGTTCTTCGTCAAGTATTTTCATAGCTCATTCCAACAAGTTTTGATCAAAATATCAACTTTTTATTTTGGGTGGAGGTGTATAAATTGCATCAATGATATCATTTTTCTTTTCTTTCTCTATTTTGTTTGATAAAAGTGTGGGTCAACTTCAACATGCTTTGTTTCAATAGATTGTATATATTTTGATACATTCATATTTGCCAATATTTTTATATTTTTAGAGAATTGTAATCATGTTTTAAATCCTTTTCTAATGTTTCCCAGGGAAATGGTTGCTTATATTTCGAATACATTAATTTTCATATTGAGGTGAGTGCTCTCACTTGGAATCAAATAATATTAATTCACTGATTTGAGATGCAAAAGATGCTGTTCAGCTCCTTTTTAAATTAATTGATCAAATATGTTTATTCTGGTCAGTTTAAAATTTACATGTCACTTATTTTTGTTTTTCCTTTTCCATTTTGCAGTGGAGTTATTATTGCTGAAGGAGTCCTTAATGGTTCCAATGTTACTGCTGATGGTAGTTTTGATTTCCTAAACTCTTGATATTTGTAACATTTTTTAGTTGCCATGTTACCTTACTGTGGAAAACAAAACCATGAACAAAATCATGAGATGCTAATAACAACTGGTTGAGTATTGCATATTTTTATGTAATGTTACAATAAAATGTTACACTCGGATTCGATAACCATATGTGTTTTATTTTGGGAGGATACGAGGTACATTCTGTTGTTTATGTTCTTTCCTATAGAAGTAGTCAGACTATTTGTTTTTTGCCCAGAGAAAATAAGAAACATATAAAAATAAACTCATTATCTATTGGCCATTCACCCATTATCCCACACAAATCTATATTAGTGACATTTACAGCTGTGTTCATTTAGAAACTAAGGTTTAGTTCAAAGAAAGAATAAGATAACGAACACACACACTGCATGGTGTACTTTTATTTTTTATCCTTGTTCTGCAGCATTTACACAAAATTTTGGTTTGAGCATTACAGGTTGAAGGTTGGATCTCAAAGTTGTTGCGGATAATTTAGGATTTCTTATGGTTTTTTTCGTCCTGGTAGGATTAGGATTATGAACTTTCGTGTATAAGGCTTAGTCTGTAGGGATTTTATTCTTGCTTTCCAAATCTGTGCGTCTAGATTTCTGTATATAATATAAACTCTATTGGCAGCCACACTATTCATAGCTCACTTAAGACTCTGCAAAGCATCGGTTCATAATTTGATTGATTACTGATAAAACTTGAGTGTTTTTGAGTATATTTTGGTTAGAGATAATGGAAGGGAATGAAAGAAAGCTTTATTGAAACTTTCACTTGTTCTGGAGTACGGAATAAGGAGGGGTGGATACTGAAGTGTTTCCCACAAACCTTACAAAGTCTTCATTCTTTTAAATTTTTCAAACAAGGGTTGGGAAATTATCATTTAACCACTCCTCTTCCTTCTTTTCTTTTCTCTTCTGTTTTTTTTGGGATCCCTTACTTTCCCTTTTCCTCCCAACTGACACACATGCCCAGAAGTTTTTCTTGTTTACTTCTCTGGTTCTTTATTACATACCCTAACATCACAAAGATAATAATAATTCAACTAAGATGCTTTGATGGTTAAGCTTTTGTATTACTAGCTAATGTATTTTTTGCAGGAAAATCATGGGTCAACCTCTTTGTTCTCTATGCCTATGTTCAAGCTTCTAGATGCATAGCAGTTGGAGCACTTTATCCCTTACTAAGTTATTTTGGACATGGTTTGGATTGGAAAGAGGCTGTATTTCTTGTTTGGTCAGGATTGCGAGGGCCAGTTTCCTTGTCACTAGCATTGTCAGTTAAGGCAAGTATACATGGTCTCAGGACGTAAATTAGTTTTGCAGTTATGATGAAATATGGTTCCTACATAATTCTATGAAGCGATTTATACATTTATTTTAGAATAAATTTTACCTTACCCTAAGACATGCCCAAATTGCATAGCTTTCCTATCCGTTATGAAAAGATACAGAAAGCTCTGTTGAAGCCCAAAAATGACCTAACCACCCTCTGATGAAATTAATTCTTTTTCTTGAGAAGAAGGTTGAAGAGTGCTGGATTGTGTTCTTGTCTTGTTATTCAAATGCAAATGGAACAAGTTATAAAATAGGGCTTTGGTAGAAACAAATCAGCTACTCGAAACCAATAGAGAATAAGATTACAGTCAATCTTAAATGAATACAATCAAATTTGGAATATTCTTCCTATGGAAAAAAGGAAGTATCTGTGGGAGAGTAGATGTGATGGGGAATCTGAAGCAATTATTGGTGGAACAAATCTGAAAGGTCAGCAGTGCCTATTCAGAGGAGATCTGGAGTAATTAAAAAAAGGAATTGTGGGAATAGATGAATAAGGTAAGAGAGGAAGAGTAGCATTTGCTCATTCCCATAGGAATTGTGGGAATAGATGAATAAGGTAAGAGAGGAAGAGTAGCATTTGCTCATTCACATGCCTCCTCTAGATGGACATAGATATCCAACATTCACAGCTTGGACTTGAACTCTTCAAATCTAACCTTGAAGAATAGTATTGGTCAATACATTAGCAACTTGAACAATTGGCAAACTTTGTGGTGGATCTTAGCGTTTGGCTCAAATGGGATTCAAAAACAAGGAGGATGAAGTCCAATAATGAAGAAGGCTCATGGACCAAGGATGTACTTTATATGGAAGCTTATGGATTATACCTGATATTGTAGCAACGAAGGCTACTAAAAGATGAAAAGGACAGTGACATTGAAATCACACTAATAAGTGGAAATGACTGATAGGAAAAGAAGTAGGAGGGATCACAGTATGTGAGAAGTTCTAGCCTTGAGAGCTCCCAAGACTAGTTTTCTTCTCTAACTAAGCTTTGAAACAAGGGAATAATGAATAACCCAAATAGAAATAACAAGAGGTATTACATTGTTTACAACTCTTATAATCCTAATTTCAGAAATAGTCTAAATGCGTATTAGTGTAAGCATGTATCTATAATAGCAATTTCATGAGTCTCTTGCGTCCTTATTTTTAATGTTATTTCTTATAGTATCCTCCCTTGCATCTATAAATACCATCTCTTGTGGTAATTACGTAAATATCATATTTATGTAAATAGGATTAATTGTAAATATTGTAGGCTGATATTAGGGAGCATATTACGGGTTAACAAGAGGAGGATATTATGGGATTAGTTTTTCAAATTCAAATCTTAACTAATAGTGGAAGATCCTCATGTACTCTATATAACCTCTGGTTCCATTTAGAATAATATATCAGATTATTCAAACCTAAATAATCTACATGGTACCACAGCAGAACGATACCTGCTCAATTCGATAGTTCGACACTATGTGTTGTACCTTTCTGGAAGCCTTCTTAGCAATGGCGGCTTCTCTTGATGGGTCATCAACAATCGATCCCATGAAGGCTGGGGTTCCTTTCGGGTTGAACTCTGCTTTCAATGGATCTCTTGTATCTATCGTTTCAAAAAAGGCTCACCCTCAAATTATAGGGATTGGGCGCAAGTAATTCAATTCGCCGTGGGTGGTCGCGGTAAGTTTGGTCATTTAACCAGAGACATACTGGCACCATCCGATTCTGCTTCTCCAGCCATGAACCAATGTAAGACAGATGATTTGTTAGTCTGCTCTTAGTTGGTGAACGCTATATCTCCTCAACTCGAGAAGTTTCATATATATCCCCACTACCAAAGCAATGTGGGAGGCTGTTCGTGACTCCTATTCTTATGGGAAAGATCATTCTCTGGAATATGGTGTGAGACGCATGATCTAGAAGTTCACACAAGATGCACTGAGTGTTAGTGTTCTAGCTCGAACTCATGGCTTTATGGCTGGAACTCAATCTCATGACAGAAGAATAATGGACTTTTGCTACTGATGCAGCCCATAATAAGCGAAACACTGAAGCTGAACGTGTGTTGCTGTTTTTGGCCTGTTTAAACCCATAATTTGATGATGTTAGGGGTCTAATGCTGAGTAATACAACTCTACTATCATCTAGAGAGGTATATGTTGAGATTTTGCGTGAAGAATCCAAAATGCTGACTGAACGCTAGTCTTTGTCCACTGAGTCTACTGCATTTGTGAGTCCTGGTAACAATTGTGGTTCCTATGTGAATTGAGGAAAGGTGACTTGTGACCACTGCAAGAAAGTGGCTCACACTTGTGATAAGTGCTGGGATCACCATGGCAAACTAGCAGACAGGAAGCCTTGAAAAGTTAAGCCTCGTGCCAACCAAACTTCTTAATCTAAGGAAGTTGTCTCTAAGCCTGAGTCAGTGCCTGCTATGAGGAAAGAGCATGTGGTTGTTTGAATACTTCAAAACGTTGTATACTCAATGGCAATCAACTCCCTTAACTACGGTTGCTCATTGAGGTAATCATGATGTTGCGTTATAAATATTTGTAAACTCTAAATGGATTGTTGATATAAGTGCTTCTGACTATATGACTTCAAAAGCAAAAAATGTTTGTCTCTTATTTTCCCTTAGCATGAAATAAAACAATTAAGACAACCATATTTTCTGCACATCCTATAGCTGGCACAAGCACTATACATCTTTCAAAGACATTACATCTTGACTCTATTTTACATGTTCCACACTTAGCTTGCAATCTTTTGTCTATTAGTAAATTGACTAAACAAGCAAATTGCCCTCCTCACTTTTTCCCCACTTACTGTATTTTCTAGGATCTATCATCAGGGATGACGATTGGCATGACTAAAGAGTGTGATGGGCTCTACTATCTCAATGTTTCTACCGTGAGTGCATTATGTTTCAGAATAAGGGGTTTAGTTTGTTGGAATGAGCTATGAAAATACTTGACGAAGAACAAAGAACTGAGGTAAATTCTGTCTTGTATTCATCTACGTTGATACACACACATATACACTCAGAAGCACAATCAAGAGAGCATATTACACGGAGAGCTATACACAAATTATGGGATACAGTTTAATGATACAATCTGATCTAATCCCCCCAAATTCTCCTATAATCATATATAATTAATTCCTATAATCACTCCTCTTTAATTCTGAATATTCCCTTCTACACTCCCCCTCAAGTTGGGGCATAGATATTAATCATGTTGAACTTGCCAATTAAATATTCGAATTTATCCCGAGGTAATCCCTTTGTGAGCACGTCAGCTGTTTGTTCTTTGGAGGGAATGTATTTTAATTCAATTGTTCCAGCATCGATCTTCTCTCTTATAAAATGTCTGTCTATCTCCACGTGCTTTGTTCGGTCATGTTGAACTGGATTGTGTGACATGTTGATGGCTGCCATGTTATCTGAGTGTAACTTGATAGGGGCTCCTGGTAACATTCCCAGTTCTTCTAGTACTCGTTTTACCCATAGGCTTTCACATATTCCTAGAGCTATAGCTCTAAACTCAGCTTCAGCACTACTTCTGGCAACCACGCTTTGTTTTTTACTGCGCCATGTGACAACATTCCCCCATACATAAGTAACATACCTTGAGGTAGATCTTCTATCATCTTGATCACCTGCCCAATCAGCATCTGTGAGTATCTCAATATTTATTTTGTCAGAGTTTTTGAACAGGAGACCCAAACCAGGTGAGCCTTTTAAATATCTAAGAATTCTGTAGACTTCATTCAAATGTTTCTGTTTGGGATTATGAGAGTGTTGACTTACAACGCTAACAGCATAGGCAATATCTGGCCTTGTGTGTGATAGGTAAATGAGTTTTCCTACCATGCGTTGATACCTTCCTATATCAACCTCTTTTCCCAGGTCTTCATCATCTCTAATTTTATCAATCTGAATAGGAGTATCACTAGGTCTGCAACCTAGCATCTCTGTTTTTTTTAGGAGATCCAGTATATATTTTTTCTGGGAGATACTGATTCCCTTCACAGACCTGGCCACTTCCATACCTAGAAAATATTTCATTTTTCCCAAGTCTTTTACTTGGAATTCCTGATTCAGGGCCTTCTTTATCCTATCCATCTCCGTTGTGTTGTCTCCTGTGAGAATGATGTCATCTACATATACTGCTAATATGGCAAGTTTCCCGTTTTCATGTCTGAAGAACAGAGTATGATCACTTTGTCCTTGTAGATAGCCTTGTTCTTTCATTACTTTGGTGAATCTGTCAAACCATGCTCGAGGGGATTGTTTCAATCCATATAGTGATTTTCTCAACTTACATAAATGGCCTGTCTTCTTCCCGAGAAATCCTGGAGGCATCTTCATATATACTTCTTCTTTCAATTCCCTATTTAGGAATGCATTCTTGACATCCATCTGATGTAGTGGCCAGTCTAAGTTAGCAGCAAGTGACAGCAGGATTCTGATGGTGTTCAGTTTTGCCACTGGTGCAAATGTTTCCGTGTAATCCATCCCGTAGACTTAAGTAAAGCCCTTGGCCACCATTCGTGCTTTATACTTGTCGAGACTCCCATCAGCCAGGTATTTTGGGATAAACACCCATTTGCATCCTACGGCTTTCTTTCCTTTAGGTAACTCAACCACCTCCCATGTTTCATTTTTCTTTAATGCTCCCATTTCCTCCATTACTGCTTGTCTCCATTTAGGGCTGGCGAGAGCTTCATTTATATCTTCTGGTATTCTAATCTGATCAAGATGGGAAACAAACGCATGGTGTTCAGATGATAAAGCTTGATAAGAGACAAACCTCTCTATAGGGTGTTTGGTACATGACCTGTGTTGTTTCCTCACTGCTATCGGAAGATCAAGGTCATCATTTCCCTTTTGTGGCTGTTCAGGACCTACACCTGGTTCAGACTCTTGGTGCACGCAGTCTGTTTGAGGGGCATTACCTGTCGTGTTTCTTCGGGTATATACCTGTCCCCATTTGTTAGTGTCTCCCCCTAAACTAGTGAGTCCCTCCAAAGACTTAGGTTCCTCATGTGTTGGTAAGTCACGGGTGTATATGATGTCAGGTTCTTGGTGGAGATACACTGATTGGGTTTCAAGGTAAGATTGCTGGGGTTCACTCTGAGGTTCATTCCAAATCTCCCCCTGAACCGAAGAGGAGGTATAGAAAGGAATATTTTCATGGAAGGTAACATTACAGGTGACGTAAAGGCGCTTAGCTATGGGGTCAAAACATTTGTATCCTTTCTGGGCAGTGGCTGGCCCTAAGAAGATGCATTTGACAGCTCGGGGATCAAGTTTGGAGGTATGATGGAGATGAACAAAGGATGTACACCCGAAGACCTTAAGGGGAAGGGTGTTTGCCAGGTAGGGTAGATGGAAGTATTCCTGGAGAACCTGAAGAGGGGTTCGGAAAGACAAAGGTTTACATGGCATTCGGTTAATTAGAAAAGTGGCTAGGAAGATAGCATCGGCCCAATAGAAACTCAGGACATGACTGCTAAGTAGAAGAGCCCGAGCAGTTTCCAAAAGACGTCTGTTTTTCCGTTCAGCAATGCCATTCTGTTGGGGGCTATATGGACAAGAACTTGTATGAACAATACCGTGTTGTTTGAGAAAATGGGAGAGAGACTGGTTAAAGTATTCAGTGCCATTGTCAGTGTGAAGAGTTTGAATTTTTGTATCGAACTGAGTAAGGACTTGGTTGTAAAAGTCAACAGAGATTTGGTACACCTCAGTTTTTTCCTTTAAGAGGAAAACCCAACTGACACGTGTGTGATCATCGATTAGAGTCATAAACCATTTTGACTGGGTACGATTGGGAACCCTGGATGGTCCCTATAAATCACTGTGAATGACGGAGAAGGGCTTAGATGGGCGATAGGGTGTTCTTGAAAAATGAGTGCGGTGATGTTTTGCTAGTTCACATGAATCACAAGAAAAATTGAAAGTCTTATTTGAACAGATTGAGGGAAACATCTTACACATATATGAAAAGTTTGGATGTCCTAATTGTTTGTGCCATAACTCCAGTTCACTAGCCCTAGGGGAAGACACTTTATTATATAAGTGAGATACGGACTGATGACAGTCATTCAGGTAATAGAGCCCGTCAAACTTCTTAGCAACACCAATCGTCGTCCCCGTGAGCAGATCCTAAAAAATGCAGTGAGATGCAAAAAATTTAGCATGGCATCTTTTATCCTGGGTGAGTTGGCTCACAGATAATAGATTACATTTTAAGTTCGGGACATGTAGAACATTATGAAGTGTTAAAGTGGGTGAGATACTAATGGTACCACTACCAGCAATGATAGAGTCAGAGGCATCAGCAATTTTAACTGTAAGATGTGATTTTTCGGGAGTATAATGAGAGAATAGTGAGGCCTCATTTGTCATGTGATCTGAGGCACCAGAATCCACTATCCAACAAGATCCTGGAGATGTCTTTTTAATAATAGCAAGAGCTTGAAATAAATTACCTCGCTGAACCATACTAGCAACTGGTTTCTTACGGGATTGATTTTCCAGAGCAGTTAACCGCTCCAAAATAATGGCCAATGGATCTTGGGATGTCATTGGTGATTGGGCCTGTGGGAAAGTGGTCCATTTGAATTGAGGAGCTGCCAAAGGAAACTGGGCCTGCAGGAACGTGGCCCACTTGAGTTGAGGAGCTGCCAAAGGAAACTGGGCCTGGGACGTTGACATGGACTGATCCTGCTGGGCTGGAGACGCGCTGGTGGATTGAGTCTGTTGGTTGACTGTCCGTTGGGCCTGTAGCTGCATCATTCACTAAGCCCATCTCACCATTCACCTCTGCAACATATGCTTGGGGGCGACGCTGTCGGGGCTTCCAATTTGGGGGCTTCCCATGGAGGTCCCAGCAGGTATCCCTCGTGTGACCAGTTTTCCGGCAGTGGTCACAGGTGGGACGTTCCCTTCTGGCGTCACTCGTGCGAGCTGCAAGGGCTGAAGAATTGTCCATGGCGACAGTTGGGCGAGAAGTGGAGTCTAGCAATATAACCTTGCGACGGGATTCCTCATCTCTCAATAGGGCAAATGCCTCAGACACAGACGGGAGCGGCACGCGTCCAAGGAGACGACCTCGCAGATCATCATACACGGTGTTTAGGCCGGCAATGAACTCAAACAAGCGTTCTTCTTCCAGATCCCGACGGAAGGTTGCAGCATCCTCGGCACTTTTCCAGATGTGCTGCTTCAATTGATCAAGTTCCTGCCACAGCGTTCTCTTCTCCAAATAATATGTATTGAGGGGTCTATCGCCTTGTCGCACGGTCCACAGTCGCGAGCGGAGGTCGAATACCAGTGAAGCCGTTGGCCTCTTGCCATAAGCTTCTCTCACTCCTTGGCAGATTTCTCTAGCGGTTGGGAGAAACATAAAACTCCGACGAATGGTGGGGATCATCGCATTGAGAAGCCATGACGCCACTAGCGAATTCTCTGTCTTCCACCGACGGTGAATGATCGCATCATCAATGGATGGAGGTTCCTGCTGAATTAATTCCAGTCGATCCCGGGCATCAAGAGCAAGAATCATAGATTGTGCCAATTCTCCATAATTATCTCCAGTGAGCCGTTCGGGTACGATGACAACTGTAGAGCTTTCAACGCCGTCGACTTTGGCGGAGGACAAGGACAATGGTCCCGTGGCCTGCTCTGATACCATGTTGTAATGAGCTATGAAAATACTTGACGAAGAACAGAGAACTGAGGTAAATTCTGTCTTGTATTCATCTATGTTGATACACACAGATATATACACTCAGAAGCACAATCAAGAGAGCATATTACACGGAGAGCTATGCACAAATTATGGGATACAGTTTAATGATATAATCTGATCCAATCCCCCCAAATTCTCCTATAATCATATATAATTAATTCCTATAATCACTCCTCTTTAATTCTAAATTTTCCATTCTACATAGTCTTAACTTCTGAAGATATTGATATTTCACTATGGCATAAAAGGATGGGTTACCCTAGTTTCTCTTATCTTCAAAAAATGTTTCCACATTTGGTTTTCAATAAAAGCATTGTTTCTCATTGTGATATTTATACATTGGCCACACACTATCGCACTACTTTTTCTCCTTCCACTTACAAATCGATGCTTCCTTTTTCTATCATTCACAGTGATGTTTAGGGTCCTTCATGGATTACTAACCGTACTCTTCCAAATATTTTATCACGTTTATTAATGATTATACTCGCATTTTTTGGGTTTACTTGTTAAAAGAAAAATCTGATGTCACCTCAATTTTCGTTGAATTCTTTAACTACATCAAAACTCAATTCAACACCACTTTGCAAGTACTCTACATTGATAATAGGACAGAATATTTCAACCACTCTCAATTCCTTTATCAAACTAATGGGATTGTACATAAAAGCAGTTGTCCTCATAGCTCCGTAAAATGATATTGCTAAATTAAAAAACAAACACCTTCTTGAAGTCGCACGTGCAGTTTTATACACTTGCCATGTACCTAAATTTTTTTGTGGGGGTGCTATACTCACTACCACTCACCTAACTAATCGTCTTTCAAGCTGAGTTCTTTCCAATATCTCTCCTCTTGATAAACTTCGTAAAACTCATACTATCACCTATCTTGATTACACTCTGCATCTTCGAGTCTTTGGTTGTTTTGTTTATGTACATCAACACCATCCACCTTATAAATTTAATCCCAGGTCAGTCAAATGTGTATTCCTAAGATATTCTAACTCACAGAAGGGTTACAACTGCTATGATCCTACTACTAAACCTTTTTTTGTAAGCCGAGATAACACCTTTGTTGAACAGGAGTCTTACTTCCCTAAGCCTTCAATTCAGGGGGAGAGTTGGTGTGAATTTCAGTTTGAGTGTGTTCCTGAACCCATACCTCCAAACCCAATTAAACCTTTGAATGACATTTCCAATGTAGTGTCGAGGTTGGAAGTTAAGACTTGGGAAAAAACAATTTGATATTGTGTATTCACGTATAAACAGATAGCTAGGTGAAACACACCTGAAGAAGTGCCCTCCCAGAATCGATGGTGAATCTTGATTCGGTGAATAATGATGTTGAGCATTCTCTGTTGAAAACGATAAATGAGTTAGAACTTCCTAATGCTTTGAGGAGGAAAACTCAATCATGCCCCAGTCATCTAATTCAGAAGTATGTATCTTATGCCACCCTTTCTCAAACTCGTTATGGCTTTGTTACTAGCCTGGATCAGATTAAAATCCCTCACAATGTATATGAGGCTCTTGAAAGTTTAGAATGGAGAACTGTTGTGTAGGAGATATTGGTATTAATTGAATAGATGTCAATTGATTAGCACGGATTATAGGGGAGTAATTAGGAGAATATATTGTATTAATTGTATTCTATGATTTCCTCGATTCATTATCCGGATTATGCTCCCCAAAATATGCTCCCCATGTGTATATATGTAAGTGTACAGATGAAGAATAGAGGTACAAGGAATTACTTTTTCCTCTCATCTTCTATAATTCACACTTGTCTCTGACATGGTATCAAAGCAGGCCCTGGGAATGTCCTCCGCCGAAGTCAAAATTGCCGACGTTGAAGGCACCACTGTCGTCATTGTTCCCGAGCGCCTCACCAGAGATAACTACCTGGAATAGGCTTAGTCCATGACTCTCACATTAGACGGCCGTGACAGATTGGAGTTGATATAGAATGACCCACCTTCCACCGATGATGCCAATATTCCCTAACGGTAGAAGTCTGAGAATTCCCTGGTAGCATCCTGGCTTCTCAACGCCATGGTTCTGTCCGTGCATCGCAGCTTTATGTTCATACCTACTGCTAAGGAGATATGGCGATTAGTGAAGGAAGCTTATGGCAAGCGACCAACGGCGTCACTGGTATTTGATTTACGGTCTCGACTGTGGCATGTTCGACAGGGTAACTGTACCCTCAATACATACTACTTGGAAAAGACCACCCTATGGCAGGAATTGGATTTGTTGAAGCACCATGCCTGGAAACATCCTAATGATGCCGCCGCTCATTGATAGGAAATGGAAGAAGAGAGGTTGTTTGAGTTCCTTGTAGGTCTCGACTCAGTCTATAAAGAAATTCGTGGCCGTCTCTTGGACGTGTGCCTTTTCCCTCCGTCCTTGAATTGTTTTCCCTTCTGCAAGATGAAGAATCTCGTCAGCACGTGATGCTCGCTGACCAGTCATCCAGACCAACGCCATTAGAGGCGTCTACACTTGTTGCTCGCGCTCTAGAGGCCAGGAAGGAACGCCCTATCTGCACGCATTGCAACAAAAGTAGGCCACACTAGAGAGAAGTGTTGGGATCTCCATGGGAAGCTTGCTGATTGGCGTCCCAAATAGCGTAGGGCCAGGGGACATATGGCTGAGACAGCCCACTTTGCGCTAGCCCAATCACATGACTCCCTTGCAGCACCAACATTGGGCCTCCTGCGCCAGCCCATAATCCAGAATATGAAGCTCTAGTCTAGTGTTCAACTATTGGACCCTCCAGTTCAATGGCGGCCCAAACTTCAAATCCATTATCCATAATTCTGGACAGATTGGCAGCACTTGAAAAACAGGCCCATAAGCAATCAATAGCCACCGTGGTACAACGAGGTAATTTATTTAAGGTTCTTGTTACTAATAAAGGTAAGCATAATGGCTCATGCTAGATAATAGACTCAAGTGCCTCTGATCATACCAATGATGCCACCTTTTTTTCCACATATACCCCTGCTCAAACTCATCTTACAGTTAAAATTTTTGATGCCTCTAACTCTCTAGTTGCTGCAGTGGTACCATAAAAGTTTCTACTACTCTAACACTATATAATGTGCTACATGTTCCAAAGCTACAGTATAATTTATTATCTGTAAGTCAGTTGATTACGGATGCAAGATGTCATGCTCAATTTTTTGCTACATACTGTATTTTTTAGGATCTGCCCACGAGGATGACGATTGGTGTTGCTAAGAAGTTTGATGAATTTTACTTGGATGAGTGTAAGGACCCAGTACCTTGTTTATGTAATAATGTGTTTCTCCCTGAAGCTAGTGAATTGGAGTTGTGGCACAAGAGATTAGGATATCTAAACCTTCAGTATATGTATAAGATGTTCCCTTCAATTTGTTTTAATAAAATTTCAAATTTCACGTGTGACGCTTATGAACTTGCAAAATATCACTGTACCCATTTTCCATGTACTCCGTATTGTCCGTCTAAACCCTTCTCCCTTAGTCATAGCGACTTATGGGGTCTATCCCGAGTCTCTAATCGCATCCAGCCTAAATGGTTTATGACTCTCAGTGATAATCATACCCGTGTCAGTTGGGTTTATCTCTTAAAAGATAAGACTGAAGTGTACCAAACTTTTATTGATTTTTATAACATGGTTCTTACTCAGTTTGATGCCAAAATTAAAACACTCCACACTGACAATGGGACTGAATACTTCAACCACCAACTTTCAACCTTTCTTGCACAACATGGTATCATCCATAAAAGCTCTTGCCCATATAGTCCTCAACAAAATGAAATTGCTGAATGGAAAAATAGACATATCCTAGAAACTGCCAAGGCTCTTCTATTCAGCAGTTATGTTCCTACTTTCTATTAGACCGATGCTATCATCATAGCCACTTTCCTAATCAACCGAATGCCATGCAAACCCTTATCCTTCCAAACCCCACTACAGGTCCTTCAAAAATCCTTCCATCTCCCTTACCTTGCAAACACGCTTCCCCTTCGGGTTTTTGGATGCACTACTTTTGTTCATCTCCACCATACACCTAAACTTGCCCCTAAAGCAGTCAAATGTCTTTTCCTCGGACCTGCTGGTACTCAAAAGGGATACAAATGTTTTGACCCCCTGTCCAAACGCCTCTATGTTATGTGTGATGTCACATTCCATGAAATTATCCCTTTCTATTCCTCAGTTCAGGGGGAGACTTGGAGTGAACCTCAGGAATTTCAAGCTGATCTTGAACCTCAATCACCATGCCTCCTCCAACACCCTGATAGACTTTATACCCTTGACACCCCAACACATGAGGCACCTATGGATTTAGGAGGACACACTAGCTCAGGGGGAGACACTAATAAGTGGGGCCAAGTTTATATCCACAGAAATATGACAGGTAATGTTCCTCAAGTGAATGACGCACACCAAGGGTTTGAACTAGACACAGGTCCTGAACAAGTGCAAGTGGAAAGCAATGATCTTGATCTTCCAATAGCAGTGAGAAAATAAAACAGGTCATGTACTAAATATCCTATCGAGAGGTTTTGTCTCTTATTAGGTTTTATCATCTGAACATCATGCCTTTATCTCTTACCTTGATCAACTCAGAATACCCACAAATATAAAAGAGGCTCTTGCAACCCCCGAATGGAGACAAGCGGTAATAAAAGAAATGAAGACATTGGAAAGCAATGAAACGTGGGAAGTTGTTGAGCTACCCAAAGGAAAAAAACAATTGGATGTAAATGGGTTTTTACCCCAAAATTTCTTGCAGATGGAAGCCTAGACAAATATAAAAGCAAGGCTAGTAGCTAAAAGCTTTACTCAAGTGTATGTGATGGATTACAATGAGACATTTGCCACTACATTAGATGGATTTCAAGAATGCATTCTTAAATGGAAAATTAAAGGAAGAAGTCTACATGAAGATGCCTCCAGGATTTTTTGGCAAGAAGGAAGGACAAGTATGTAAATTGACGAAGTCGCTGTATGGCTTGAAACAGTCTCCTAGAGCGTGGTTTGAAAGGTTTGCCAAAGCGTTAAAAGGACAAGGCTACACATAGGGACAAAGTGATCACACCTATTCTTCAGACACATTAACGGGAAAATTTTGGTAGTAACAGTATACGTGGATGACATTATTCTCACACGAGACAATCCAGCAGAAATTGATAGAATTAAAAAGACACTTAACCAAGAGTTCCAAGTCAAAGATCTGGGAAAAATGAAATACTTTCTGGGCATAGAGGTAGCTAGATTAGCATGTCACATAATATGGCATCAATTAATATGTCACATAATTCAGTTCAACATGACCGAACGAAGCATGTCGAGATAGACAGACATTTCATATGGGAGAAGATTGATGCAGGGACAATTGAGCTCAGATATATTCCCTCAACCGAATAGATCGCTGATGTACTTACAAAAGGGTTGACTCAAGGTAAATTCAATTATCTCATTAGCAAGTTGGATATGATAGATATCTATGCTTCAATTTGAGGGGGAGTGTAGAAGATATTGGTATTAATTGAATAGATGTCAATTGATTAGCACGGATTATAGGGGAGTAATTAGGAGAATATATTGTATTAATTGTATTCCATGATTTCCTCGATTCATTATCCGGATTATGCTCCCCAAAATATGATCCCTATGTGTATATATGTAAGTGTACAGATGAAGAATAGAGGTACAAGGAATTACCTTTTCCTCTCGTCTTCTGTAATTCACACTTGTCTCTGACACGTGTTGGAGGAGATAAGGGCATTAGAAAAGAATGGCACAAGGGAGATCACTGAACTCCTAGAAGGAAAGATACCCCTAGGTTGCAAGTGGATGTTCATCCCAAAATTCAATACTGGTGGTTTTCTTAACAAGTATAAAGCGAGATTGGTCGCAAAAGGTCCCGTCAAACGTATGAAATTGATTACAATGAGACATATACTCTTGTTGCAAAACTAAACATCATCAGGGTTCTCTCTACTGCTGTGAATCTTTACTGGCCACTTCTATAACTTGACATAAAAAATGTATTCCTAAATGGTGAACTGAGAGTGGAGTTATACATGACTCTTCCACCCAACTTTTATAAAGGGAAGAACTGTCAAGTTTGTAAACTGAAAAAGTCTATATATAGTTTAAAGCAAACTCCTTGGGTCTAGTTTGATCGGTCTTCTACAGTTCTCAAGTCTGAGGGTTACAAGCAGAGCCTATCAGACAATACTATGTTTGTTTTAAGGGATGGTGATTTGATAACCATTCTCATTGTATATGTGGAAGACATCATTCTCACTAGCAATAATGTCCAGGAAATTGAGAGAAGCAAGATGGTGCTAAATAAACTGTTCGAAGTAAAAGACCTTAGAAAATTGAAATATTTCTTAGGTATGGAAGTGACAAGGTCCAAAGAAGGAATCTATGTTTCTCAACGTAAGTATACCCTCGATCTACTTAAGGAAACTGGGATGCTTGGGTGTAGATCGAGCAAAGTACCTATTAGCACCATAAAGAAAAGCAGGAAAAAAAAGAAACTGGCAAAGACCTAAAAGGAAGCAACACGAAGAAAGAAATAAGAAAAGGAGGAGGCAACAATAGATAAAAGGAAATATCAAAGACTAGGTGGTAAGCTTATTTACCTCGACTAGATATTGCTTTTGCAGTAAGCATAGCCAGTCAACACATGTACTCTCCAAAGAAAAAGCATATGGATACAGCTACCTTAAAGGTACACTAAGTTGGGGAGTTTTGTTCAAAAAGAATGATGTCATAAGTGTTGAGATTTACACAGATGTTGACTGGGGCAGGTGCCTAGGAGGATGGCAGATCAACATCGAGGTATTGCACCGTTGTGTGGGGAAGCCTAGTCACCTGGCAAAGTTAGAAGCAAAAAGCTGTGGCCGTAGATTAGTGCTGCATTTGAACTAAGAGCTCTAGCTCAAAGTATTATGAAAGACCTATGGCTGAAAAGAGTCATATTGACTCTCCTTTAAAACTTTTTTGTTATAACAAGGCAACTTTGAGCATGGCTCTCAACCCAGTGCTGCATAGCTAACCAAGCATTTTGAAGTTGTTAGACACTTTATAAAAGATAAAGTCGAAGATGGAATCATTTGTTTATCCTATGTTCCAACCAAGTTGCAATTAGCTGATATTCTTACCAAAAGCCTTCCAGAGGAGGTGTTCGAACGGTTTATATGCAAGTTGGACATGATTAATATGTATGATCCAACTTGAGGGGGAGTGTGATAATTATATAAATAGAATATTTATGTAAATAGGATTAATTGTAAATATTGTACGCTAATATTAGGGAGCAGATTATGGGATAACAATAGGAGGATATTGTGGGATTAGTTTTTCAAATTCAAATCTCAACTGATTAATAGTTGAAGATCCTGTTGTATTCTATATAACCTCTGGTTCTATTCAGTATAATATATCAGATTATTCAAACCTAAATAATCTACATGTACTATGCCTCATTTCAACACACAATAGTTCAAGACTTCTTGTAACAAGCAGCATATGTGATGTGATCATAACAACCGATAACATAAGGCTAATAATCATAGACAATCTCTTGCTTTTGTAACTTAACTTCTAATGATCTAACTTTTTGTTTCTTTCAGTGTTCCACTGGCAAATCAATTGAATTGAATTCAGATACGGGAACACTGGTATGTATACAATTTAAATATTGATTAAAATCAGTTTAGAAAGTTGTGTAAAGCACTTCTGAAACATTTTATGCATGAATTTCATCTAAACAATTGTCATTTTTGAAAATAGAACTGCTTGACATTATAATTTTTTTTCTTAACTTCTGTCCAACATTTGTCATATTTACAGTTTGTTTTCTTCACCGGTGGAATTGTGGTTTTGACGGTCATTGTAAATGCTTCGACTACACAGCTCATCTTACACCTCCTAGATATGGATAAGTTCTCTTCGGCTAAGGTCCGTTTTTTCCCCTTGATCTTCTGGATGCAAATTTTCTCCTTGCTTCAAAAGATGAAATGGCTTGTGTAATAATTTCTGAAATCTTATTTAGCAGTTATCTTTGGTATTGTCCCTTACGTTCTTATCATGTAATGGCAGAAATGGATACTTGAGTACTCAAAGTATGAATTGTTGAAGAAATCATTAGAGGTTTTTGTTGAGCTTGGAGATGATGAGGAACTGGGGCCTGCTGATTGGCCTACAGTGAAGAGATATTTAACATGCTTAAATAGCATTGAAGGTCAATATACTCACCATCATAGGGCACTTGAAAGTGACAGTACTCTGGATCCTATGAACTTGAAAGATGGGAGAATACGCCTTTTGAATGGTATGGAATTTGCGGGTGTCTATCTATCCCAATACTTGTTTCATTTTCTAATTTCTCAATTGTACACTTATATCAGTTCTCTCGCAACAGCACAAACTTTTTTTCTATACCCTTTATTTATGCTTGAGATATTGATTTCATTCTTAAATGATTTTCTGTTAGAGTGAAGCCTCATTCAATTAGTTATCCACTTCGTATTTAATATTGCCACTTAAAATATTCATATGTCAAAGTCATAAAATTATCTTTTTTCAGCTGTGCATCTGTAGTATTTGTTGTTTTCAGGGATAGGAGTCTGCCCCCATCTTCCTTTCCCATCTCTTCAGTAGATAACAGCTCAAGCCCAATGTTCTGCCATAACCTTAATTGAACTTACATATCTAAACTGTTTGAATTGTACAAATAATGGATGAAATTAAGAAAGTCTTCTTCTTAAGCACCATTATTTCATTTATAATCTACTTGGTTTTAACCTTTTTTCTCACATTTTTGAAGTCAAGCATTTTTATTTATAGATACATGAAGAATTAATTAAATAATATGATGAAGCATTAGTATCTTTTAGGATTTCTAAATTCACCATGTGGTAGGATAATTGTTAAAAATTGATGGAACTGTTACTGGGAATCTTAAAGACAATATCAGTCTTACTTTCAACAAATATGCTCTACATATTTTCTGTTGCACTATAAGTTTTCATTTAATTATATTCTGTCATTCCTTTGGTCCCCTCTCCCTGCACAAATAATTATTTTCAGGATCTCTCTGTTTAACTTCAGTTTTAGTTGGTGGATTGTTCAATACCACATGAAGGGCAGTGATGGCTATCAAGCTTGGTACACATTGTTGGGCCTTTTTTTCTTAAAACAAAATGGCGTGAACTTGTAGAATTATCAATTAGTGGGATAAAGCTTGTTGTTGGTGGTGGTGTAAGCTTTTAGATAATTGACTGCAGTTGCACTTCCTTTATAAAAGTCCTACTCATGTTAGTAAGCTTTTATTACAAGGGATGGGGCAAACACAAACATAACTCAAGCAAGTAGTGTTTTCTTGTTGGCAAATTTCTTGGATCAGATGCACTCTTATCATTCTCCTGTCCTATAAAGTGAATCTCTTCAACTGGTTGATATCTGACATCTTGACTAATATCAGAGCTTGTCTTGTGTAAGGTGTTCAAGCTGCTTATTGGGAGATGCTTGATGAGAGAAGAATTTCACAAACAACAGCTGACATCCTACTGAGATCAGTGGAGGAAGCTAGAGATTTGGCTTCACTTGAGCCTTTGTGTGACTGGAAAGGCTTAAGAGATAGAGTTCGCTTCCCAAGTTGTTACAAATTATTTCAGACTGGAGTTTTACCTCAGAAATTAGTTACATATTTTGCTGTGGAAAGATTGGAATCTGCATGTTGTATTTGTGCTGCGTTCCTTCATGCCCATAAAGTTGCTCGACGTCAGTTGCATGACCTCATAGGTAATATTCTACCTTTATAGTCTGGTCCATTTAATTTTCTCATGCTATTTCCATTTTCTTGTGTAGAAAGCGATGTGTCCGTGGGCTTGCATGGTATGAGCGCCCAATGTTTCTGTTTCTCTTTTATTTTTGGTTGGATAGGATGAGAATTTTTGTTTCCCCTTTCTATATATTTGGTTTATTCCTTCATTTGTTTGTGGTATCTGATTGGCTGAGACGAGGCCAATCCTTTCCTATGTATGTACTGCTATTAATAGAAATAAACTATGGAATAACATAGTTACAGACTTTGATTTCTACATGTTGCTAGAGCTTTGGTACCTCAACCATCCCTGATGTCTACTTTGGCTCTACAAGAGCCCTTTAGATCAACCTCTAAAATCTAATGATGTCAAGAGGTGTATGACAAACTCAAAAGGTAGATCAATTTTGATGCAAGTAAAATGATAAAAGAGAGTTTATTTCATCAATAGAAGCATTCTACATCTAGTCATCCCTTATTTATACTGTTAGGAGAGTCCCTAACTAACTGTCCTTCTTCACAACTTCCCAACTAAGGATAGCTCCTCCAACATCTAGCAGACACCCAAGACTCAGAATTAGATGCAGATCTAGGGGGAGCAGAGAACAATGCATTTGAACACACTCTAGCTGATCTTGAACTACCCATTGCCGTAAGAAAGAAGCCTCGGTCATGTACCCAACACCCTATTGAAAGGTTTGTTTCCTATAAAGTCCTTTCACCAAAGTATTGTGCACTTGTCTCTCACCTTGACAATGTTAAAATCCTTACAGATATCAACGAGGCCTTATCTAGCCTAGAATGGAAGAAGGCAGTCATGGCAGAAATACAGGCACTGGAAAACAATTGAACCTGGAAGATAGTAGACCTTCCTAAGGGAAGGAAACCTGTAGGATGTAAGTGGGTATTTACCCCAAAATACATGGCTGATGGTATTCTATCCAAGTACAAGTCAAGATTAGTAGCAAAAGGTTTTTCTTAGATATATGGTATAGACTATACTGAAACTTTTGCCCCTGTAGCAAAACTGAACACCATCAGAATCTTACTCTCTCTAGCTGTAAATCTTAACTAGCCACTGCATCAGATGGATATAAAGTGTTACGTCCCGAAATTTGGACCGTGACCGGCACAGAATATAAATATCTCATATTCTGAAAGCCTAACACGTTAAGTAAAACCTTTAAATTTTCCATAACGTTTTCAAAATCTTACGAAATCTTTTCTAAGGTTTATGTGGAGCATTATCCTTTCCCAAAATAATACAAGTTCTTAAGAAAGTAATTACATCAAAAGTAGTATTTGTCAAACAATACTTCAGATCGACAACGAGGCTCTTTACTGCTTAGCCGGAGGATTACTTTCACTTCTCAATCCCCTGACATCCCAAAATAACATGTTAACCTTCTAAGTATACCCTTAACGGAAATCAATCATTCTAAATTTACTATCAATCAGAGAGACATCGCGATTGACATGCCTTGGCCATGATTAAGTTGATTAAAACACTAATTGATTTCCAAATAATCCTTAAACATGATCTTTACACAGATCTGAAACCTTCCACATAACAACCATTTAAAATTTCAAAATCTCTATTGGCTTCCAAGTCCCTCCATTTATCATAACACTCAGACCACAACAAATTGCCAAAACAGCAGCACATACCCATGTATGCGTATTTATATACCAAAGAAAATGATCAGGGCCTTATATTCTCATTCTTTTTCCTTCCTGCCGCCACCCCCAAACACATATATTCCCAACGCATGCAAACACAGCAACCATAGCAGCATCGGTATATGAACATACATATATACATTTTCTCAATCAACACCTTAGAAGTGTCAACCATCATCACAGCACACACATACCTACGTATATATATATCTTCATAGCCTAGCAAACATAATGTGTATATATACAATCGCTTCCAACAGCAACAAAAATCATTTCTTGGGACAACAACCTTAACAGAACAATGGCCCTACACATTCATACACAGCGCATCAAATAAGCCCAGCATACATATACCAAAACCAAACCAGTGACCATCATCACCGCCGGCACACACAACTCTGTTTCCTTTATTACTACAAAGCACATACCTATCTATCACCAGAAGGAATTCTCAGCCAACACAGTAGGGGACAATGAATGGCTCAGGACTTAGAACCTGGAACCCACCTACGGCCATTACAACAACAAATTTCAAAGTTTATTTTCTCTGCGATTCAATAAGAGAATGGAAACAGAGGAGTATAGAGATGAAGGCATCCAAACGAGAAATGATCAATGGAGGAGAAAATGGTGTGCACTTACCTCCAGTGGAAATCACAGAACCAATCAGAAGGAATGACAGAGCCAAACTTCCCAATTCCTTCCTCTCTGTCACTCACAGAAATGTCCAAACAGCTTGCGGAACCCAACAACAGCTACCGAGAAGGACCCCAAAATCTAAAATTTCCCCAGTGACAACAGAGGAGACGCGACGGCAATGACTGGCTACGGCAATCCTTGAACAACGACGGTGGCATGAAAAAGGAAGCTGGACAAATAGACTTGCTATAGGGCCATACTGGATTTTGTGACAATGACCCCCCACGCGACGGTGACCCAGCAATTGAACTCTAGAACAGAGAAACCCAACAATGACGACTACCACACCACCTCGCTACCTCTCAAGACTTCCTCTCCCCTTGATTTCTCCCCTGCTCGCGGCACTTAAAGGAGAACAGCAATCATGCGATGCGCCGCTTCCAGGATGACAACACAGCAGAGGAGATAGACAACACACTGCGGTGACTGACCACAAGGCAACGCTAGCAGAAAGCTTCCAACCTGCTCACGCTGTTTCCCCACCTGCGTCGCCGCTGAAATCAGAAGTCTGAAGGGGAAGGGAGTACGGTGCAGAGAAAAAGAAGGGGAGGGCAAAATAGTAGTTTCGTGTGCTAAAATCAAAATAAAAACCCTCACCCAGCAGCAGCCGAGACTCGAACGCAGGACCTCAGAGACAACTCCCGCGCTTTCAGCCACTCAGCTGCCCATGACCCTCTGAAAAAAATTTGCAAGATCTACTATATATTCTTTTGTTGAATAAATTTCTCTAATAAATTTTTGAAGCCATAACATAAAGAATGCTTTGTTAATGGAGAACTAAGGGAAGAGGTTTATATGAAGCCTTCACCAGGCTTCTATGGGAAACAGGATGGCAAAGTATGCAAATTAAAAAAGGCTCTCTATGGCTTAAAATAGTCTCCTAGAGTATAGTTTGAATGTTTTTCTGAAATGCTAAAAAATCAGGGCTATTAGTAGGGACAAAGTGATCACACTATGTTCTTCAAGCACTGTGGAAAGAAGATAACTGTACTAGCAACATATGTGGATGATATAGTCCTTGGGCTATTAGTAGGGACAAAGTGATTACACTATATTCTTCAAGCACTTGGAAAGAAGATAATTGTACTAGCAGTATATGTGGATGATATAGTCCTAACTGCAGATTGTTGAGATACGCTAGTTTAGAATTAATTATTAATTAATATTATATTTTGTTAGTTATTTAATTAATTATCTAAAATTAAATTTAGATATTATTTAGGAACAGATTTGAATATTAAATTATTATATCTTAGAAGAATAAATCTGAGATATTAGGATTATGATAGATTATAGGTTTAGCCTATTAATTTATATTTTTACCTATATAAAGTCTATTTGTATTCTCATTCATTCAAGGATTAATAATATTTTGAGGCTTTATTTTCTCTCTACTCTCAATCCTTCAAATTTTCATATGGTATCAAAGCAGGAATATTAGATATTGATTAAGGTCTTGATGAAGAAGAAGAAAAATGTTGTAGAAATATTAGGAGATTATAAATATCCTATAATTTGTATATAGGATAAGATATAATATTATTTTATTAGTATTTAGGGCTATTTAGAATTCTCTATTGTGTATATATATATATATATCCCTTCTGAACATCAATAAAGAATAAGTATTATTTATCTAAAACAACAAATGTCAAGTCTGAAGAGAAGGCACGCCTTCAAGTGAAGATTAGTTACATATGATAGAAGATGACAACTTAAATCTCTTCCCATAAAATCTCATAGGTTATGGGATTAATTCATCTACCTTAAGTGAGGTTAAATTAGTGTGTAAACTCAACTAGGTTAGTATGAAAACTCCCATCCTGTCTTAAATAGAATACTTAAAATATTCTTATTCCAATAAAAACATATTAAAATTTAAAATACAATTATCCAAAAATAAGATAATGAAAAACCTAGCAACATAATGTCTTCTAGAACAAAAGAACAAATAAACAACAAAATCTCAATTACCCTTTACAGTTGGCAATAGTCCAAGGTTTGATGATATTTCTTTTGGCAATTAATGTTGTTGTACAGATATTATAAGAGATGTAAATATCCTATAATTAGTATATAGGATAAGATATGATATTTTATTAATATCTAGGATTTTCTATTGTGTGTATATTTATTCCTTCAGAATATCAATAAAGTACAAGTATTATTCATCTGAACAATATGGTATCAAATCATGCATAATTCCTATTTCATTTTTTCCCCTGGTTTGTACTTAATCTGTTCAGCGTCAGACGGGAGCTAGGGTTCATATACATGACTGATGGTGGATGATTCTTGCCACACTTGCCGATAGTAGTATACAGTATGAAAATCCTGTTAAAGCAGCTAAGAGTAAGCAGTTTGAGAACTTAGAAAGGTACAAGAGATTGATTGGCAAATTGAATTATCTTACAGTGACCCATCCTGATATCACTTATACAGTGAGTGTCCTTAGCCAATTTATGATCTTGTTAACTGTCCGACAGTGGGAAGCTTTAGAACATATTATATTACTTAAAGGGATCTCCAAGTCATTGGATATTGTATAAGAATCATTGAAAAATAAATATTGAGTGTTTTTGTGATGTTGACCATGGTGGATCAAAAGCCATAAGATAGTCTACTATAAGATATTGTGTTTTTGTAGGAGGAAATTTGGTATCTTGGAGAAGTAAGAAATAAAATGTGGTATCACGATCTAGTTTAGAAGCATAATACATAGCCATGACACAATCAGTATGTGAGATAGTCTGGATATATTAGTTACTGAAGGAGGTTGGCCTTAAAATCTTATTACTAGTGAAGCTGTGATGTGATATTAAAGCGGCCATACATATAACTTCTAATTTAGTATTCCATAAACGCCCTAAATATATTGAGATCAATTGTCATTTTATTCGAGACAAGCTCAAAAAAATTTTTATCTCTAAAGAACATGTCAAATCCAGTGATTAACTGGGTGATCTCCTAACCAAAGTTTTTAATGGGGTTCGAGTTGAATAGCTTTATAATAAGTTGAGCATGATTGACATATATACTCCAACTTGAGGGATAATGTAGAGATTATAAAATATATAAATATCCTGAAATTAGTATATATAATAAGATATGATATTAGTTCATTAATATCTAGGATTCTTTATTGTGTATATATATATCCCTCAAAATATCAATAAAGTACAAGTATTATTCATCTATAATAATACCTATAAATGTAACTGGACTGAGCTGTATTTATTTCCTCTTCATCTATGTCTTCAGGTGACAGTGATGTTTCATCTACCATCATCAATGAAAGCGTTGTAGAAGGAGAAGAAGCAAGAAAGTTCCTTGATGATGTTCATATGACATTCCCTCAGGTTTGAAGTTAAACTCTTCTATCAATGTGTCTTATTATTAGTTTTAGTGGAATCTTTGGATTCTGCTTGTCAAATTGATTGATCAATTCTTCATAGAACAGTCAAAGTGTGTGAACCAGTAGTATAGTTTGAAGCATTGCATGGAGAAGCTTACTTACCTAATGTGCATTATTTATTTGATATGTCTTCCTTTCAGGTTCTGCGTGTTGTGAAAACAAGGCAAGCTGCATATTTAGTGTTAAACCATTTAATTGAATATGTTCAAAACCTTGAGAAGTCTGGGTTACTGGGAGAGAGCATGATGCTCCATCTTCGTGAGGCTGTCCAGGTATCTTCTGGTGTTATCGGTACTTTTGGTTCATCTGTGGTCTCAAGTTGAGCACTCTCCTGTGAGAAATTGTAAAATTACGTAATGGTTTCATTTGTTTCAGGCTGATTTAAAGAAATTAGTTGGGACTCCTTTATCGTTGAAGTTTCCTGAAAAGAATAGTCTACATCCTATGCTGGGTTCCCTGCCATCTTCTGTCCATGAATCACTCTCAAGCCATAGCAGGGAAATGATGACGTTGCGTGGTCTGACACTTTACAAAGAAGGATCCAAACCAGACGGCATTTGGTTAATTTCTAGTGGGGTTGTGAAGGTGAGACAATGATTTTTTACTACTCAGATCTAGATTTTTATGATCTGATTTTTTCAAGCAAATGAAGCATATTTGAATATTGCTGTTTTGGCAGTGGGAAAGCAATATAATTGGAAACAAGCACTCCTTTTCTCCAACTTTTACTCATGGGAGTACATTGGGTCTATACGAAGTGCTTACTGGAAGGTCATATATCTGTGATGTTATAACAGATTCAGTAGTTCTCTGTTTTTTCCTTGAAGGTGACAAGATGTTATCATGTCTCAAATCAGATCCCTCTATTGAAGACTTCCTGTGGCAGGTACTGTAGCATGATTGCTTTTTGCTTCTTAACGATTTTGAAAGCACAGAATACATGGATTGTGGCATTTATGTTGTACCTCGAAAGTGGGAGTATTTTTTTCTCCTTTTTTAAAATTGCATCTTTTACAATGTACTTTTTCCATCAGGGGTGTCATAACGGATCAAAAGATGTTTCTTAGTTCATGTTTGGTGCCACACAAATCATGAAAATGTTAATATGATTGGACGACTATGATTATTATGATTTGCTGCTACACTCGGATTATTTTGTCTGCAGGAGAGTGCTATTTTCCTTTGCAAGATCTTGCTTCCTCAGATATTTGAAAAAATGGCAATGCAAAATGTGAGAGCCCTTCTTGTGGAAAGATCTGTGATGAACGTATACGTTAGGGGAGAATCAATAGAAATACCTCATCATTCAGTTGGCATTTTACTTGAAGGATATGTTAAAATGGAAGGTCTTCAAGAACTGATAACATCACCAGCTGCTCTTTTGCCTTCACGTGGGAATGTAAGTTTCCAAAATCTGGAAGCTTCTGGTACGTGAAATTAATTTATACTTTCTCGAATATGTTTTCCAGTATAATAATGCTTCGTTTCCTTTTCTATTTTCCTTAAAAAAAACTTATTTAGGGGGCATATCGTCCCCGCACAACTGCATCACTGATGATTATCATAGGTCCCTTTAGATTGAGGGCACTAAAATGAGAGGGTTAGAGCAACTTGATTTTTTTCCCATCCAATAAATCATCTTAGCTGTGTCTATTGCATATTCTGTTTTTCTTTTTTAGTTAGAGACCAAACAAGCAAAGAAAACCTAATTTATACTTAATATTATTTACTTGTTGTATCTATGTCAAAATACGATTTTTGTTAGAGTTCCTTTCTTGTGAAAATCTACACATCTGATGACATCAATCCTAGTCTGCAACTAAGATTTTTTTTCCTAGTTTGAGCGCCCTTTTGGGAAGCTGCAAGTTTTAGTAGTAACTTGTATGATTTGGATTTCATTTTTTTCCCTTGCCTTTCAACAATGACAGGTATAGAAAATGCAAGTTTTTCTCATCAAGCTTCATCTTATCTAGTTGAAGAAAGATCAAGGGTAATCGTGTTTGACATGGCAGCAGTTGAGGCTGATGCTGCTCTTTCTAGAAGATCATGTTCACTGTTAACGCAAGCCGTTGATAATCCCCATGGATGTTTAAGCAAAGAACATAGTTTTGCGAATTTGCTTGAAAATTTCGTCAAGCCACAGCAACATGAGCAATATTGCGAAGGTGTTGGACAACAAACCAGTAATTTGGCTGCGAGGGCAATGCAGTTGAGCATTTATGGCTGCACTGTATGTTGGCAGATAAGATTGATATTAGCTTCATGGATGAGAAACTTTTAACGCTTAATATTATTCTCAAATTCGGTCAGTTAGTCACAGAAAGAATTTAGCATTTTAATTAGCAGGGTTTGATGGATAACCAACCTCCTCGGTGGCTAGGCTCCATTACGGTGCATTCAGCCTTCTGTTGGTTAGAACCCTCTATGGGTAGCGTTCTCCAGAATTGCCAATAACCTTGCTTTAATACCAAGTATCTAAGTGCAAAACCTTACTCAAAAGCTAGCTGTTGAGATAGGAGAAGTAACTCACTTATAAACTTCATTGAACATCCCATCCTGCCTTTGCGAGACTTGGTATCCCATAGTACAAAGTCTCCATCAGGCTAAGTGAAATAAATTGAGTAATTGATTCTCATACAAGGTTCTAATATGTTCTAAAGCTTTTGTTGAATGGAGATTACTCAATGAATTCTTCAAACTGAGCTGTAACTATCAGCACATAAGTCGCACTATCCGTCAACTTCTCAGACTGTAAAGTCTACACCATACTTTTTAAGAATATCATGAAAGTCAACGAGCAATTGAAAGTAGTTTTAGCTTTAAAACTTTCAGAAATTATTGGTCTCTCAAGCTTATTTTCTTCGATTTCCCATGTGATATTACAGGTGGACATCTGTCAACGACGAAGTTTGTCAAGCAATGGCACAGGAACCCCTCATGTGAAGGACCTTGAAGTGAGCCAGGGCGCAGGGAATGCTGCAAATGCCACTGTACAAAGCAGAGAACAAAGAGGAAGTAATATGGATGGTGCAATTGCTGAGTCTGCTGGGGAAGATATCATTGTAAGGATTGATTAACCAAGGCAATCTTCCCGCGAGTCATAAATTCGATTATGATCAATAAATCATGGATCATTAGATTTGTTCGACTAATAACTTATTTAGTTTTAACAACAATGATCACTAACAAAATAAAAAAAAGGCAACTACATGGAAGATTATTTTGAAGAACCCTACAAGGCCTAAGAAAATTTGCTCAACCCGGCCCACTCATGTAGGGTTGGGTTAGTTTCGAGTAAAATTTTGACTTGAAGTATAAGTTTGGTTGGTCTCCGAGCCAAATCAATCTTTTAAGCCCTACCCAATTCATGTATACCGGCTTCGTGCTCCATTTTGTTTTTAAACAATCAATTTAAACACACAAATATGTCAATACCGAGTTCAAACTCGAAGACCTCATCTACCCATGGTGGGTAGCCTTATTATTGGAGCAACTTGGCGTTGACAACTTCATGCTCCTTAATGTCTCTCTTTGTATATCATACATGTAATTCTTAATACAAAGGACCTGAATTGAATGAGAAGGCTCCAAATGAACTGTGTAAATCTTGTCCATTTGAAAAATCACAATTACAAGGTTAAACAAATAACAATCAAGTGTCTTTGACTCAATTTCACTCAAATGAGACCACACACCGGTAGGTTGGAATCATCATTTGAATGCCGAGAGATTTCCCTTTTAGTCTCTTCAACCTAATTCACCTTAGCATTTCAAACAATAACACACGTAGGCCCTTTTGATTTGTGATTTCTCACTACTATCCATCTTGTTCTTGAAAAAACTACAAGCTTCATACACTCTACTTGTATGCCAAACTAAAATCAAAACCAAGAAAAGAGATTTTATTCACAGTAGAAGGCCTGAAGTCCAGAGGATTATTCCACTCCAAATGAGTTTCTGACCATCTCATTCTCACAGTTTTAACCTCAAGTCCTTCAATGTGCTCCATCATTATGCCGGCAGTTTTGTGTTTAACCAGTTCTTGGCATCCAGGCCTATAGTCATATAAATCACCAGGATAATTGATAATCCTTCTGTAAGTGAGATTCAACTAGATGAATCTCAAGTTTCTTAAAAGCCCTCTTTTTGAACCAGAGAGAAAGATACCATTTTCTGAATTTGCTGTGATGTTAAGGAAATGTACGTTTGAGGTTGAACCCTCATTTACAGTTGAGTTTCGTGGGCACGTTGTGACGTATATTGGTTCAGCTCTTCCCCACCATAATGGGTTTTGAGAATACAATGTCACTTACATTTCCTGCAAAACAATATTCAAATGTTATTAGCAAGGCTTGAACAAATTCCTCCATTTTCTTTTTCTAATTGCAGTTTGAAATCCAGTTCATAATCTAATTTATCAATTTTTTCCTGAAGTACAGAGAAACTAATCACCTTAACTCATTTACTCTCACTATCTCTCTTCCTCACTCTCAATTTAAGAGTGTGGATCATTTGAAAAAAGAGAGAAGAAAGAAAGATAGAAGACCCGCCTGTCATTATAATTCTAACACAAAATAATGTGTGGAAACACGTTTTGGGATGTGAAATCGTGGTTTTGACAGAAGCAATAAGGAAGATAAAATGGGTTAAAAGTACTTGTTTGAAAATATTATTAGGTAGAAGGACATGAATTTAAATGGGTGTAACTTTTCTTCATATGTGTGCTGCATATCTTTGGTTATATGAATAACTTGCGTTTTAAAATTTTTTACACATAGTTAAAGATATGCTATATAGCGGTAAAGAAGTGTTATACTATATTCCTTTGACTTAAAATTTCTAAACAAGTATTTTTAACTAATTTTTCCATGAGAGAATCCCTTTTGCCAAAATGTGGTGTTGGTAAGGTCCTAACATGATTCTAAACATGTTTTAGGTTTATAAATCTAACATAAATAAGCCCTACTTCCCCTTTTTCCTTTCTCTAACTAATAAAACTCATTTCATGCGATCCAATTCACTAACTTTTCCCAGCTTTTACTGGTAAAACACAAAGATGTAAATTGAAACAAAGAATTTACCTCCATAATGGATCTGAAACCCCAAGCCTCTAAGAATCCACAATGGTGATATTATCAAATACAAAGTGTTTGAAATCGAAGACACTGGCACTACCAAACTTGGTGGCACAAGATTTTGTTGGAATCCAACATTAGTGGCAGTGAGGTTGAAGACAGCACCAGAGGATGACTGTGGGCAGATTGCACCGTCGCCAGTGTCAATGTGGCATCTATCGATTACTGTGTTGTTTGAATCCTCAATGTCAATTCCATCATTGTTTGGTATATTGAAGTCTCCATAAATTGAAACATCTTCAATTGTTATATTGTTGATTCGTACAATGTGTAAACTGCAACATATCACAAAAAATTAGGATTGATTCATGGTAGAAATTGAGTTATTTGGACTTGGGAGAAACATAAATATTAACCATGATGATTCCTTTAAAGCAAGTTACATAAACATTTTCCTATTTTTGACACATATTAAGACCTTCCCTCAAAATAATAAACTCTCCTTTGAATTTTGTTAAATTTGCCAATTTTTTTATTTTCAAAATATGCACAAATCTACTTGAGGAACAAAGAATAAATTACATATGACTTCTTCTGATTCTGAGTTTGTTTGAAGTTACACATATCCCTTATATTTTTAGAATAAGTTTATGTATATTTAATATATATATATATATATATATTCAAGTGATTTGTAAAGTTAAAGGTTATATTAAAACAGAATGAAATCCAAGTTGTATGAAAAGTGAATAAAATTAAGAAATCAAATTAATTTGTCTGCAAACTATGTTATTGAAAGTGACTTTAAACTTTGCGTGCAAGTAACTCAGATCACAAGGAATTGCTTATATACAATTCGTCTAAAATCCACGAGTGTCATCTATCCGTATCCCCCCAAAAAAATATTTTTTTGTCAAAAAAAAAAAAAGAATCTATCCATATCCCAAGGTTCAAAGAAAATATTTTATAACAAAATAACCTTTTAAGTAAACAAATGAACCAATCAATCACAAAAAATATTTCTGTAAATTTATTTTTTTTTAAAAAAATAATTTAATTCCTCTAATTTTGACTGACAACTTAATTCATGAAGTTTAACTGCCCAAGACAATTCCTCTATTTAATTTGTTAGTGCTACAATTTTAGAAAAGAGTTCTTCAAGGATTAATATGTAACAAAGTCATAAAATCAAGAGACTAACTATTCTATTCTTTTCTTTTTCTTTTTTTAATGAAAGCCAAATGATATTATAACATAGTAAACTAAATAGTATAATAGTTAGTGGGAAAAGGAAGATAACATCTAAAACTATTGAAGAGTGTTGCATCAATAGTTGTACATGAGATTGGACTAACTAATTAGTTAGTTAAATATGTAAAATTTGATAGACCATGTTGCATGGAGTTAACGAATCAAACTATAAAACAAAATTATTAATTTTTCAAACAATTCATTAAAAGTTTTTTAAAAAAAAACAACAGAGAGAGAGTATATAACAACAATGAAAACTCCCCAGCGGTAAGCAGGTTCATAGAGAGTGATATTGGAGACCACGAAACCAAAGACCCTCGGCCTGCACTCATGCCCTGAGCATGCACCCCGTCTCATTCCACCTCACCATTACGTTCTTCCTCACTACGTATTTCATCGCCTGCCCGTCCACCACTCCCCCGCCGCCGATCCCTACCTCCGTCGGGTTCTCCGCCACCATCGCGTACCACCTCGACGAATCCCGAGGTAGTCCCTCTGCCTCGTTCCCGCCAGGATCCTCGCTCCCGCCTCCACGTTCAGCCCCACTCCCGATTTCAGATACCCCGTCGCCGTCAAGTACTTCCCGGGCGCCGGGAAGTTGACCTTGCAGGGACATCCCTCTGGACAGGAGTCAATCGCTGATTTTTTCGTACCGGCGACCATTGCCGACGGCTCCGAAGTCCGTGACTGAAACAGTGATTGGAATTGGGTTCGTAGAGTGTGATGTGGAGAGATGTGATTGGAGGATGAAGTAAAACGAGACGATTAGAAGGTAAAAGAGGTAAGGTTCGGCCATCTCTTGCTTTGGACTCATTGCCGCTCTAGATCCTAGCTTGGCTTGGTGCCGATATCTTTATAACATGTCAAATGCATGCATATTTCAAGAGGATTACATCATTTTCTGATACTGGATAATATCAAAACTTCAAATGAAAGGATGGAATGATTAAAATTAAAATATTATTTCCGTTATTGTTGGAACAATAATACACATTAAGAGCAGTGGATAAGGGCAAGAAGTTGCGGCTTTGATCTCCTCCTTGATTGAGGTACTACCAGTTATCCGTCGCAAGTCCAGGCCACATCTGAAATTAATATAAAATTAAAGATTTATAATAAAACCTAGTCATCAATGTTATACCCCTTCGATCATATTCCTATTCACATAAAAAAGCATATGTATCAATTGATACCATACATTTTAGGATTTAATTTTGCAACATAGTATGGACATTGTGATTGTGAATTTACAGAAATAATATGAAGGGGAACCACTTATGATTGTAGTCTATAAATAATATTCTTTACATTTTTAATATAATATATATTTAATTAATTTAACTAAATTAAAAAAATTAATTAATATAATATATATTTTTAAAATATTTTAATAATCTTCTTTAACTCTATCATTCTTTTTCTTACTTGATTTTTGTAAAATACTCTTTCTAATAACTATAATTAATCACATTAAATTATTTTTTATTAAAATTAGTTATAAACTTAACCATCATGAAAATAAATTTTGTTAATCATTTGAAAGGTATAATAGCTATAGAGAAAATTTTTACCTCTAAACAGTTAATCATGATAGAAAATGGCAAAATCACCCCTTAAACATTATCATGATTAAAATAGTTAAATTTATTTTTAAAAAAGGTATCCATGATAGAAAAGAGTAAATTTTATATCATGATACTATTATAAATATAAGAGTTTCATATAACATTCGCATATAAAAATATGTTAGAAATGATTATGGTTGAAGTCCCCGATTAACACCACTAATATAGTTATCCTCACAATTACTCAAATAAGCCTCTCTGTATCAAACCTAGGAATAATATCACATAAATCCACTTCACCACTAAGATCATATAAAATACTCATTCATAAATAAATTCCCAATATCACATATGCCAAAAGTGGATCTAAAATTAACAAATCACAAACAACAACCTTTGACCTCAACTACCAGCACGTATTCTCAGTATTAAATCTAAATAAAGCATTACATCATATCAGAGTATGTAAAATGAGTCATACTGTGGCAATATGCAAGTGTTCTACATATAAATTCAAATAAGGAGGCTATATAATTGATATAGCACTAACCAAGTTTCTAAAACCTTCTTTGAGGTCTTAACACGGGACTATAATATGAAAAATATTAATAACTACAGAGTGAAACAAATTTCTCAGTAATCAATAGTCCTTATTAATCATACATACTAATATGTGCTTATGAGGTGCCAAGTGGGACAATTAATAAAATACATGAAATAAAAAATATTATATTATCATAATATAATTAAATGGATAAACCACCACAATTCCTCCCATAAAGCCAATCAAATTGTCTTATACCTATCTACTGAAGTCATTGGCTAGTAATAACTACCATATGACTGACAATTCAAAAAGCTAATTGATCAAGTGTTATGAATCGACTAAAATTCATATAGCATAAGATCGAATTATATGTTCATTCCCCTTAGTAAACAAGTGAAGGTATTGTAGCCCCTCGGTAAACTGTTGGGGCAAATCCCTCGATAAACTGGTAGGACAAAAGTCAACCATTGAGCTCTAATAGAAGCTACACCACGTGGTAGAAAGATAAATTCATCATCACTAATCCCCAATTACCATATACAAATTCTCAAAATAATTATACTAATTAAAATATCAATAGCTCAATAATCAATAACTTTAATAAATATCACAATAGGGTTTTTCTCAAAATAATAACTTTATTCAAATTTTAATATCAAGATATAATAAGTTTTTATCCTTTATTTAAACTTTTCAAATTATTTTAAGTCCCATAAGACTATTTTCAATAAAATCGTCGCTCAAATTTTTTCAATATAATCATATCATCATCAATAGATTTATATATATTAAATCACTCACAACCATCATATTAGCACATACAATAAGTGAAAAGTGATTACTTCTTACTAAAACTAATAAAAGTATCATAAATGAGGAGCCATGTGCTTAGTTCATAATGCATTAGTCAATTTATATAATTATATAATTCTTATTTATTAAAAATCTATATTTGTTCTAAACCTTAATCCTTAAATTTGTTTTGCTCATAACAAAAATTATATTTTTAAAGAGCTCATTGAGTAGAGAAATATTTGAAAACTAAGTATTATAGTTAGAAGATTTTATGAGTAAGAATGAAATTCTAAAAATATTTAAAAAAAATTATGGAGGAATGAAGTATTGTTGTCGATGACAAAAGAAGAAAGTAATGGAGTCTAGAGAGAATGGGAAGAGGTTAGGGTATTATTATAATGGGGTAAGTCCCACGTTATTATTATATATATTTCTTTTCTTTTTCCCTTTATCGTTTATCTTTCTTTTTCTTCAATTCTTTCCCTTTTTAAATTTTGATTTTGTTTTGTTCTCTCTCAATATATTTTTTTAAATACTAAAAATTAATTTTTTTAATTACTCTTAAATAAGATGTTAACATTAAATATTATCTAAATATATTTTCTTAATTAATCACCAGTTATTAAGATTATCTAACCATTTAAATAATTAAGCTATATTTATATGATGATATAATTTAGATAAATTATTTACACTCAAATAATTATACAGTAGTTATAATTACCATAAAATAAACTCATTGAATTCAATATAATAAATTTTGTGAAGTTGAAGAGAAATATCCAAATACATGTCTTATTATTTTAATTTTAAATAAGCCATATTTGTAGCAATGAAATACTATTGTTCTCCTCCCCCAAATATAAATACATATTACCTTTAATTTTAAATCTTATTTTATTATTTCTTAATTTTATAATTCTATATATGAAATAATGTATTTGAAGGACTCTAAATTTTAAGTTATTTAATAAATTATGTTTTAATTTAGTCAAATGTTTAGAATTAAAATTATGATGTTAAAATTATTATTTTAAGAATATCAATAGAAATAATTTAAAAAATATACGTTTATTCATGACTAAGATTAACTCAATCAATTAGGGGCATATTTTTGTTTTGTTACAAAAAAGTTTAGGTGAATTTGACACTGATCTCTCATTAAAATTAGGTACTGTCTTAGAGCTCAGATAGCACTTATCAGAGACTTACGAGGAGAACAGTAAGAGGACCAAAAAGGGTGCTGCAACCAAGGATAAGAGCCTTTACAAATCTCTCAAATTGCAGGGAAAATGGATGTTATTGCAGCGCTTCTTAGTGAAGGAAATCAAGTATTCAGAGAAAGATATGCCCTACAAATTTCAGGGGAAGAAACTATAAAGTTGATTCGAGATTGTGCATGTGATGAAGAGAAGATTCCTAGCATTTATTGCTTTCTCATGAATGATGTGGCCAAACTCAGTACAATTATTCAATGTCCTCTTTTGTTGCGTAAGCAAGGGATTATGAGGGTGGTTTTTGACTATTAGATTAGCATGTTGTTGCTGGGTAGGAAAACTTTATTTTGTTGTAACTACTTTTACATTGGCATGGTGTATCTTTTGATCATGGCATTTGTTCAATGTCATGCTTGATGATATTTTGTTGATGACATTTAGATTAGTATGATTATAATATAATCACCTCATTGTTTAATGCTTGGTTGATAATATATATTCAATACCATCAGGTTAGTATGAGTATAATATAATTAGCATGATATAGTTATTATAATATTAAATGTGCTTTATAATTATATTTTATTAAATATTTTACAAAGTTTGACATCAGAATAAGGGCGATATCAACTATTCCGGGTAGTTCCCATAGGTTTCTACTCTTTGTATGATACATCGTCTCATAACTTACCCCTATATATATATATATATATATATATATATATATATATATATATTAAATGTCATTTATAATTATACGCTGGAATAGGGTTTATAGTAAAATTGAAGTCTACTGATTGCATTGAGGCAATTAATTTGTTGACTAGGGGATGTGATAACACCCGTCCTTTTATTGATATCATAGAGCATGCCATACTTTTGATAGCAAGAAATTGGCAAATTTCTTTTTAAGCATGTTTTTAGAGATGAGAATACTTTAGCTGATCATCTTGCCAGGATGGCTCATGATTTTATAGGGAACCTTTGTTTCCTTGATCACCTACCACCTTCTTTTCAACAGGCAGCCGTCCGTTGATGATGGAATGTGGGATTGTTTGATTTTGTTGAATTGCTCTTTGGAGCTTTTGTATTTCAGTATTGAATAAAAAAACAAAGAAACGGAGAAATGGTTCTTAATATCTAGCAGCGTGAAGGAGAATGAATGGAAATTAAGAACTAAACAACGTTTGCCATGAGCTGCTCCAGTGAATTAGCACAATTATTAGATAATTATCGTTGTTCTATATACATGAGTTCTTTATTTGCCTAAGATAAAGATGTTAGCGAGAAAAACTCTCCTGTTTTATTTAATTAACCAGGCATGGACACCCAATAATCAATAGAAATCTTTAAATGGTATTCCTCCAGTTCTTAATATGGGTGATAAGTGGGTAGTTGATATTAATTTTAAATATAAAATATATTTTTTATATTTATCAATTTTTTTTTCTAAATCATCCCTATTGATACCCCTTCAACAATAGCCAAATAAGAGGAGGAGGGAGGGAGTTAAGAAAGATAATTATAGTATTTTAGGAAAAATATACCATATTAATTTTCTTAATATAATCAAATCAATTAAATATACTTTATATTTAGGACCGGAGTAACTTTTTATATAGGCATTATTGTAAATTACATGATGATCATGCATGAGAGAATAAGGCATATAGTGGTTAATTAAGATATGAATAAGCATTGACACAAGTAGAATAACAGATAACATGGAACCACTGAAACTGTCCATGGGATTCGAATCAAGCTGAAGTGCTGTGTAATCGATCAGTAACAGTAAAGAATGCCAGTTGAAGATGAAGAAGAAGCAGAATAAAGACAACATCATTAGTAGTAGTCAAATAGACATGTCAATAATATCTCCATGGTGTGACAGCCCCACCATCTCGCAAACACATGCATGCACACACACACACAAATGATAAAAAATAAAAGCTCAAATATTGCTGACACTCACTTTTGCCCAGTGCAGCTGTCAATGTGTTCCCCACAAGTGTTCTCACTCACTATCTAGTGAATTAGGCCAAGTTTGCCACTATTGCTTATAAATTACTAGTGCACTGAAATTAGATTTAAAAGAAGAAGAAGAAAGGGAGTTATAGAAGAAACTATATGCCTGCTGACTTTCTTGTTTTGTAAAAAAGGAGGAGGAGGAGGCACTAATCACCTAAAGTTAAACCCACGACTTCTTACAGGGAAATTTATTTTACATGTTACTAAGTCATAATGTCATCGATAAATATAAATCTATATATATATATATATATATATAGCTATTGATTTGATACTGGCTCATTAGTGACTTTGTGGTGAACGGGGCCCATGTCAGATACTGTCTTCAAATGTGCGTGCTTTGAAATCTCAAGGGTTTGACTTGATGATATGATTTGGTGCATGACGAATATGTGTGTGTGTATAATTATAAGCCCTTAAAGTAATAACAACTCCATTAATTAGTATGGAATATTGACTAATGATTGAGGGGTTAGTTCATGAGATTCACAATACATTGCCGCACATGCATGCACCATTCTCTGGCTCACCCATTTGTCTCATATTCTTGTTATTTAGTGGCCACTCAAATATGCTCACAATCAAAACCTTATCGAGTTAACAAGTCTTGGTTGGAACAAGTTCAGACCTGATGAAGTTTGCAATGAGCACCTAAATCGGTTCCCGATTTAATATACGTACATGCATATATATCACCCTTCTTGTCCAAAGAATAATTTGCTTTTAAAATAAAACATACGATCAGCTATCTAGAAAAGTGTGGCATGCATAGAGAGTTCTCCATGCATGGTTTTAGTTTCTTGATTATTTTAATCTATAGATAATTAGCTACCACTTTTACAAATTTGATTCTTGTAAAAGCTTTTTTAGTTTTTACCCTTAAAAGTATTAAATGAGGTGAATGGTGACAATAAGGTAAAACAAATTTTTAGGCGAAGTTAAAACTGTGGGGGGTTATTATAGGTTACTGTAAGTTAGTAAGCAAGCAAGCAAAAGTCAATTGTAGCCTTTTGAGCTGGTCATTAACTTTAACTGTATCATCTTTAGATTCTTTAGTGTTCTTTTCTTTTCGCTTTTCTTAGTTGGAGTGTATTCTACGGTTCATTTAAAAAGACAAGAACCGAAGAATGTTTGCCTATTAACTACTTCCTTTTGTTAAAGCCATCATCATTACTATTCAAAACGAATCTTCTGAATTTAATTTTAATGATCGATGTTACGTTGAAGTCCCTGAAATCAAAACACACACAGAGCTGTATAATTCAGAGAGTCATGAATGTAGTTATTACTTCAATGTTTCATCATTCCAGAACTAGTAAAACCAGATGAATAAACCACAATTTACTCGCTATATTTTAGATCTTGATTTGTAATTTTCACTGTTAAAAAAGAAACAAGGACCGTTTGCTTATACATGAAATACATTTGAAGTATATTTTGAAGAAATCATTAAAGGTTTTAAAGAAGGAATATAATCAACAAAAAGTCATAATAACAAGTCACCCGTTGTAATTTCTTATATAAAAATTTATCATTACATATTACTTATTTATTATAGAATTTTTTGGATATTACACTCCTCCGTATTGAGACTTCATTGTGATGTTACGTTCTATTATATTTGTCGTTAACTTTGTTCCTATTTGTTCACACAAATTTAGGTTAAACAGTTGGTGCGAATCTTGAGAGTTGAGACCCTTATCAAAGAGAAAAAGTGGGATTCTAGAGATATTGCCATCTCATGGGATGTCTTTGTCAAGTACCAAAAGCCCTAAAACAATGCCAATCTCATTTCTCAACACATTTCTCTTTTCTTTTTATTTATCTTTCCTTCTTCTTATACGTTTATTTTCTGCAATTTCCTCTTTTACTCTTTCTTTTTTCCTCGTACTAGCCAGACTACAATGCTATCACTTCACCTCAAACAGTTTTCATGTTGGACCTTATCAATATTCCTCCAAAATATGTACAGCTTAATTTCAAGCTAACCATTATTGAATTAGTAAAGATATCAGATTTATTCAAGACTAATTGATTTGATAATATTATTCTAATTCTATTTATAAGATAGAGACAGAAGGTTCTTTTTGTCCTATTTATACTCCTTCGGTCCTAATTATAGGGTAGGGAGAATTTTTTCATATGAATGTATAATTATATCCTTAATTTCTTAATTTATTTATGTTGACTTTATTCTCACTGAGTATAATTTATATTGAATAGGGATAAAATTAAAAAGTTATTAAATTTTATAGTTTAATTAATGAGGTTTAATATTTTTTTTGGTCTGCACAAAATATGCTAAAAGTTATTTATAAATAGGGCCAAAAGGGTAAGTCATATCATTAGATTTTTAACATGAATATACAATTTTGCCCTTCAATTATTACTATGTAAACTTTGTACTCTTGAAAAATACATATATGTATATATTAAATAGAGATAAAATTGAAAAATTATTAAATGTTAAGATAGAGCTAATAAAATTTAAGGACTTTCTTAATTCTGATAAAATATATTGAAAAATACTTTATAATAAATAAGACCATAGGAGTAATAATATGTAACGAATGAATGGACAAGTTAAGCTATTTTATACAATACTTTATCATACATACTATACATTTCTCCATATACAATTGGAAGTTCATCCGAATTCGATTTCCCAGCTTAAATTTCTTGCATAGGAACCTTCTTCAAAGTTTCTTTCTTTAATAGCGCATGATCAGCTATACTGTTTACGAGTCATGAATAGTATAGCTCATTTTAGACCCCTGCGACGCATGAGAAAACGTGTCTTCTTGTTGTGAAAACAAAGCAAGGCCCAAAAGCTGCTCCAAATAAGCCAGCCAAGAGAGAGTTTCTCAACCTTTGGTTCTTATAATGGTGATGGTACCTCTTCCTTGGGTGTGAATCCTGGTGAAGGCCACCACCTCTTTGCCTGAAAGTCCGGGACCCTCCGCCGACACGCATGGCCGACATGCAAAGTCTCCGACGGGATGCCTGACTGGTCTTGTGGGACGCATCAAGATCCTCTTGTTTATATCATTCAATGTCACATCACCCTCTCTCCCTCCTGGCTTCACTAACGCAAATGGATATGCCACTTTTGTTATCACCCTCTTCTTTCTTTTGTCACTTTCTGCAAAAACAAGTCCCACATAGCATAAAATTAGATCACATTACACGATATATATATATATATATATATATGTATGTAAGTAAAAAGAATCGAAATATGATACTCATCAATCTCCAGGCTTTAACCTCAGAAAAAGAAGAAGAAAATGAAGTATAATATACCAGCTGTGGCTTTAGATGCAATTATTGGATTTTTGCTGTAGGAAGATAAGGATGAATCTGGAGATTCAGATGCAAATACTGTTGTCTCTTCTGGTGTCCCAGTTTCTGCTAGGATGTTGCTTGCTTCCTCGTTGATACTGCTCATACATGTTCTTCCATACTCATCTACAATCATATATTTATGTCAATTAAATATTTAAAAAAAATCGTACTTAATTAAAGTTTTCTTCATGACAGTATTTTCTTTCTTTTTCTTTCTCTGTGACTGTAACCCACTTCCGACATAATTACTAACCACAGTAAATGCATGTACCCTCTGTCTTTTGGTGTTTGAATTCTCAATAATGAAAGTTCTTTGACTTAAAACTATCATCATCCAATGAATGCAACAAGACTAAAGAATTAAACTTAGGAAAATTATTGAAGTTACCTGAAAACTCTCTGACGCTTTCTATCTGATTCGTGCAATACAAATTCTCTGCTGGCTGGAGAGATATAGGGTTGAAATTCCAGAAGCTCTGTAAGTGTGTGGGTTTCTGTATAAGTTTTCAGGAAGAAAAGAATTTCAAACTGATAAACAGGAATTAGAATATCATCTTTAACGATATAGGTACCTTTCCAAGTCCAATATCAATGAAGGGACTGTTGCTTGGTGGTTCATGATCCAGGAATGGAAGCAAGCGACGACGTTTGGAATGTTGATGAGTGAACTCAAGCAAAGCATCTTCCAAGTAGCCAGATGAGAAATCTGAGAGTTCTAGAGATGATGATGAGAAGTATGGTGCAAGTTCACCCATAACTATGCATACATATGATTCAACATATATCAGAGCAATCATTGTGAGCATTAATTCATTCTTTCATTCATATAAATAAGAACATGGAAAAGAAAGATAAAGAGAGAAAGAAAAGGGTGGGTACCGAAAGACATTTTGTCTGCGTTGAGAACTCCAATACTGTGATAATCCCAAAGGGAAGATCCATTGATGAAGCTGAAGCTAGGAGGAGTAGAGTAATTAGGTAGGGAGTGAAGCTCACTACTCATTTTAATTTCTTGTGCTCAAATGATGGCAAACGGCTCTCTATTTATGTACAAGTTGTGGAAACAAATATATCGTAAAGCAAAGAGGACTTTTTTTTTTAACAAAAAAAAATAGATTCCTTGCATATTTTTTGGACATGTGTTGGGAATATAATATATTATGAATTGCTTAGACCAAATTTAGATGGGTAAGACCTTTCCAAATGAAAAATTAATGATAATAGCTTTGTAGTCCAGTAGCATAAAAATTTCTTTATATATGGGAGGTGGAGGATTTGATATTACTTATGCTCTCAAGTTATTAGTGCATGCCCTTTTAATAAAAATTTCTTTATATATGGGAGGTGGAGGATTTGATATTACTTATGCTCTCAAGTTATTAGTGCATGCCCTTTTAATAAAAATTTCTTTATATATGGGAGGTGGAGGATTTGATATTACTTATGCTCTCAAGTTATTAGTGCATGCCCTTTTAATAAAAATTTCTTTATATATGGGAGGTGGAGGATTTGATATTACTTATGCTCTCAAGTTATTAGTGCATGCCCTTTTAAATTAAAAATAATAAAATATAAATCATTTCATGTGTCTGATGGTGAATCATTTAGGTGTAATTTACATGGAAAAATCATATATATACAGCCAAAAGATGCATAAAGAGAGGGATAGGTGAGAATTGAAGAAATGGAGGAGATAGAGTGAGTCTGTCAACGGAAGGGAAGGGAGAAAAGTGGATGTTTGGTGTTGGCATTCTAAAAATGGGATCACTTTAGTGGTTTGAATTTATTTCCTTGGTTATATGTGTGGGGGACTAAATAATTGCAATGGTTATCATAATATGTTGTTCAATCTAAAAAAGCAAACCAGTAACATATGAGGCAGAATTCAAATTTCAGCTTTTCCTTTTTCTGTTTTTTTTCTTCCTTTATGGTTACCAACTGTTTCTCTTTTTGGGACTTTCAATGTATTTATTTTTATATATAATAATTATCTTATATCCTGTATTATTAAATATTTAAATTAAATCACATTCAAACATCATCGAGTTAATAGGAGGGACAACTCTCACATGTCACAACGCAATTTTTTGGTCCACGATATTCAAATTATCTAATTTGAGATCAATTAAGAACTACCAAAAGTAATGTATAATAGAATATATTACTTTCTTACTATATGATAAATCGAAGTTTAAATTCAGAGATATCCATATTTAACACATAATTATACTTTAAATAGATTACATCTAATAAATGGATATGTTAAAAAATAACTATTTAAAGAAATCAAATTATTTTTCCTCTATTCCAACTAGGAAGAGATGTTTCATATTATATGTGTGTGTGTGTGTAAATTATTTAACATGGTGGGGTCGTATCGGTTGCACCTTCCACTTCTACCCTATGAAAAATGGATTTCATGGGTGGGTGGATGTCATTTAGCGAGGGTCCCACAAAAGATGGCATGCTGATATGTGGGCCCAGGTTAAAAAGAAGAAGGGTGGAAGAAGAAGAAAGAAGAAATCATTTCATGAGTTAGGGGTTTGGGATATTGGGGCCACCTTTGTTTCATCCTAGGCTTTGCTTTGAATGCTCCACTCCAATTAAGCCACCGTTGCCATGTTTGCCAATGGGATCCCTGTGCAGTGTGCAGCAAGTGATATCACGCAATATGCAAATTTTCTTTGCCAGAAAATATCAATCTTTGCCCAAGCCACTCGTAGAATTCAAAATTTCTCATTTGTTTTTTGTTACATCAAAATTTCTCATTTGTTTGGAGTCTCTTTCATTCCATAGATACAAACCAGCTAGAATTGTTCAGAAATATTTCTGACAGAACACAATGACTAGATCAAACTTCAAAGTGTGAATTTTGAACATATGTGAAAAGTCTCAAGAATGACGACAAAACAGAAGAAAACCCTTATATTTAGCTCATCAAAAGCATGATATGTAGAAACATAATAGAGGTAAAAAGAATATAATAGAGAGGGAGAATTAAAATTCAGAACTTCATTACATCATAGCCTTATCTAAGTATGGATCTTCTTCCGCCAAATACCTTCAGTTTTCTAAAATTTTCTCTACAGTTAAAATCACTATCCCCAGTGGAAAATGCTATGCCCGGGCCAATGTAATTAATTGCATTTCTTAGTGTTATTTGGCAGCTTCAACAGAATTTTCAGATGGTATACTACTATCAGCATCAAGTAATGGATTGTAAATCATAGGAAGGCTAGTTGGGGCAGCTCCTAATTTTTCAGCTTCTTTTAGCAAATCAATGACATATTTTCTCCGAGTCAATAGGATGCTCTTCTTACTCCTCATGACTTCAATCTTCAAGAAGTGCTTTAATGAACCCAGATCCTTTGTTTGAAAATGAGAGTTAAGGAATGATTTGAGTGATGAGATCCACGAGGCATTACTCCCATTAATCACAATATCATCAACATATACAACTAGTAGAATCATACTAGCACTTGTTCTCTGATAGAACACAAAATGATCACACTTACTCTAGTATAAGCCAAAATCCTTTATAACAGTACTGAATTTGTCAAACCATGCCCGAGGACTTTGCTTCAAGCCATATAAAGATCTCTTAAGACGACACACTTTACCCCGCTCCCCCTGAGCAATAAAACCGGATGGTTTCTCCATGTACAATTCTTCAAGAAGATCACCATGTAAGAAGTCATTTTTGATATCTAGTTGAGAGAGATTCCAACTATAAGTAGCAGCCAAAGAGATAAAGAGATGAACATATGAGAGTTTGGCTACAGGGGAAAATGTCTTAGAATAGTCAACACCATTCTTTTGAGTATAGCCTTTAGCAACAAGGCGAGTTTTAAGACGTTCAAGAGTGCCATCATCTTTCTTTTTAAGATTTAACACCCATCTACATCCAATAGCTTTCTTTCCTGCTGGTAAATCCACTAAGGTCCATGTACCAGCACGATCAAGGGCCGCCATTTTCTCTTCCATAGTAGTACACTAACCCAGGTGGGACAAGGCTTCAAGAATAGACTGAGGTACTAAGATAGTGTCTAAAGAGGCAATGAAGGCACGAGAAGTAGAGGAGAGGCGGTTATATGAAACAAAAGAAGAAATAGGATATGTACAAGTACATTTACCTCTGCGGAGGGCAATGAGCAAATCAAGGGAGGGATCTGAATCCGGAATAGGAGGTATATCAGATTCAGGGACTAGGTCAGGCTCAGGGTGAGTAATGCTTTCTGTAGGATCTGATGATGAAGTAGATAATAGCGGGATCAAATATGGCAAAAGAGTAGTAATGTTTTCCTTCAAACGTCTGGTATAAACCCAAGACAAAGGTGGTTGACCAGGTGCATGTACATGAGTTGAGGCCGGTGATGGTGAGTGAGTAATAGAATATACCGGGAGAGTATCTTCCTCCGTAGGTGGAGAAGGAGGAGCTGAAATGTTAGAAGGAAAATATGCAAAAGATTCCTAAAAAGTGACATCCGTAGAAACTAGATAACGATTAAGAGTATGAGAGAAACATTGATAACCCTTTTGAACACGATAGTAGCCAACGAAAATACACTTGAGGGACTTAGGGTCTAATTTAGAGACAGTCGGGCGCACATCTCAAACAAAGCACACACATCCAAAAATCTTAGGATTAATGGGAAATAAAAGTTTGGAGGGAAAAAGAGTGATCTATGGAATGTGACCAACAAGAACAGAGGAGGGCATGCGATTAATGAGAAAGCAAGCAGTAAAGACTGCATCTGCCCAAAAAAGTTTTGGAACATGCATTTGAAATAAAAGGGCACAAACTACTTATAATAAGTGGCAATTTTTTCTTTCAGCAACACCATTATAAGCTGGTGTATCCATACAAGAAGATTGATGTAGAATTCCATTTTGAAGCATAAATGAGTGAAATGATTCAAAAAATATTCTTTAACATTATTACTACGCAAAGTATGTATAGACGAATTAAATTGATTTTTAATTTTGGCAGTAAAAGCACAAAAATGAGAGAATAATTCAACAATTTTTCATCAAATATAACCAAGTGGTACAGGAATAATCATCAACAAATGCAACAAAGTAATTAAAACCAGTTTTAGACTCAACTGGACACAGTCCCCAAATATCATAGTGTACCAACTCAAAAGGAGACAAAGCCCGTTTATTGACTTGAGATACTAAAGGAAGACGATGATGTTTAGCAAACTGACATGATTCACAATCTAAGGACAACAAATACTGAAACTGAGGATAAACCTTTTTCAGAGATGATAAAGATAAATGACCCAAACGACAATGTACTTCAAAAGGAGTGACACCACTAGTATAAGCCATCGCACGAGACCCCTAATCATCAAGATAGTAATGACCGCCAGATTCATAACCCTTATCAATAATCTTCTTTGTCAAAAGATCATGTATCAAGCAATGGTTAGGAAAAAGTGAGACCGAACAGTTTAATTGACGAGTAAATTTACTAGGGGATAAAAGGTTAAATGTAAGGTTAGGGACATTGAGCACATATTCTAAATGAATAGAAAAGTTAGGGTTAATAATGCCAGAACCAAGAACATGGGATTGGAAACTGTCCGCAATGGTGATATCTGAAGGGTTAGCAAAAGAATTATAAGTGCAGAAAAGATAGCGGTTATCTGTCATATGATCAGTGGCACCAGAGTATATTATCCATTTGAAGGAAGAAGAGACAAGAGTAGTAGCCTTATTACCTATTGTAATACCAACACTCATAGGGGGATTGACAGACTTTAACTGAGCATATTCGGCAGCGGAAATAGTAATCGTGTCATTGGTCGTGATGGCTACATGTGTAGAGTTTTGTCAATTTTGTTTGTTTTAAAGTTTACGGCACGTACGTTTCGTATGATCCAGTTCCTTATAGTAGTAACAGATCACGTCCTTTGATCCCTGATTAGGGGCCCCCGGTGTAGAACTATGACGATTAGGTAGCCCACAATTATCCGTCTGACTGCAACTGAGCAACGCACTAATAAACTCAGTAAGGGCCTGTAAAGAGGTTTGTTCTGTTCTCAGTACTTGAGAAAAGCTTCTTCAAGAGAGGGGAGCTAAGCTCCAGATAAAATTTGAGAAAGAGCAGCTGCAAATAGAGGTGGAAGTGCAGTAAGAAAACTCATGGTAGCCATCTGCTCTCGGTGGGACACATTAACCTTCATCTCATTAGAAATAGGCATGAGAGCATTTAGTTCTTCATACATTCATTTAAAATCCATAAAAAAGGCTGTAAGGGGACAGTCATTTGGCATCTCTGCTCGATGGAAAGATTTGCAAACCTCGTATATTCGAGAGATATTATTCTTGCTTGAGTATAAGATTACTAAGTAGTCCATTAGTTCTTTAACAAATTCACAATAAGTAATAGAAGGCATGATCTCACTATCAATAGAGTTACGAATTTGTAAAAGGAGTCGTGCATCATCCCTTAACCATAACTTGCGAGAGGTATCTTTCTTGTCTGGGGGATCATCGATCAAATGATCTTCTTTCTCAATACTTCAAAAATAAATACGAATAGATTTACTCCAATCAAGAGAATTTCTCCAAGTTAATTTGTATTCAGTAATATTAGAGACTACTGGAATCATCTCATAAATTGTGATAGTTTTGGGTGCAGCCATCAAAGATCAAATCAAAAGCAAACGATGTTGTAGGCACAACTAAATTGTCACACTAGAGACAAAGAACACGTGGCATCCTACATAAGCCTACAAATAAAAGTAAAAAACTAAAAGGCCCACGGCCAAACAAAAGGAACAGGGCCCACGACCAAACAGAAACAAGGCCTCAAACACTATGTATGGCAATAAGTCTGGATGGCGATTTCAAATCGCAAAGCAGAGTGGCGGCAATGCTTATGCACCAAGGGACGAAAGGGGTGGATGGCTCTAGTACCATGTTATTTCAAATGAATAATGCTTGCACTTTATTGATAGTCAGAAGGGATATTTATAAATACAATAGAGAATTCTAGATAAACCTAGATAAAATAGAAAATCCTAAATACTAATAAAATAATATTATATCTTATCCTATATACTAATTATAGGATATTTACATATCTCATAATATCTCTAATATCTCTACACTTAGCAATAGATATCCATCTTTATTCCCAAAAAACAAAATGCCATGGGGTAGAAAGTTTCAATGAGCTTCCATAGATACCTAGTGCACTTTGTGGGAGCTTAGCTCTGTCCTTAGCCTTGGGTCTCTCCTCACCATCTTGGCTTATTTCTGGCCTCTCTTTCTCCTCATTGGAAAGAGACCTCCCCCATCACCATCTGTCACCACCAACAACATTGGCAAGATCTTCCTTGAGTATGCCCTTGGCCACCATGAGCCATCCTTAGATTCTCATTCCACCAGGTCTGACCATACCTAATTTATATGCACAATGTAAGGACAGTCTTTCAAGTTGAAGCCATTTATGTAATATGCATTCCTTATAACTAATTTAGCATGAGCAACAAGCAGAAGATTCATAAGAATCATGACACAGAAGACAACAGAGGATGCAATTATCTTCAACCCGTCATGTGTAAAGAAAACAGTCCGGAACTACACACAAATGCCCTATGCCCCTATCAATAGATACTAAAAGATTCTGTCCTTGTTTAGCAACCAAAGAATATTTAGATTTCAGAAAGAACCATCCAGTTTCTTTTCCCCGATAGAAGAAAGAATATTATATCAATCAGAAAACAACCACAGCAAAACTATATGCATATATAGGATTCTGCAAGTCCAAAAGATGGATATTAAAAGATACAAGACAGAGAGACATTCCTATTGCTATTAGCCATTAATAACTGAATACTCCAATAAAATCCAACTTACATTATTCTTAATTGGCATCCACAATCCCATGAACCATAGTTTGATTAAATTTCTTTCCGAAGAGCTGCCAGAAACTCTCATAACATGTTTCTTGGTCTCTTCTTCCGCATTGCAAAACAATGGCTTGTCAAGCGACTGATCACCTCCACGATGCTCTCTATGATTTACTACCTTTCGATAGGAATAGATCATGCCAAGCAAGATTGATGGCATGTACTCATGTACTAATTATACAAGTCCATAGTGTCCAGATCACTTAACAAATGCAGGGCTTGAACCATTCGCCTAATAAGAGATTCAGCCACATTCAAGATGCAAGAAGCAGAACAGAAGTTACATACATTAATTCTCAAAATGTCAAATATAATCTACTGTGGGAAAACAATTACACTTTATTTGTTTTGTCAATTACGTTTGATAAATTAAAGTCCCATAACAATGTAAATTCAAGATTGTAACAAAGATGTTCCAAAATAGATTACGATGCTTTATTAAATTTTTCCACTATTATTTTATAAAATTAAAACCTTCACGTAAGAAATACATAAATAAGCACATGCATGCCAACATATCACGGGATCTCCACGTTAAAATTTTTATAATCCAAAGAACCTGAATCAAGCACCAAATCACAAAATCTCACCATATAGCAGCATCTCTTAAGCTGGTCAATAGGCAGACTGCGAGATAGGAAGAGAGTTCAAGGATATTCCCTTCTGTTTGCATCTTTCTGCAATGATTTGAGCCTCTTCCAAGCAGTTTTGCTCAACCAACTCCTTAACAATTAAGTTACATACATATGAATCAGGAGAGCAGCCATTTTCCCACATTGAGTAAAAGATCTTCTTAGCCTCTTCAAATCTCCCAGATTCAAACATTGTCTCTATAAAAGCACCATATGTGTAATTATCAGGTTTCACACCAAACATTGACATAGAAACCAAAACCTTTTTAGCTTTCTCAACCTTGTTCATTTTACAGAAACTTTGAATCAGAGCATTGTAAGAGAATGTATCGGGCCTTAATCCTTCTTCTTGCATTCTTCTTATAAGTTTCATAGCTCTTGCAACATTCCCAGTGGCACATAAATACCGAATTAAGATATTGTAAATGAAAGCATTAGGACCGGCGCCCCACTCAATCATCTCAGTGAAGCATTTAAAGGCTTCCTCAGTTCGGTGTACACTGAAAAACCCATCAATTATAGAACTAAATGTGAAAATATCAAGTTCAATTCCAATTTCTAAGAGCATCTTCAGCAGTTCTTGGGCCTTAACTATTGCTCCAACCTTGCAATACCCATTAATAAGGGTATTGAAAGTAACAAGATTAGGAGTAAGCCTCCTATGCTGCATATGAAAGTTTCCAATGCTTCATCCATTATTTTGGCTCTGCAGAAGCAATCAATTAGCATGTTATATGAAAACACAGTAGTAATTAGCCCATCCTTGAACAATGTATTGTGAATCCGATCCCCATCCTCCTTATGTCCATCCTTGTATGAGGCTTCCATAAGTGCAAGATAAGTACCTATGCGTGGCTTCACACCTTTTTCTCTGAAACTATCAAATATCTTACATGTCTCTTGAAGCTCTGATCCTTTTACCAAACAAGCCATTATGACATTGAATAAGTAATTGTCAAATCTATACCAAATTTTTCCATTTTTGTAAGAGGATTGAACACGAGTCCGCTAGTTTCAAGAAATTTGTATCAAAAGTGGCTTGATTCTTCCACTTCCATAAACTCTAAATTGCCACTCCCTAAAGTAAGCCCCAATTACTTATGCCATCTGATCCCAACTCCCCGTATCTAAAATTATTAACTACATGGTCGGGTCAAATCTATCCCAAATTTTCTCATTTTTGTAAGATGATTGAATACTAGTCCGCTGGTTTTCAAGAAATTTGTATCAAAAGTGGCTTGATTCCTCCACTTCCATAAATTTCAAATTGCCACCCTAAAGTAAGCCCCAATTACTTATGCCATATAATCCCAACTCCCTCTTGAGGTTCGGAGCAAACAAATCTCTCAAGGGAGTTTTAAAGAAGGGGGAACAATATGTGTTACATCAGTTTCAACAAGTTCTTATTGATGTTGGTTTATATACTATATTTATTAGCTTTATTATGGCTTGTGTTACATTAATTTCATATAATGTGCTATGGAATTGATCTCAGATTGAATTTTTCTTTCTTAAAAGAGGTCTCCGACAAAAAGACTCTATCTCACTTCTTTTGTTCGTTCTATGTATAGACATATTATCTCATGTTATTTTAGATGCTGTGAATAATGGCTAATGGAAACCAATAGTAATTTCTAAGGGTGGCCCGTCAATCTCTCATCTTATATTTATAGATGATCTTCTTTTGTTTGGTGTAGAAAATGGAAAGCAAGCCAAATGTATGATGGATTGTATGGACAAATTTTGCCTTGCATCAAGTGGTAAAATTAGTAAAAGCAAATCTTCTATATTTTTTCACCAAATGTCAATATGAATACTAGGAGAAGAATTAGTGATATTACATGAATAGATGTCTCAGTGAAAATAGGGAAATATTTGGGTGTTCCAATCACCAGAGGGAGGAAACCTAAAGATACTTTTCATTATATCATCGATAGGGTAAAATATAAACTGGGAACTTGGAAAGAAAATACCCTTTTGTAGCTGGTCAGATTACTTTGGCTAAATATGTTCTCAGTTCTATTACGGTTTATCCGATGCTTATTTCCAATATTCTTATATCGGTTTGTTAGAAAGTGGAGAGGTTACAAAAGAATTTTATATGGGGGAATAGCCAAAAGTCTCATGGATTTCATTGTGTTGGATAGAATCAAATTGTTAGACTAAAGTTAAATGACGGCATTGGTTTCAAGAAATTAGCTTCCTTTAATCGCGTTTGTGGAGCTAAGTTAGCCTGTGATTTAATCAATGGTGGAAAAGGTCTATGAGTCAATGTGCTGTAACATAAATACATGCTCAAGAATGAAGAGAATTTCTTTGAGGCAAGAAAGGAAGATTATGTGCTATGGAAGTTTTATCCCAACAGAGAGAGATAGTGGAGATAGACACAAGATTATATATCAAAAATGGGGAGATAGTAAATTTTTTTACTGATAACTGATTGTTTCCTAATATGGAACTGTAGAATATGTGTCTTAGGACACTGACAATTGAAGAGGAAAATAATAAAATTGTAGGCTGGATTGAGTCTAGAAATTGGAATTTACAAAGACTTGCGGAAATTTTCCCTTGTAATGCTTTTCAAATATTATTTAGTATCTTACCACCAAGGTTGGAAGTAGGTAATGATGTTATGATATGAAATGTAATGAATGATGGATCGTTTTACGGTTAAAAGTGCCTACTTTCTCAGTGAATACCAACAACCTAATACATATAGTTTTATATATGAAGACATATAGAAATAGAAGGGGGTGGAGCGTTGGATAGCGATTAATAATCATCTGTCAGACAAATAATTGGAGGAATAAATGATATTCAACTATTATAAAATGTGAATACTATAATAACAATATAGAAAATATATTATATATTATTTATGACTATAGCTATGCTAGATAAATTTGGTTGCGATTACTAAATCACAGAAATTGGCGTTAAACTGTTTGTAAAGATTGGAGGAGAAAAAGCATCATTTCACAAACTGTAGTAGCCTCTGGCCTTAGGAAAATAAAGAATTGTTTTTTTTCCAAGGATAGGCAATTACTTTCGGGCATGGTTCGGGTTACCCGGATATTTTTTTTAAAATAGCTATCTGGGTAAAATGCCCACATCTTTTTAGTCAAATATGTTCCAATGGGTAAATATTTGAGCAATTTGCAATTTAATTGGTTCCTATGATGTATTTGTTTTAAGAAAAGAGATGCTTGTGGACGGAGCTCACGGCATAACAAACGCAAGTGAATATGATACATGCCAGTAAGTTTTTAATTGGCAGCCACGTGCTACTTAAGCTCACATTTCTTAGATGTGTATTTGATTGTGTGTGTGTGTTTGATTTCTCCTAAAATTTAGGTTTAATTTTTTTTAAAATAAATAGTTATATTTATTTAAAAGAGTTTTTTGACTAAACTATATTTTAAAATTAAAGTTTTAGATAAATTCGTTAGATTAACTTATAGACCGGTAAAAGAGCTTATAGACTAACGAATTACTATATTATCCCTACTTTTTCTTACATTATTTTTCTTCTCTTCTAGACTATCTCTCATCCTCTTTTTTTATACTATCTCTCCTCTCTCATTTTTTTCTATACCCTCTCTCCTCTCTCATTTCTTTTCTATATCCTCTTTTATTTCTTTTTTACACTATCTCATTACAAAAAAATAAGGATTTGGCCACGACTTTTCAGCGGCGACAAAAAATGTCGCCGCTGAAAATTGACTTTCAGCGGCGACTTTACTTGTCATCGCTAAAAGTCCTGAATATCTGCGGTGACAGAAATGTCGTTACTGAAAGTAAGGCTTTCAGCGGCGACAATGATATGTCGCCGCTGAAAGAAAGACTTTCAGCGGCGATTTCATTTTGTCGCCGCTAATGCTAAAAACTCAGTGCCACTTTTCTGCGACGACACTAATTGTCGCCGCAAAAGGTCAAGAATTCTGCGGCGGCAATTTTTTGTCGCCGCAGAAGGTTATATTCGGCGGCGACTTTTATATCCAAATATCGCCGCTAAAAGTTTTAATACAATTCTTTCCCCCTCCAGTGGGTTTAAAAATATTTAGACTTTTAGCGGCAACTTTTATATCCAAATGTCGCCGCTAAAAGTTTTAATACAATTCTTTCCCCCTCCAGTGGGTTTAAAAATATTTAGACTTTTAGCGGTGACATAATATAGTCGCCGCTGAAAGTGGACTTTCAGCGGCGACTTTTATTTGTCGCCGCTGAAACATGTTTATATCTTAGGGTTTTCCTTTTGTTCCTTATTTCTCGTCGACGCGAAAAAGAACTCCGAGAGCGAGAGACAGAGGCAGACCACGAGCAAACAGCTGAAGGATTGTGACGTTAGAGGAGTGACCGGAGGACGGAGAGCGAGCTTGTGACGTCGTCGGCAATTTGAGGTGAGTTCTCCGACTGCTTATCCAATCTGTCTCTGATTTTTCTTTCGATTATCGCGTGACGTCGTCGGCAATTTGAAGTGTTTGTCACCGTTTAAATTTGGGGTTTTGAGGTTGAATCACTGCTTATGTAATAATGAAGCTTGAAAACGTGGAATCAAGCTTTAATCTCAAGCTATGTAGCTTCATGGATAGAACCAATCTGCTTGTATTTGGTTATATTAAAGGCGTGTCATCATTCCCATCAAAACTAATAAATTTTCCTCTTAAACATGTTGTGAGTAGCTTAGTTTTAGTTCTCATTGATTGTGGTGCTTGCTTCATTAGGGAATTCATCAATATCTCCATTGGGATTTGTTTTCTTGGCTGCATCAGTCTCTGTATCACCATATTTATTCTTGTCTTTGGCTCCATCATCATATTCTAAGAAAACAATTCAAATGATCGATCCATTAGCTATACATATATAGGTGGTCATATTGTATATTCTAAAACTTGGAGCATTTTGTCTTTTGTGAATCTGTAGTTGGATTTATCAAAGATGGCTTTGTTTCAGGTTCATGTCGTCTTATAAATCATTGAACTTCATATTGAAACCATGTTATTCCTCTGTTGCATCCTTGTCATACAGTTTGATTTCAAGCATGTATTTTTCATGGATACAAATTAAAAAAGCTTTGAACATCAATTTTAAATATGTGAGTATGTGCGTAAGGAGAGATCATCTGTATATGTTGAGTAAATTTCTGCAGAGTGACATGTGATGTACGAACAGAAGAGAGATGATAGTTTAAAAGATGAGAATGTTGACATACCAATTATGGAAATCTGCAATTCTTGAGGTTCTGTCATGGCAATTGTGATCAAATTTTGTGAGAAATGAAATGGATTGATATATTATATAGAGAGACGCGTGTGGCTGTGATGAATGAAATGAAATGGATTGATATATTATTTAAAAGCATTATCTACATTTGTGCGCTGTCATTTGACAGTACTTTTTGTTCCAATTACTTATTTGCACTTCCAACTGCTTGCTTGTGCATAAAAAGGTTGTCCTTCTCTGACAACATTTTTTAGCTGTTGAATGGATCAAGCTTTTGCAAATTCAGGTCAATAAATAACTGAACTAAACCCACTAAAGATTTGGTACATGAGTACATGTGGTGGTGATCTATGTGGCACATGACATGTTTATTTACATTTAACCAACTGAAAATACTTTAAAATATAATTAAAATAATCAACTTGACATAAAAAGATTTGGTAACAACGTACTGTTAGATTTCTATTATGAGGGAGCTTGTTGTTTGATCCAACACGTCAAAACTTCTTCCATACTTATGCCACATCAATTTTATGGATATTCATGCTTTGCTATGGACTCAAGCTTTTAAGGGTATTCATTAAGACTACATTTTGCTCCTTCAAGATTGTATACTAATATTTTGTGTCTTTAATGTATCAAATTGAAACCTAAATGTTCTATCTAGCCTCTTGATTCTTCTGCTCCTTATTGTGTTTCTAATTCTTGAGCCTTCAATGCATACAGAAGATTGATTGGATCCTTTTTAAATGACATGGACACATCACCATTGAGGACTATAGATGCCACCTATGATGTGATTGACATGTATGATATCACTGGCTAACCGTGTAGATAAGTCTTTGATTGCTCTAGTGAACTAGATAAGTCTTTTATTCATTACATATAGTTATATAATTAACATGCGATATTCATTACATATAGTTATATAATTAACATGCGATATTCATTACAAATGAATGAATCATTTATTCTAACATTTCAAGTTGAGCAAGTTTACAGGATATGTCAGTATTAAAGAGAGATCGAGGTGGAAAAAGTCTTTCTGTTACATCTCATGACAACACGAATAGCCGAGGTACATACTCTACACCTCAATCAACACCTGTTATTTCACCTCTATCACTGCAACAACAACTTGAAGAAATGCCTGTCAATTCTCCTCCTACTCCCCATACTCAAAATAGTAGTGCAGGTAAATTTGTTTCAATTTTATAATAATTGATTTATATCGCTTGTAACATTTAATTGTTCTAATTCAACTTCAATGATAGGCTCTTCTACTGCAATCAACAAGCGCAGAGGAGTTTACAAATCTATTAATGTGAATTTGAGGACTGCACAAGGATCAAAGATTCGAGTCAAATTTTCAGATTCCATGTCAAGAGCAATCGATCCAGAAGCAAGAGATTTTTCTAATTATTGTGGTTTAACTCTTAGAACTACAGTCTCTTTTAGGGATGGTGGAGGTAACTGGAAGAATATTTTTGAAAAATATGGTCAGGATATGATTTTAAAAATAAAGGTATTATTTATGTCAATTTTTTAAAAATCTTAAGTTTATCTATATTATTATATAAAGTGTTCATATTTATTTGTTTCAGGATAAATTTGAACCTGCTGATGCAATTGCTGAAGAAAAGTTTCATATAGCTATATCAATTATTTTACAAAATGCATTCAGAAATTGGAAGACCAATCTGCATTCTCACTATAAGAAATATGAGACTGATGAGGATAGGTTGGCTGATCCTCCTCAAACTATTAGTTTTCAAGATTGGGAATGGTTATTAATATATTTTAAGTCTGACATGTTTAAGGTACCTCCTTATCCTTCTAAATAAAGTATTTTTTTATTTCAATAGTTAAATTCTTATTAGTTACCAAAATTTTGTTGTAGAATAAAAGTGCAAGAAACATGATAAATCGAGAAAAACAAATGACTAAACATACTTGTGGTCCTCGATCATTTGCAGAGATTGAATGTGCTACAGTAAGTTCAATCTATCACTACTATAACTTAAGTTTTTAATCATTTTTTATTTTAAAATCTATTGTTTGTATTTTATATATTATTATTTTGTAGAGAGATCCTATTACTGGACAATCTATCCCTCCTGACCAGCTGTGGGAGATAACGCATACTAGAAAGACATTAGATGGACAAGTAGTATGGGCTGATCCACACTCTGAACATATTCATGTATGCATTGTATTTTATTTTATTTTGATTTATTTTTATTATTATTCTAATATTTTCATATGTTTATTTATAGAGTCGTATGCACGAACTTTCTCAGCAGCAAGACCAAGATTTAGAGAGCGATGCTCGAATGACGTCAGAAGAAATATTGGCGACAGTTCTTGGTGAGAGGTCAGGGTATGTAAGAGGGAAAGGGTATAGAGCAGAGCCTTCAAGGAAGAGAAGTCACCCTCAATCTAGTGATAGTTCAGTTGTCCAGAGTGTGCGTGCCCAATTGCAGGAAGAGTTTGATAAAAAATTTCAAGAGGAGAGAAAAAAAATGGACGCAGAGCGTGCAAAGATGGAAGAAGAGCGTGCAACAGAGCGTGAAAAGATGCAAGAAGAGCGTGTGCAATTTGAGCAAAGACTAATGGAACAAATGGAGCAAAGGATACAAGCTCAATTTGCTACCTTGATGCAGAGGAGACAACCACATGCACCTACTTCTTCTACTCCTACTATTGATCATTCTATATAATATTTATGCATAAAATGAACAATTTTATTTTAATTTTAAGTATGTCAATAATTGAAATTATTTATACATGATATTATATTTTGATTTATGTATTTAGTTATTTATCATTATTTTTTAGATTAAATTATATATTTTTTATATAAGAAAAAATTTTAGAATTTTTTTTTAAAAAAAACAACTTTCAGCGGAGACAAAATTGTCGCCGCAGATCCACCTTCATGCTTTAGGTGGCGACTTTTGTCGCCGCCTTTGACTTACCTTTAGCGGCGACATATTGTCGCCGCTAATGATTGACATTCAGCGGCGACTTATTGTCGCCACTAATTATTGATATTCAGCGGCGACTTTCAGTTGTCGCCGCAAATGTATATAGGCGACAGTCTCATAGGCGGCGACTTAGCGGCGACACTATATCGCCGCTAATGATATTCAGCGGCGACTTTTGTGCCTTTGTCGCCGCTGAAAATCAATTTTTTTGTAGTGTCTCTCATATCCCATATCTCCTCTCTCCTATATTTAATAATTATATATTTTTTATAATTTACCAATAATAAAAATACTTTTAGAAATAACTATCTAAATATTCATTTATTCAAAACCACTTTTGTTCATAAATTTTTCTCATAAACCCTTTTCTAAAATCTACTAAAAAACTCTTTTTTAAGTTCTTATCTAAATGAACCCTATTTTTTTATCCTTTTTACATATATATTTATTAAATATACAAATTAACTTTTTTCATAATATTATCAGTATTATATACTCTGCCCCCACCTAAATATGAGTTGTTTGCTATACCTTAATCCACATATGATTAGAAAAGTTGCTTTAGACAATAAAAAAGAAGGGTTACTTTAGTCCATTGGATGAGCCGATAAAGAAAATAATATACCATCGGATGATGTCCATTGATTCATTCATGTAGCCAACCCATCCTACAAGCGTATTGGCACGTGCTAACTCCTAAGCATTCTGTATATAATTTTTGTTCCCATCCAATTCACGGAGTGTAACCGAAGATGATGAAGACAGCTTTCACTGTTGGACACACTCCCCCATACTATCTATTCAATGGTTTTCTTAGCCATTCATTCCCCTTATCTCTTCCCATTCTCTCCCACAAGCTTCCTCCTCGTCCTCATCTTCCCTCTCTGAAACTATCATACACTTACAGATTCCACTTCCTCTACCTCTCTACTTTCTACCATGGATTCTTCTACTACCTCTTCCCACCACTCCGAAGAACTCGCCTACGACCTCTCCCCCATCATGAAAGTATACAAAGACGGTCGTATACAGAGACTCGCCGGCGAAGACTTTGCTCCTCCCGGCATCGACCTTATCACCAGTGTCCAATCCAAAGACGTCGTGATCTCTCAAGACGACGGTGTATCTGCCAGGATTTTCCTTCCCAAACTTACAAACCCGGATCAGAAACTCCCTCTTCTTGTTTACTTCCATGGCGGTGGCTTCTGCATCGAAACCCCATTCTCCCAAAATTACCACAGCTACCTCAACGCTCTTACTTCACAGGCCAACGTCATCGGCGTCTCTGTCCATTACAGGAGGGCGCCTGAGCACCCTGTTCCGACCGCCCATGAAGATTCATGGACTGCTCTGAAATGGATCGCTTCCCATTCCACCGGAAACGGCCCCGACGATTGGCTGAATCGTCACGCCGAACTGGGGAAAGTGTTCTTATCTGGGGACAGCGCAGGTGCTAACCTCGCACACCACATGGCGATTAGGATCGGGTTAGAGAAACGACCGGGTGTAAAGCTTGAAGGCATTGCTCTAGTGCACCCATATTTCTGGGGCGTAGAACGAATTGGATGCGAGTTGAACGAAGCTGAAGCTGCAGTGAAGGCGGATAATCTGTGGCGATTTACTTGCCCGACGACATCGGGATCGGATGACCCGTTGGTTAACCCGGAGAAGGATCCGAATATGGGGAAGCTAGATTGTAAGAGGGTGCTCGTTTGTGTTGCAGAGAAGGATTTGTTGAAGGAAAGAGGATGGAATTACAAACAAGTGTTGCAGAGAAACGGGTTTTCTGGAGATGTGGAGGTGATGGAGACGAAAGAGGAAGGTCACGTGTTCCACATGTACAAGCCAAGCTGTGAGAATGCTCTTGCCATGCTGCGTCGTATTGTTTCCTTCATGAAACAGGATTAAGCAAGTAATTAAGTTTTAATTAGTTATTAATTACCAGGAATTTATGGTTTGAACTTTGTATGATGAAGTAAACAATGTAGTAATTGCATAAAGCATGCGGTAACTAAAGTCAATCCTCGAATCATGCATCCACGAGACTGACCGCGGACGTGAATTTAGGTGGGAACGAGCTAAGTGAGCAAGAACACTTGTGACATACATGCTCACATGCCCATTCTGTCCTTCTGTCCAAAATACAAAAAACTAAAAAAATGTAGACTTTGTTCCTGATTTATATTTTTTAATTACAGAACTGAAATTGGTCTGTTTTATATTTGTTGTCTGATTTACTTTTTAACCATCAAATAAATCACCTCTTCATAGTTTAAACTACGTTTGAATAGTTTATGGTTGTTATTCATTAAATAAAAACAAATACATTCCATGTAGTTCATCAAATACACATACTCTTGGACATGTTTTTTACTCTTGTTATTAGTTACTTAATACGCCTCAGGGTATTTTCGTTGGCACAGGAAATTGAGATGGATATGCACGGAATGTATGAAAGTTTGTAATTTTTCCACTATAGTGTTTCTTTCTTTTTATTACCTCTTCTTGTTTTGTTTTGTTTTGTTTTGCGAGCACGACTTCTTCTTATTACTTCTCTAAAGTAAAGAGGTACCAGACTTATTTGAAATTACTTTCTTATTCCGTTTCTCTTTTAATCTTAAAAATAATCCCGCGCATCAAAAATATTCTCCATTAATTTCTTGTGCAATAGCATTACTAACTTATGACATATCCTATCACTCTAGTCTTTAATATAAAATCTATTTAATTAATTTAGATAGATTAAATAATTTAATTAAGTTAGTTATTTATAATTTAAAATATATTTTTAATTATATACCTTTGAACTACCCTTAATAGAAATATATTGATATATGTGATCATATAGGAATATTTGGAAGACAGAGTAAATTAAAATCTTATATTTAAAATTAAAATAAATTTTTTATCTAACTCTTATATTTAGCATATGAGAGAGTATATATATATAACACTAATTCATAATATAAATTAAATTACTGTATAATATTATTGAGTAAATTTTGTGTGATACGCTGGGCCCACCTCGCTATATAAAAGTCATATCATAACAAAGGTACTAGTAATTAATTATAAGTCGAGAAATTAAAGGAACAAGCAAGACACAATACAAAAGCACTCAACATTCAGCAACACGGAATAATATATATGACTATCTGAAGAGAGATGACTGTCCAGTAGAAAAGCAGAGATGACAGTGCTTATTGATGATGATGAGCTTCCCTAATCTCCTCACTCATTACTGTATCTGCTACCTTACGCTTTGCTTCTCATCTCAAGGAACGGTGTATCCTGTCCACACACACACAAACACAAACACACACATATATATACATATCAATTTCAATCAGACTTAACTCAAGACAACATCATTAAGATATGAAACTACTACCTCCGTCCATTCCTTAAGATACGAGTTAATTTCTTGTGCAATATGATTTATACTACAAACTAATTAACTTTTTATATCAAGGACCGCAGGGTATTATAAACACATTATGAATAGTACTTCTTAATTAAATGCTTTAATTTCAACCCAAACAATGTCGTTTGTTATGGTTATTAGAAAAGATGACCTAGAAAGATGGCATGTACGTGTACGTACGAGTGATTACTTACTTCCACATTTCTTGCCAGCAGGTCTGTTCCTGATGTTGCACCGCTTTGGAACAGTAACAGCAATGGCTGGATTAATCTTGGCCTGCCTTGCCATGGGTGATAACAGCACTGCACACAGGCACCTTGGAGACATCCTAATCATGGCACCCACTCTCGCACAGCAAGCTGGCGGCACCCGAGCCCTAGCATTCCGAGTCGCCCCCAGGCACGGCGCCAGGCTGGCAGCCGCCGACCCTATCGGAGTCCTCCCGCACTCTCCTACTGCCTCAGCCATCTTTGAAGCAAACATGAGCGTCAACACTGTAACAGTCAGAATCTTGACGTTCAACGCCATATTTTTCTCTCGCAATTTGATTGAGAATGATGGTGGCCGGTGATGAGATAGATTTGGTGTTGCAGTCTGGGTTCTATGGACCAATAAGGCAAGGTTTATATAAGGGAAAAAAGCGGTAATGGGGTGGTTGTGGCTTTGGCGTATTCAATTTGTAATGATTCAGTTGTTTGAGAAAAATGATTAATGTCTCTCACTGAGTAGTAGTATCAGTTACCAAGCAGGTACGCATAGTTCATGAAATAAAATTTCATGTTTGTATATAATGAACCAATACAAACTTATTAAAATGCGCTTTGATTATAACTTAACTCAGACTAATTAATAAGCTGCTTTCATTAATCCATGTTTTTATTAGTGATTCAATCAGTGCCCTGCCGGGCCTAATTTTAAAAGCATTGTATATAATACTATTCTTCCTGTATATCATAATTAATGTATATCATAATTAATGTATATCATAATTAAAGAGTTAATTTTGATAATAAATATAAGATATTTATTATATTTATTAATTTTTTCTCAAATTATCCTTATTGATACTCTCAAAGTAAGAGAATACGTGAGATAATGAAAGAAGATAATTATGATATTAAAAAAATATATTATATTAATTAACTTCTTTAATTTAATTATAAGTTAATTAAATATGTTATAAGATTAGCATTTATGTAACTCTGTTGCTAGAAATGAGATTTTGTTTTTTGACAAACCATTCACTACTCGAAATCACATTGAATTCTAACTAACTAAGTTAGGTGCTAATTAAATAATGGTAGCTCTTCTGAAAGTATCTTTTATATTCACTCTGGACTTAATTAAACTTTTTGCATAGTAGACATTAACATTTTCTACTAATACAAACACCTTTAACATGTGTTATTTTTCTTAAAGTACTCTATTTAATTATTTATATTGAAAATTATTTTTCTAAGTGAAAAGGATCCCTTCATATGTGTAGGGGTGAAAAAGTTATAGATTTGGGAGATTAAATAGTTTGAGATTTTATATTTAGAATAAGGAGATGGAGTAATTAATTTGGAATTGGAGTAGTGTTGGTCAGAGGAGCAGTGAATAGGATTATAACATGTGTATGTGTGGTATCTTTTGGAGCATGCAGTGTCGTTTAATGGTGAGAACAAAAAGAGGGATAGGGGAAAGGGGGTGGGTGCGTTTGAAAAAAGGGTGTGAACATGCAGAAAGTTGAGGGAGGCAATTTTACATGCCCCATAATTTCTTCCACTAACCCCTCCTTCACTTCTTATACATCTACACGTGTATTTGATCTTGGTACACACAACCCCTCCTTTTTCTTCCAATGTAGCTTCTAGGGCTCTCCTTTTTCAGCATGTTTAGATAATAGGTTGAAAAATAGCTTATAAAAAAATGATTTTAGATAATTTTTAGAAAATAGTTTTTATAAAAAAACTTATGGAAAAAAATAGTTCTGAATAAATGAGTGTTTAGATAGTTATTACTAAAATAATTTTTATAATTAAAAAATTATCATAATATGATTTTATTAAAAATATAAGAGAAGAGAGAAGGTAGAGAAGAGTGAAAAGAAAGAGGAGAGAGTGTATAAAAAAATAAGGGTAAAATGGTAATTGAATGGTCAATAAGTTCTTTTACTGTTCCAAAAGTTAGTTTTAACATTTTATCTAAAATTTTAGTTTTAAACTATGGTTTGGTCTAAAACTATTTTGAACAAATATAACTCTTTATTTTAAAATTTTTCTAAATTAAAATTTGGGTCAAAAGACCTTTTAAAACCTTAGTTTTGGGTTTCCCAAATATACACTTCATTTTTTCCCCCAAAAAAACAAAATTCTCATGTGTGTGTGGGGGGGGGGGGGAATTCAACTATGTTTGATTTTGAAGGTTTAGTTTTCACTCTCGATGCTTCCTGAAATGTTAAATTAATTAAAACATTCACTATTATTTTTGTCTTCATCAATTTGTCGCATACTTTAATTCTTTATATATAGATAAATTAATATATTAAATTAAAACCTTGACTAAAATTAGAGGGGTAAACGTATACTTTTAATTTGTCTAAATTAAGATAATTAATTTGCTAACCCACTTAACCCTTTGTTAGATACTTAGACGGGTTCTAATCGAATATAACAATACCTAAATTTAATCTAATTATCATATTACTAATGTAATATATATATATATACACACACATATAATTATATAAACAGGCAAAAATGCTATTATTAATGAATGTATGATGGGATCTAAAGTATATCATTACAATTAATATCAAATTTGATACCATAACTTACGACAAAGACTGAGAAGAAAACAATAAAACAAAACAGAAGTAAAAATTCTTGCTAATGATCGAATTATTAGTGAAAAAGCTAATTAGTTAATCTATAGTCAAGTTTATGCTTGCAAATTAAGATTCTGAATTATAAGCAATAACAGCTCATCATAACATCATCATGACTTCACTAGACTGCCAAGATTTTTTGGCGCTTGTTAGCTTCTTGATCGATGATTTCTCTCTGGACATCCAACGCAGTCCTCTTCATCACTCCTTCAATATTATCACTATTCTGATCATTCTTCACATTAACAACGTTGCTAGTAACAATACCTTGTTCGACATTGGACTTGTATTCAGGAAGCATTTCAAGTTCATTCAACACTTTTGTGATGTCCTGCACGAGGTGTTCAGCTAGGGTGCGAGAGAACTCGGCCCTTATCACAACACGCAGCACCTTGATGTGCTCGGCACCTGGTGGCATCGGGTATGCCGGCACAATCCACCCGTTGCGGCGGAGCATGGCGGAGATCTTGAACTCGTCGTGCCGGCTTCTGTCCTTGAGCGAGAATGCCACCACAGGAACGCCATCGTCCTTGGAATGTATGTTGAAGCATCCAGTGTTCACTATTCCTTCCTTTAGAACCATTGCATTTTCTCTACAGTTCTCCATCACATTACGATAGCCCTACAAAAAAGCCACAAATAATACCATTCATTAATTGGCACTCCTCAGTCTTGAAGTATATATAGGAACATAGGAACATTATGTTGCCCCACACCCCTCCTCCCCCAAAAACAAAATAATAATTTTCTTACCTCTTTGCCCAAGCGAATTAGCTGATAATACTGGGCAATAATTTGGCTAGAACCTGTAATTGACAAAAGTTTGATCAAGAATAAAATAAAAAGTACTCCTTCAATCTTAAATATATAAGAGCCAGTAGAATATTTTATTTTAGTATTAAATATAAAAATTTAATTCATTTTATCTCATAAATTTATAATTATTTTTCTATATATTGATTGCAATTTTCACATATTAAAGGAATATTCTATTGAAGGAGTAATTTTTAATATAAATAATTAAAATGTGTAATTTAGAGAAACCAACGCATATTGTTAGAGATTATTATTATGACATCTAAAAGAAAATATTTAATCACTAAAAACTCTAATGACAAGTGAGCAACATAAATTTGTTATTATTTTTTATGTTGTAACTTGTTATTATATGACATTAAAATTTTAGATAATTAAATCCTTTGATTGAAACTTTATAATAATTTTTTATATTTTTTACAAATAACTAATTTAATTAATTTTTGTAATATCTCAAATTAGTAATGGAAAAATTGGGCTAAAGTCCCCAATTAGAAATTCAACAAGGACATAAATCTAAAGCAGAGTATTGGTAAGATTAGTGAAGTAATAATTATCAACTTTAAGGTAAGAATACGTATATAGCTAAGGACCTTAAGTTTTGAAATGCTTATGCAATGACGAAAATTTGAGACTATATATAATTAAAGTGAGGTACAAAGTAGTACCTTTGGAAAAATTGAGGGTGAAGGTAGGCTGATCAGCTCCGAGGTAATTGATGTGGAAGACAAGATCTTGAGGCAAGTCTTGTTTGGTCCTCCAAAGAACCCAACCAATGCCTGCATACACCAGACCGTACTTGTGGCCACTCACATTGATACTCTTCACCAATGGCAACCTGAAATCCCACTCTAGCTCCGGGTACAAAAATGGAGCTATAAACCCTCCACTCGCTGCGTCCACATGAATCGGCGTCTCCCACCCAGTTTGTTTATTCTTTTGTAGAAGGAGATCGTTCAAGAGCTTGACGTCTTCAAATTCGCCATTGTAAGTAGATCCCAGAATCGCCGCCACACATATCGTGTTCTCGTCCACCATCTCCACCGCTCTCGCCGGATCCATCACGTAGTACCCTTCCCTCACCTTCACTTCCTTCAACTCCACCTCGAAATACCTCGCAAACTTCTCCCAACACACCTGCACACACATGTTGGAGATATTAAGGTGAGATTAATTAGTTGGTTAAGATCATGTGTTCTAATCTTAATGTATATACAAAGGGTCTTAGTTCATAAGTTAAGTGTGTGAAGGAAGGTTGAATCATCAGCAAAAAGGGAGGCTAAAGTAGGTCCTCGTCTCGTGAGTTTCTAAGAGTTTAGGGTAAATCACCCTCTAGAAGGATGAATTTATTGTATTCATCTTCATTTTCTTGAGTTGGTTGATGCGAAGATAACAATATGTAATAGAATTATATATACCTGAACATTGGAGCCTGTTACAATGTTAGGCTTGTCGAAAGGCTTGCCTTGAGCCTTCCTCATGTTTTGCCATCTCTTCTTGAAAGCCAGCCCCGCCAGCATTATGGCTTCCGAGGATCCAACCGTCCCCACTCCGACGCCGCTTTCGCCTTCTTCCATCGGAGCATTGAACAATCTCGCCAGCATGTTCACGCATCGATTCTGTAATATTCATCAATTTCCACATCAATCATATTCATAGACACACACACACACACACAACAGCATAAATATTTTTGAAGAGCTTGAAGAGACGTACGTGAAGGTCAGTGGTGATGGGGTACTCGTGCATATCAACGTAGTTCTTGTTAATGGATTCCATGATTAGCTTGTTGCATTCTTCCTCCATGGAAGTGGTGACGAAGGATGCCAGGTTGAGCTTGGGAATGGCGTCGAACTGCAGCTCGTCGTGAATGTTCTGGTACGCCGCCTCCTTCGGCATTGCCTTCTCCGGCATGCTTAGCCTGGGGAGAGAGCCAGAAGCAAAGGTGATATCAGAGGCCCGTGGTTTTGGGAGACCCATGGTGAAGTGCACGTTGTGTTCTTGTTGTGAGAAGAGGGAACAAAGAGAAAACTATGGGAATTAATGTGTGTGTTTCTGGTAAAGTAGGCAACATTGGAGGCTATTTATATTAATTTTACGTAGTAAACCAAAGAATAGTCTTCGCTTCTGAAGTTTCCACGCGTTTGTTTACTTTGCACCAAACTCAATTCACACTCTGTTCTCCGCATTCAAAAAAGAGCAAATGAGTTTTGATGCCATCAAAAAAAAAATAGAGAGAAAATACAAACACAGCTAGATCTAACACAAACAAAGTATTAATCTTCATAACATGACGATGAGAAAGGTTATACATCTATATATTTTAGTATTTCGAATATAATTATTTCTAATAAGATAATATATATGTGCTAGTAAAAATAATTAGAGATAAATATCATATTGTTAAAAACTCTTCTTGTTTTTTTTTTTTTTGAAAAAAATAACTAGTACCCTTCATTGAACTTCTGATTATACTTTTTCGGGAGAGAATGGAATGAATATAATGAAGTTATGGATAAATTCTTTATTCCAATATTTGATTGTTTCTTTGTTCAACAAAAACAACTGGAAGGTCCCACGATTCTCTTCGGGGCTATAGCCACGCGTTCTGCATATTATGAGAAGAAATGCGTCAATTTTTTTAAAATTTTTTGCTTTATATATATATATACGCGCATGTATATCCAGTACTAAGAACGAGAATCAATAATTATAATGTACAAATAAATAATATATATTATCGTAAAATTCAAAGAGTTTCTGTTGATTTGTATTAGTTTTAAAATAGAATATTTATTATAATTTAATTTGACATGAGAAATATTTTGAAAATATTTTTGCTTAGAAAAAGTGACAGGCATATATCCAACAGAAATATATAGTGTAAATTATTATACGTACTCAACAATATCATATTCGCTTATTATGTCATTCTCCAATCAATCAAATAAATATAAAACTACAAGTAATCTAATTATAAATTTGAGGGCATCAAGTAATTGGTTTCCAACGGAGCCTGTGGTTTTGTGTGTTGTAATCCACAGAATAGATGAGAGTGGAAAGAGACCATCCACAGCTTCTCATTTACTTTTTATTACTCTGTTTTTGTTTTTGCATCATCTTTAAGAAACAAAACATTACAGCTGAATATATAAAGCAGCTTGTGTGAAGGCATATACGCCATCGTGATTCATGAATCATTTTTTGTTCTTTTGGTCTTGGGTTGACTTTGTGCTGTTGTTAGATTCTTTGGTTTGAGAGTTTTAGGACCATTAAAAACGACACAGTTTATGAAACATATAATTTTTCCGATTTTTTAATATTCAATTTTAAGTTAAAAACATATATGAAACAATATATTAGTAAAAATTAGATTGTGAGTGTTTAAATTATTTTATACACTCTCTTGACCATTCCTTATGCCATCATTTTATCAAAAGAGGAATAAACATTTTAGATTTAACTTGACTTTTGTTAAATAATATTATATAAGTGTTCGAACTCTACGTCAAAAACAGAATCACGGTATAATAATTATTTTTAATTAGACTCAATAATTTTTAAATTTAATTCAGTTATACTGGATATTATATATATAATTAAATTGGCATCTATCCCAAATGGAAATTTCCTCTAGAAGAAGGCTATGGAAATTTCATCCACAGATTTCTGCTTCCTTCCGTGAGAGCAAGATGTTAACTTCAATGCACGCTTTCATGAAGAATAGTCCGTGAAGATTTTTCTGTGCGTTTTTTTAGTTGATACACACGCATTCTCTTGAAGATATTATTGTATGAAGCACCGGACACTAAATATAAATATTTATTAATTTATTTTATTATAAGAGACTGATCATTTATATTATACTTTGATTTTTCCGTGTCTCATTGACGGAAATATTCAAGAAAGAAGTAGGGTGTTGTGTTTGGACGGCTGGGATCGCACGGGTTAACGATCCAGATTTCATCTTCTTTATTCAGCAGATTTCACCAATGGCTAAAATCAGATGCAGAAACGGCGTCGTTGTGCTCAGAGTCCGTGGGCTCCACTATAATTTTATGATAATAAAAGAATATATAATTTGATCAAGTCAGGAAGGCATTGGTTTGTGTGTCTTTGCTGCTTAATCGTTTGAATGGAGAATATATTGAATTCTAATGAAGAAATCAAGGAGAACCCAAGTAAAAAGTCCTCAAGAGTTTTCAAATATTCTTTGCACAAGTCATTGATACTTTCCTTCCAATAAATACTATTAATCCGTCCCAACTTTCTTAACCAATATTAGCAGAATTGTAGCGTAATAGATATGCTTCACTTAATACAATTTTTCTTTTTTTCTTTTTTGCAAAAAATATATATTTTTTTAGAGAAAATTTATATCAAGGTTCTTATATCCATTTTGTCAAATTCTCTAATTTTGTTTTAGTATATATTCTATTTTTTAAATATTTTTATTTAATTTAAACCTATATAAAAAAAGAACAGTACATGTTACTAGGTATAATTAGATAACGGTATAATTAGATAACTTGCAGGGCTTGTGTTGCCCCTTCATGGGACCGTTTCCTTTTTTCATTTTTCCTTTATTTTTTTAATAAAATAATATAAGGGGGCAAAAAAGTAGCTAAATTCTCATTGTCCCATTCTGCTCTATGTAATCAACAGAATCTTCCACTCCATCATTTCTATTAAGCAGACTCACAACCAAGAATCAAGTCAATAAGAGCAACATTCAATTCCAAGCAGTTCTCAAACCAAAAAGAAGTGGAAGCACCACCTCCTAAAGACCGCTTCCATTTGGGAACTTTTGGAGCAGAGGTGAATATTATTACAAAGACAAAATCGCCCTTGTCAGCTTTACTTGTAGAGGTGAATATTTTTTGCCAATTCTTCTCTTCCTCCTTAATAAACAAACAGATTTATCTTTTAATGGATCGTGAATTGGGTTTTCTCAGATGTACTTGGATCCAAACCTACACATTTTCTAGGTTCCAAAACTTCCACCTAATCTTAGCCTACTCCAAATCAACATTCTTGGATATAAACTTGGGCTCTGGCCCATATCATTCAAGCTCATTCATTTTCAACAATTTTATTTAATAAAGAAGCCTAAATTAAGGAGAGTTAATATATATAATAAATAATAATTTTATATTCTATAAGTATGTGAATTCGATTTCTATTACCGTTGTAAGGGCATATTTGATAGGCGATCTCTTCAATCCACTATAAACATTCTATAAAACGTGTAGCTATACCCTAATTTTGATAGGGAATCCTTGTTGAACTCACATAAACTTTTATATAACAAAAGAAAAAGTATAAGTTTGCTTTAGTATATGTTTGGCACTTAGGTTAGAGAATTGATTTTTCCTTCAAACCACAGTTTTCTTATCTTTCAACCAATCACTCATTTTTTTGCTCAAAAATCACTTCTCAATCCAAACCATAGTTTTATCCTATAAAATGATGGTTTGATTAATATGAATTCCATGAGTTTTTGCCTTAAAAATCTCTTCATTTTACCGTTAAGGGCGTTAATTGTGACCGTACAGTTGTCTTTATTTTTCACTTCTCCCAACCTGTTCCTGCCGTTCACAATAGAAAGAACTTTTAGAGTATGAAAAAATAAGTTTGTAATACTACAATACATGCATAGTTATGCCTATTAAACACAAGTGAATTCCTTATGTCATTTTTAGTAAATTCCTTATGTCATTTTTAGTAAATTCCTTATGTAATTATCATATTAGTTCAAAAATAAAATTTATTCCTTATGTAATTATCATATTAATTTATGTCATTTTTAGTAAATTACTTATAAAAAAAGTGATTCTACTACTAATAATCTAAATATCTCCAATTTTTAAAATTATTTTTTTTCCAAAATCTATTCTCCAAAAACTATTCTTCCTAAAATCTATTATCTAAAAGCTAATCCAAACAAGCCCTTAGTTATCAACTTTAAATTTAATAGAAAAGACCTAGTCCTTTTATAAGATAATGAATTAAAATTTAAATCCTTATTAATATATATACTCATATTTAATGTCAATTGTGTCTCAAATAAGATTATAGCTAATAAAAAAATAATTGTGCTTAATCAAAAAAAAGTTTGCCTTAATCATGGTCTCTTTTTTTGGGCGAAAGATTAAAAGAATCTTTAAGCGTTAAAAGTTAGTGGGCATGGATAAGGATGATTAAACAAGAGATTGATTATTATAATCTAAGAATTTAAAGTATAATCTAAGAATTTAAAAAATATTTATAAAAAAATTATAAAATTACTTATTAAAAAAATTTGTATAACAGTAATAATTATTAAATTTATATTATTATAGAATAGGAGTATATTATTTATTCTTTTTAAGTTTGCGGATATTAACGTTTGACTGAAAGTTGTAATTGAATGCCCCCCAACAAGTGGACCTGCTGCTCTGTTATTGCCTGGATAATATTTTTAAAAATAACATGACGCATACAAAAGGTCTTATTAATAATGTATAGTTAGTGAGTTTAATTCGGGAATAGATACGACATGTTATTATTTAAAGGATATTTAATATTTAAAAAAATATTATTTTATTATAATTTTAGTCATAGTATTTAAAAAAATATCTTAATTTTTAAGTGTTTAACTTTACATTTGAGAGTAATAGACGGCTTACTATATTTGATATTGGTATCGTTTAAGAGGAAAAGAGACTTCGTCTTATTTTTAAATTGTGAGTGAATTTAATTTTTTTTTAAAAAATTTATCAAAAAAAAAATCTTATTAATATACAGTAATATTTTATGCTTGATAACCTGGTCTGGTCCACCAACACATTCCTACGCCTACGCTTCAATCCAAATCTGATCACCATTGGACATATTTTTAGAAAACAAATTAAGTAACTTTATGCGTGGATTTATTTTTATTTTATGATATTTTTTAAACCGAAAACTTGAACAGTATTTGGAAAAACTAAACAGCGAAAATGGGTTTCAGCGCATAGGAATCGGAAAGGGAAATATATATATATATATATATATATATATATATAATCAATCCAAACTTTCCTTTCCTCTTGTGATTTCTTTTATTCACAAGCGATCAAGACGGCAGTCTCTCCCCCTCCCTGATCAATTACTCACTAAATCGTTTTTGGTGAATATTATATTCCAATTTACTGCTTAATTTATCCTCTCGTTTGTTCGAATTTTCTTTTATTACCTTCAAGTTTCTATTTCAGTAATCCATTCTCAATTATTGAGTCGAATCTGTTCTCTGGATTCTGCGTTATTATTTCAGTTTCGCGCAAATCGAGAAACTGCGGCCTTTTCTTCTAAGTCATCCATCTGAAGAGGTTCGGCTTCTATATATATTGAGAATTTGGCAAAATATCTATTTCACTGTCTCCTCCTATTGTCCTTGTTTGTAAAGCCCAAGTAAGAGGCAGAAGATATGGGTTCCATTGAGGAAGATAACTCGCTCGTCGAAGAGGGTCTTCTTCAGGTTTCCTTCTTTATCTTTATATCTTAGTTTGGTTGTGGATATTTTTAATTTAGTTGCGTAGTTTGATTGGATTTTGAGGGACTCTATGACTGTGATTTATTTTACTTTGGCGAAGGCAAATGCTGAAGGTAAACCATGTCCTCTTTCGTTGTTGTGATAATATTTGGTCAGCCATCGGTGTGTATATAATAACTTGGATGAGTGGGAAGCTCCTCTCCTTGTCAAATTCATTAGGTTAGCCAATCGATGTTCTGAACGTAAGTTCAGTTATCAACAAAATATCTAGATTTAATATTAAAGATATATTTTTTTTCTTGGTGCATTTTCTGTTACTGTTCATCATAATTGGTGCGATGTCGACCGATCTGGAATCCTCCAGTGGAGGTCGTTGAGTTTGCAAGGATGCTTATGTATGATGATCATTGTATATTTGTATGGATGTTTATTTTGAAACCCTCCACGTTTATGTTGTTTTGTGTAAAGGCACATTTCTTATGATGAGATATTTAGCTTCCCGTGATAGAAGAAAACTGTGTATCACTTTTTAGTGGGGATGGCTTTGTTTGGTGGGGTGGGGCAGTTTAAATTGTATAATAACCTACAATAATTGCATCCTGGTGTGCACCCTATCCTTACATGGATTTTTCCAAGCTTTTTATTGCATTATAATGGTGACCTAATCAGTGTTTATCCGTGTTTTTCTCTTTCTCTTAGTGCTCTCTTTTAATCAATCAAATATCTCTCGTCATGTTCCATAATTTGAACTTTTTTATTGACTGGATAATGTATTTCTTTGAATGTTTTATTTATCTATTTACTGATTTTTCTTCTTCTTGTCTCTTGGCGCAATTGACTTGATTATGTTAAAATATATCTATTACTTGGACAACTGATGCTTGTCATAGTAGCAATATAAACTGCAGTTACAACTGATGCTTGTCATAGTAGCAATATAAACTGCAGTTCTTTGACATTAAGATCTTATTTAATTCATTAGTTTATCCCTAGATGTTATCCCCCTCTGATTCTCAAAAATAGATTATTGTCTAGCAACATATGTGGTTTCCCCTTAGTTAGTGCTCTTCTTTTCCTTTTGACCCACTAGAACGAGAATGGTTTCTTGCTCTGTTGTATAATTGTTTACATTATATCTGAAGGATGAAAGGATTGGCCAATACACAGGAGATGGCTCCGTTGACTTTAAGGGGAAGGCTGTTCTTAAGCAGAATACTGGCAATTGGAAAGCTTGCCCATTTATTTTAGGTAAGATTGTGGTGGTCTCACTCACATATCAGACAATATATTGTGTTCATAACATTCTTATGCATTATGTATTACAGGCAATGAGTGTTGTGAGCGTTTAGCATACTATGGCATCGCAACAAATCTTGTTACCTATCTTACTAGTAAACTACATGAAGGGAATGTCTCTGCCGCAACAAACGTCACTACCTGGCAAGGAACATGCTATCTTACTCCTCTTATTGGAGCCGTCCTTGCTGATGCTTACTGGGGAAGATACTGGACAATTGCCACCTTCTCAACGATTTATTTCCTCGTAAATATATACTTCTATAGCTTTATTAATCTAGCACATATTTCATAACTTGCCATCTTTCTTTTCCCGTTCACAACAAATAGGACCTGGTGCCTTTTTGTTATGGTTTCTTTTCATGGTGCTCAACTTTAATTGTGAGAGATGATGGTTATGGGTATGCCATTCTTGCCTGATTCTTTTTTGAAACAATATGGAAATTATCATTTTCATTTTGATAGGAAACATAATGGTTTAGACAGGAGGTCTAAGGCCCAATTTTTAGTGGAAGCTAATAATTTTTCTGAAGTTCATATGTGTGGTTATCCCCTTAAATACTACTTGAAACACAACTTCCATTGTTTCAGAGGTTTAACCACAATAGATGTAAGAAGAAGTGAAAGTGCAAATTTTCATTAGGGCAAATTCGGATAATTGTATCTTTATGTTTAAGCGTCTCCTGGGATGCATGCTTGCTTTGCAGTATTTTACATAAGCAATTGCTTTGTCTTGTCCCTAAATAAAATTTGAATTCTTTTGAAAATTTAATTTTATAAATCAAAGAAGGTGAGGAATATGATAGAAAATCATACACTATGCAGTCAAAATTTTTTGTAGAATTGGAAATCAGAAAATCAGTTTCTAAAGTTGAGTTTCTTATCATAGAAGATTATTTCTCTCATCTCTATTGTTCCTTTATTTTAGAGTGAAGTATTTCTACTTTGACGACTGTCATGAAAATCTCAAGGGCTTTTCTTTTCTGAAAAATTTATAAATTCAATATTTGGAATAAATGGTTTTCATAGCAGCATTTCATCTGTCTATTCTTTTTCCTTGTGTTCCAGTAATGGTTCTTTAATTTCATTCAAATGTTTTATCTGATGTGATTGTTTTCTGCAGGGAATGTGTACATTGACTCTTTCTGCATCTGTTCCAGCATTAAAGCCTGCAGAGTGTGTGGGTTCTTTATGTCCATCAGCTACTCCTGCACAATATGCTGTGTTCTTCTTCGGTCTGTATCTTATTGCACTTGGGACGGGCGGAATCAAACCATGTGTGTCATCTTTTGGGGCAGATCAGTTTGATGATACTGATCCTAAGGAAAGGATGAAGAAGGGATCCTTTTTCAACTGGTTCTACTTTTCTATTAACATAGGTGCTCTTGTATCAAGCAGTTTAATTGTATGGATTCAAGACAATGCCGGCTGGGGTCTTGGATTTGGCATTCCTGCTGTATTTATGGGCTTAGCTATTATAAGCTTCTTTTTAGGCACACCCCTCTATAGGTTTCAAAAGCCAGGGGGAAGCCCTATTACGAGAATGTGCCAAGTTTTGGTAGCTTCCTTCCGGAAACGGAATCTGGATGTCCCGGTGGATAGCAGCCTCCTATATGAGACACCAGATAAGAGCTCTGCAATTGAAGGAAGTAGGAAATTGGCACATAGTGATGAACTAACGTAATTCACCACTTTGAATTTCCTGTTATGTTCCTAATGGTTTTTTTTAAGCACTTCTTTTATTGTCACAGATACTAGAATTTTTAACATGTTTTTAATTTTAATTCTCATATATTAACTAAGGAAATGGGATTTCTATTCATAGTCAGCTAAATATTTTCAATTTTTTGTTTTTTGTTTTCCAATGAAGGTACCTTGATAAAGCAGCCATAGTCTCTGATGTTGAGATAAAAAATGGGGACTATTCAAATACATGGAGACTCTGCACTGTGACCCAGGTGGAGGAATTGAAAATATTGGTCCGCATGTTTCCAATTTGGGCATCTGGAATTGTTTTCTCTGCTGTTTATGCTCAGATGTCCACTATGTTTGTGGAACAAGGATCAATGATGGACACAAGTATTGGTTCATTCACAATTCCTGCTGCCTCCCTCTCAACTTTTGATGTCATAAGCGTTATTTTCTGGGTCCCCATCTATGACAGGATAATCGTTCCAATCGCAAGGAAGTTTACAGGTAAAGAAAGGGGCTTCTCAGAGTTGCAAAGAATGGGAATTGGCCTTTTTATATCAGTCCTTTGCATGTCAGCAGCTGCTATTGTGGAGATTAAACGCCTGCAGCTTGCAAGAGAGCTTGATGTTGTTGATAAAGATGTTGCTGTGCCCATTAGTATATTTTGGCAAATCCCTCAGTATTTCTTGCTGGGTGCAGCAGAGATATTCACATTCATTGGGCAGCTTGAGTTCTTCTATGACCAATCTCCAGATGCCATGCGGAGTTTATGCAGTGCCTTGTCGTTACTGACTACTTCTTTAGGAAATTACCTGAGCTCCTTCATTGTTACTATTGTAACTTACATAACAACACGAGGCGGACAGATTGGATGGATTGCTGATAACTTGAATGAAGGCCATCTAGATTACTTTTTCTGGCTTTTATCTGGACTTAGCTCCTTAAATTTCCTGCTTTACCTATTCTGTGCTGCAAGGTACAAGCAGAAGAAGGCAACTTAAGATTTTTCTGGGATTGTTGCAGAAATCTACGCAGAATGGGTTGAAAAGATCTGGCAGATTAGGAGTACATCGGTGATGTCCTCTTCCTGTCATGATTATGACTCTTGTCTTTGTGAACCAAAGATGCTTAGCATTGATGTAACATATTTATTTCTGATATATTTATCTCCACGGACTAAAGAAAATGTTCATTATGTGCCTTGGTTGAAAACACTCTGCCTCCTGTGGTCAAGTTTGATCATGAGAAGACTGCATCGCACACGTACATGTAAATTATTATCTTGAGTATACGTGCTTCCATAAATTCTTGTGTAATTTTTTTATGTATTCAGGTTCATCTCGAATTTCGTTTCGCGGTCATCTATTTCATCATAACACTGGAGGCCTTTCTCTTCTTGAACTTGCTTAGGTGATACTAAACAAATTAAAAGGTTGAATGTGTTATCCTCCATATGAATTGTTGAGAACTGTCTTCTTTTTTAACATCAATACTTGATCTGAAAACATGTTTTTCTAGTGTGCTATCTTTGTTTAGAAGCTAATTGAAGATCATTACTCATTTCTTGTTCAATGGCTTCTGATCCAATGTTTGAATGCGTGAATGCAAGCCAACAATTTTAAATTTCAAAGTGAGAAGTATAAGAAGTGAATTGTGGTTTCTAAATCTGAAAATGTTGCCCCCACCATTGATCAACATGTTAGCTACTTCTTGCCCCTCTTGATTCACGTGAGTGGCGGGGTGCTTTCAAGCAGTAAATTATAAATATTTGATAATAATCAATTTTGTAGAGATATTGTAGCGATATTATAGGATATTGTAGCGATATTATAGGATATGTAATAGCGATATTATAGGATATTGTAGCGATATTATAGGATATGTAATTAGTACGTAATATTCTGTATTTAGTATAGAGGATACGATATGATATTATAGCATTAATGACTAGGGTTGCCTATTGTATATAAATACCCCTCAGTATATCAATAATATTCAAGCATTCTACATATCCTTTCTCTCTGAATCAACATGGTATCAGAGCTTTAAAGTTTAGGTGCACGTTTGGCTGTTTTTGGCGTCAGTTTTCGGCTGTTCTTGAGTCTCTGTTTCCGGCGACCTTTTCCGACGGCGATTCACTCCGTTGGGCTCGACTCATCCTCCTTAGCATACCCTTGAAGTTTCGTGCCCTGGTTTTGACTGTCACATACTGGGTCTTCCGTCTCTGATCCGTATTTTCCGACGGCAGATTTTCTGTTTTTGATTCCAGATCAATTTGTTTGTTTTATTTGACCCCTGGAGTGGTCTTTCTCTACTGGCTTGAACAATTGTTCTTACGAGGCTCCTAGTGAAGCAACGGTAATCCAGTTCTTTTAACTAATCGTTGTTTGGTTGATTTTATTAACACTAATCTGTTTTGGATGGCTGCAACTAAGTCTACAACAGTTTCTGAGATGGTTCCAGTAGTCACTAAGATTACGGAGTACAAATTAACCTGGAGAAATTACCTAGATTGGAGTAAAACTATTCGTATTTATTTCCGAAGTATTGAGAAAGAAGATCACTTGACCGATGATCCTCCGGACGAGAAAGATCCCTCTCGCAAGTCATGGTTAAGGGATGATGCACGGCTTCTCTTACAAATTCGTAACTCTATTGACAGTGAGATCATGCCTTCTATTACTCACTGTGAATTTGTTAAAGAACTGATGGACTACTTGGCATTCTTATACTCCGGCAAGAATAATATTTCTCGAATATATGAGGTTTGCAGGTCTTTCCATCGCGCAGAGATGCCGGATGATCGTCCTCTTACAGCCTTCTTTATGGATTTCAAAGGAATGTATGAAGAACTCAATGCCCTCATGCCTATTTCTGATGAGAGAAAGGTCAATGTGTCTCACCGAGAGCAGATGGCTACTATGAGTTTTCTTACTGCACTTCCGTCTCGATATGCGGCTGCTCGTTCTCAGATTTTATCTGGGGCTCATCTCCCTTCTCTTGAAGAAGCCTTCTCTCGTGTATTGAGAACTGAACAAATCTCTTCACCAGCTTCTACTGTGCCTACTAGCGCCTTGCTCAGTCGTGGTCAGAATAATACTCGTGGGCCACTTACTCCTCGTGGTTCTACACCAGGGGGTTCTAATCAAGAGTCAAAAGATGTGATTTGTTACTACTGTAAGGAACCTGGTCATACGAAACGTACGTGTCGTAAACTCCAGAACAAACAGAATCGACAGAACTCTGCACATGTGGCCACGACTGCTAATGACACGGTTACCATTTCTGCTACTGAATATGCTCAATTAAAGTCTAGCAATCCTCCTGCTAGTGCTGCTATTGCCACAGGTAATGAGGCTACTGCCCTTGTCTCTTCTTCCTCCAAATGGATCATAGACTCTGGTGCTACTGACCACATGACAGGTAACCGCTATCTCTTCTCTACTTACAAATCTTATGCCAATCCTTCTAACATTACCATTGCGGACGGTTCCCAATCCCGTGTCCTTGGTTCAGGCACAGTTAAACCTACCTCTTCTATTCATTTGGAGTCTGTACTTAATGTCCCTAACCTTGCTTTTAACCTTTTATCTCCTAGTAAACTTACTCGTCAATTAAACTGTTGGGTCTCACTTTTCCCTGATCATTGCTTGATACAGGATCTTTTGACGAAGAAGATTATTGGTAGAGGTTATGAATCTGGCGGTCATTACTTCCTTGATGATCAGGGGTCGCGTGCGGTAGCCTGTGCGGGTGGTATCACTCCTTTTGAAGTACATTGTCGTTTGGGTCATTTATCTTTATCATCGTTGAAAAAGGTTTATCCTCAGTTTCAGCATTTGTTGTCTTTAGAATGTGAGTCATGTCAGTTTGCAAAACATCACCGTCTTCCTTTAGTTTCTCGAGTCAATAAACGAGCTTCGTCTCCTTTTGAGTTAGTACACTCTGATGTTTGGGGTCCATGTCCAGTTGAGTCCAAAGCTGGTTTCAAGTACTTTGTTACATTTGTGGATGATTATTCCCGTACTACTTGGTTATATTTAATGAAAAATCGTTCTGAGTTGTTTTCTCATTTTTGTGCCTTTACTGCTGAAATTAAGACTCAATTCAATACGTCTATTCAAACTTTGCGCAGTGATAATGCTAAAGAATATTTTTCTGAATCATTTTGTTCTTTTATGCTTAAACACGGCATTCTCCATCAATCCTCTTGTGTGGATACACCAGCTCAAAATGGCATTGCTGAAAGGAAAAATCGTCACCTTTTAGAGGTAGCCCGTGCTCTTCTATTTCAAATGAAGGTTCCTAAATCTTTTTGGGCCGATGCGATCTCTACTGCGTGCTTTCTTATTAATTGCATGCCTTCCTCTGTTCTTGATGGTCATATTCCCTATACTACTCTCTTCCCTTCCAAACCTTTGTTTCCCATTGCCCCTAAGATTTTTGGGTGCGTGTGTTTTGTTCGAGATGTGCGTCCGAGTGTCTCTAAATTGGATCCTAAGTCTCTGAAGTATGTCTTCCTTGGCTACTCTCGTGTTCAGAAAGGTTATAGGTGTTTCTCTCCGTCTCTTAATCGTTACATGGTCTCTGCTGATGTTACTTTTCAGGAATCTGTTCCTTATTTTGCGTCTACCAATTCAGCTCATGTTCCTTTACCTGTGGAGGAGGATACTCTTCTGGTATACTCTGTCCTTCCCTCTCCATCACCGGCCCAAGCTCCCGTACCGGCACCTGGTCAACCACCTTTGTCTCGGGTTTATACCAGACGTCTAAAGGACACACTTACCGATGTTACGCCAGATTCTACCCTGCCATTATCTACTTCTTCATCAGATCCTACGACAAGTATTCCTCCGTCTGAGACCCCTCCTGTTCTTGATCCAGATCCCTCCCTCGATCTGCCCATTGCTCTTCGCAAAGGTAAACGTACTTGTACCTATCCTATTTCTTCATTTGTTTCATATGACCACCTCTCCTCTTCTTCTCGTGCCTTCATTGCCTCTTTAGACATTATTTCCGTCCCTCGATCCCTTTCTGAGGCCTTGTCCCACCCGGGTTAGCGTACTGCTATGGAAGAGGAGATGGCGGCCCTTGATCGTGCAGGTACGTGGTCCTTAGTTGATTTACCGGCAGGAAAGAAAGCCATTGGGTGTAAATGGGTGTTGACCCCTAAAACTAAGGCTGATGGCACTCTTGAACGTCTTAAAGTTCGTCTTGTTGCTAAAGGTTATGCTCAGAAGTATGGTGTTGACTATTCTGAGACCTTTTCTCCTGTGGCCAAGCTCTCCTCTGTTCGTCTCTTTATCTCTCTGGCTGCTACTTATGGCTGAGATCTCTCTCAGTTGGATATCAAAAATGCCTTCTTACATGGCGATCTTCTTGAAGAAGTATACATGGAGCAACCACCTGGGTTTGTTGCTCAGGGGGAGCACGGTAAAGTATGTCATCTTAAGAGATCTTTATACGGGTTGAAGCAAAGTCCTCGGGCATGGTTTGACAGATTTAGTACTGTCGTGAAAGACTTTGGCTTGTGCCAGAGTAAGTGTGATCATTCGGTCTTCTATCAGAGAACAAGTACTGGCATAATCTTACTAGTTGTATATGTCGATGACATTGTGATTACAGGGAGCGACACCTCGGGGATTTCATCACTCAAATCATTCCTTAACTCCCATTTTCAGACGAAGGATCTGGGTTCATTAAAGTACTTCTTGGGAATTGAAGTTATGAGGAGCAGGAATGGCATCTTATTGACTCAGAGAAAATATGTTCTTGATATGCTGAAAGAAACCGGTAAACTTGGAGCTGCCCCAACTAGCTTTCCTATAGTTTATAACCCGCTGCTTGATGCTGATGGTAGTGTACAATATGAAAATCCTGTTGAAGCTGCTAAGAGCAAGTTGTTCGAGCACCCAGAGAGGTACAGAAGATTAATTGGAAAATTGAATTATCTTACAGTGACCCGCCCTGACATCACTTATCCAGTGAGTGTTCTTAGCCAATTTATGATCTCTCCAACTATCCGACAGTGGGAAGCCTTAGAACATGTGTTACATTATTTGAAGGGATCTCCAGGTCGTGGGATACTGTACAAGAGTCATGGCCATATAGATATTGAGTGTTTTTGTGATGCTGATCATGGTGGATCAAAGGCCACAAGACGGTCTACTACTGGCTACTGTGTCTTCGTCGGAGGAAATTTGGTATCTTGGAGAAGCAAGAAACAAAATGTAGTGTCACGGTCGAGTGCAGAAGCGGAATACAGGGCCATGGCACAATCTGTATGTGAGATAGTCTGGATATATCAGTTAATGAAGGAAGTGGGCCTTGAAACCTCATTACCAGCAACGTTATGGTGTGACAATAAAGCGGCCCTACACATAGCTTCTAATTCGGTATTCCATGAACGCACGAAACATATTGAGATCGACTGTCATTTTATTCGAGACAAGCTCAAAGAAAATTTCATCTCTACAAGACATGTCCGATCCAGTGATCAATTAGGCGACCTCCTCACTAAAGCTCTTAATGGGGTCCGGATTGAATATCTTTGTAACAAGTTGGGTATGATTGACATCTATACTCCAACTTGAGGGGGAGTGTAGAGATATTGTAGCGATATTATAGGATATTGTAGCGATATTATAGGATATGTAATAGCGATATTATAGGATATTGTAGCGATATTATAGGATATGTAATAGCGATATTATAGGATATTGTAGCGATATTATAGGATATGTAATTAGTACGTAATATTCTGTATTTAGTATAGAGGATACGATATGATATTATAGCATTAATGACTAGGGTTGCCTATTGTATATAAATACCCTTCAGTATATCAATAATATTCAAGCATTCTACATATCCTTTCTCTCTGAATCAACAAATTTGTTAATTCAAAAACTTTTCATCTCCCAATAATCATCCGTCCGGGTTGTGTGGGCCATACATTCAGGAATTCATCAAATATCCGTCTCTCTTTAATTTGGTCAATAAGTTCACTGTTTTTGTCTCTTTCTGTCGGTTGCAAAGCTCATTAAGTAAAGGAAAGGCTTCTGAAGAAGATAGGGTTTAACTGTGGATGATCGTTAGCTCCCTCTCCATTGCTTGATTTGAAGTTGGATATTTTAAATTGGCTGCATAACTTGATTCAACTGAGTGAGTGTTTAACGATGAAGCATGTTCACCCAACCATCTGTGTCTTGGCTATCTGGTAGAAAAACGAAGCTTCTCCACTTATAAAATTCATTCGATCAACCTCTGGATAACTCAGCACTTTGTATCATGACGACAAATAAAACCGATGTTATCTTCTCTTGAGCTAGTTTTGCAGAATTAGACGATCTTCTCATTAAAGTTCATTCTGATTTGTGGGATGATGACGGGTCCATATTCCTCTGATGAAGGCCAGGATTTTATATCTGATGAATTGTTGGTAATCAATTCAAAATAAGACTTGAGAATGAATTTATTTACTGATTGTCTTGCCACCTTAGAGAGAATCACTTGATTTTGTCTCTGACATATTGGCAATATAAACTGCAATGCTTTGAGATATAAATCTTTTATCCAGTGCTCCATCGTTTATGTGTTCTTCCATATTCCTTTCCCTCTGATACTCAAAGAGAGAATGTTGTTTTGCAAGATATGTGATTTGTCCATAGTTGGTGCCATTCTTTTCCTTTTTGAACCCCTAAAAGGAAAGCCGTCTGTTTCTCTTTTGTATTGTTATATCTGAAGGATGGAAGGAGCAGCAGGCAATACACAGAAGATGGTTCGGTTGACTTTAAGGGGAAGCCTGTTCGTAAGCAGAATACTGGCAATTGGAAACCTTGTCCCTTTACTTTAGGTAATATAGTAGTGTTGCTCACCCATATTAAACACTATATTCTGCTCATAACATGTTTATCTAATATGAATTTCAGGCAGTGAGTGTTGCGAACGTTTAGCGTATTATGGCATCGCAAAAAATCTTGTTACCTATCTTCCAAGAACACTGCATGAAGGATATGTCTCTTCTGCAAGAAATGTCACTACCTGGCAAGGAACATGCTATCTTACTCCTCTTGTCGGGGCTTTCCTCGCAGATTCTTACTGGGGAAGATACCGGACAATCGTTTTTTCTCGACGATTTGTTTCATCGTAAATATATACTCTTATAAAAGCTTTATTCTTCCGGAAAATATTTGTAGAACATGCCATCAACAATTTAAGGATCAATTTTTTAGTGAAAGCTATATTTATTGCTTTAGAAGATTTAGCAGACAATAAATGCAATGCTGAAACAGACTTGCGTCAAACCAAATTGCTATATTTGTGATATCATAAGCCCTCCTAGGCATACAAATTATGCAGTGTTCTACATAAATATATGACATGCTTGGTCTTGTTTATATCTAAAAATTGAATTCTTTTGACGCATTTAGTTTTTAAATCAAAGAAGCAAATTTCATATTATACTGCCAAATTTTTGTGCAAGGGGAAATCAGAAGATCAGTTTGGAGTAATCTATGACCCATAATTCCTTCCTTAAGACTCCTTTTATCCTAAGCTAGAGTTTCTTATCATGCAAGATTATATTATTTCTTTGATCTCTTTGATCACATTAGAGGCAGTTATTTCTCTACTGCATTCTCAATTCTGGAAAATTTATGAGTTCAATGTTAGGAATAGATGGTATCATCAGCATGTCATCTGGGTATTCATTTTCATTTTGTCGTAAACTTGCTCACTAAATGTTTTAATAGCTGATGAGGTTCTTTCCAACAGGGAATGTGTACATTGACTGTTTCTGCATCTGTTCCAGAATTAAAGCATGCACATTGCGTTAATTCTGTTTGTCCATCAGCTACATCTGCACAATATGCTGTGTTCTTCACTGTTCTCTACCTGATTGCACTTGGAACAGGTGGAATCAAGCCATGTGTGTCATCTTTTGGGGCAGATCAGTTTGATGATACTGATCCCAAGGAAAGGATTAAGGGATCCCTTTTCAACTGGTTCTACTTTTCTATCAACATTGGTTCTCTTGTATCAAGCACTTTAATTGTATGGATTCAGGACAATGCAGGTTGGGGTATCGGATTCGGTATTCCCTCTTTATTTATGGGCTTAGCTATCGTTACATTCTTTCTAGGCACACCCCACTACCGGTTCCAGAAACCTGGGGGAAGCCCTATTACAAGAATGTGCCAAGTTGTGGTAGCATCTTTCAGGAAACGGAATCTGAATGTCCCAGTAGATACTAGTCTCCTGTATGAGACACAAGATAAGAGCTCTGCAATAGAAGGAAGTAGGAAACTCGAACATAATGATGAACTAACGTAATTTTTCTGAGCTTCCTGTCATGTTGACAAATATTGAAAAAGCAGTATTTCAGTATGCTTGCTGACTCTCCTTTTGCATGTGAACATAACTTGTTATGCTAAGAAGGAAATAAATTACTTTGTATGAGATGATAAATGTAAGATTCACTTTTCTGGTATGGGAAGAGTCTTCAATTTTTAGTCTAACTAGCCTGTTACAGGGTAGTTATGTTACTTAGCTAAACACATGAAAAAAATGGAGGAAATCATTTATTGACTTGATAACGATAAAATCATAAATGCCTCATTGGATAACATTTTCAGATTCTGTTTTCAATGAACGTTCCTTGATAAAACAGCTGTAGTTTCTGATGTTGAGTGCAAGAAAGGCAACTATTCAAATCCATGGAGACTCTGTACCATGATGTAGGTTGGAGGAATTGAAAATCTTGATCCGTATGTTTCTAATTTGGGCTACTGGAATAGTTTTCTCTTCTGTTTATGCTCAGATGTCAACAATGTTTGTGGAACAATGAACAATGATGGACAGAAATGTTAATTCTTTCACCATTCCTGCAGCCTCACTCTCAACTTTCAATGTCTCAAGTGTTATTTTCTGTGTCTCCGCCTACGACAAGATAATCGTTCCAGTTGCAATGAAGTTGTAGGAGATATTTGAATTTATTAAGAGAGATTATAGGGATTGTATATAGGTGAGATCATTGGGATTGTGATTATAATTGTATCATTATGCGTATTCCTTGATTTACTCTGTTATTTCCCGCATATCAAGCATTCAGATTGAATGCTCTAATGTATATATATATGTAACAGTACAGATGAATACACACAGCAGAGAATTATCAATCAATTCCATCGATTGCTCTCGGTAAAATCCCAATATGGTATCAGAGCTAGGTGCGGGATCCCAGACACTAACCTCCGCCGAAGTTGACTCCACCATGTTTGACGGTGGTCTCCGTCTTCCAGCCAAAGTCAACAGTCATCATCGTCCCAGAGCGCCTCATCGGTGACAATTATTTGGAGTGGGCTCAATCAATGACACTTGCCCTTGATGGCAGAGATAGGCTCGGGATCATTCAAGATAACCCACCATCCACCGAGGACATTGTAACTCACCGTCGATGGAAAACAGAGAACTCTCTGGTAGCGTCGTGGCTGCTGAATGCCATGATACCGAATGTTCGCCGGAGTTTTATGTTTATTCCCTCCGCAAAGGAAATCTGGCATGCTGTGAAGGAGGCGTATGGCAAGCGACCGACAACCTCCCTAATCTTTGATCTGCGCTCTCGCCTATGGTCTGTGAAGCAGGGCGATAGACCTCTGAACCTATACTATTTGGAGAAGCAGAGTCTGTGGCAAGAACTCGACCAGCTGAAGCAACACCACTGGAGGAATGCTGAGGATGCCGCGACTCACCGAAGAGACTTGGAAGAAGAGAGACTTTTTGAATTTCTCGTTGGACTGCACGCCGCATACGATGACCTGCGAGGACGCCTTCTGGGACGAGTTCCGCTCCCTTCCGTCTCCGAGGCATTTGCAGCTCTGAGGGACGAGGAATCCCGTCGGCAAGTCATGTCCGGTGCCCTTGAAGCCCAATCCTCTCGACCTGTGATGACCGCCGCCGAGACCCAGAACAACTCTGCGTTAGCTGCTCGCGTGAATGAGTCCAGGAAGGAGAGACCCACATGTGATCACTGCAGGAAATTGGGCCACACACGGGAGACTTGTTGGGACCTCCATGGAAAGCCTCCAAACTGGAAGCCCAAACAGCGCAGGCCCAGAGGTAACATGGCAGAAGTGAATGATGAATTGGGCCCAATTGCAAAAGACTCTGGCCCAGTAAGTAACCCTCTCACTCAACAGGACATGGGCTCAATTCCTGGAGGCCCACTTTATGGTAGACCTGTTTCCCAAGATCCATTAACTCTCATCTTGGAACGCTTGACAGCGCTTGAGAATCAATCCCGTAAGCAACCAATGGCTACTGTGGTAAAAAGAGGTAATTTCCCTAAAGCTTTTACTATTCATAAAGATAAACCTCCAGGTACTTGTTGGATTGTTGACTCCGGAGCTTTAGATCACATGACAAATCAAGCCTCACTCTTCCATCAATATGCCCCTACACAATCACATATTACTGTTAAAATTGCCGATGCCTCTGATTCTCTGGTTGCAGGTAGTGGTATTGTCAATATCTCACCCACTTTGACCGTTCATAACGTCCTACATGTTCCAAATTTACAGTGCAACTTATTATCTGTTAGTAAACTAACTCGAGATGAAAGGTGCCAAGCTAAATTCTTTGCTACCCATTGTGTTTTTCAGGATCTGCTCACGGGGACGACGATTGGTGTTGCTAAGAAGCTCGATGGGCTCTATTATCTGGATGATTGTCATGAATCTGAATCTTATTTATGTCATAACGTGTCTCTCCCTAGGGCTAGTGAAATGGAGCTGTGGCACAAACGATTAGGACATCCGAACTTTCGATACATGTGTAAGATGTTTCCTACAATATGCTCAAATAAAAATTCAGTTTTTACTTGTGATTCATGTGAATTTGCCAAACACCATCGCACCCATTTCTCCAGTACACCATATCGACCTTCTAAGCCATTTTCCACTATTCATAGTGACTTATGGGGACCATCCAGGGTCCCTACCCGTACCCAGTCGAAATAGTTTGACTCTAATCGATGATCATACTCGTGTCAGTTGGGTTTTCCTTTTAAAAGATAAAACGGAAGTGTATTCAACCTTTGTTGATTTCTACAATATGATTCTCACTCAGTTTGATACCAAAATTCAAATTCTTCACACTGACAACGGCACTGAGTACTTCAATCGTTCCCTATCTGATTTTCTCAAAACACACGGCTTCACTCATAAAAGTTCTTACCCATATAGCCCCCAACAAAATGGTATTGCAGAACGGAAGAATAGGCACATTCTAGAAACTGCTAGAGCCCTTTTGTTCGATAGTAATGTCCCTAGTTTCTATTGGACTGATGCAGTCCTTATGGCTACTTTTTTGATCAACCGAATGCCGTGTAAACCACTGTCCTTCCGCACTCCTCTACAGGTTCTTCAGGAACATTTTCATTTACCCTACCTCGAAAACACTCTTCCTCTCAGAGTTTTTGGGAGCACAGTCTTCGCTCATCTCCACCATACCTCCAAGCTTGACCCTAAGGCTACCAAATGCATGTACCTAGGACCTGCTAGCAACCAAAAAGGATACAAATGCTTCGACCCCGTGACTAAACGTCTTTATATCACTTGTGATGTTACCTTTCACGAAACAATCCCCTTCTATACCTCTCTTTCGGTTCAGGGGGAGACTTGGAGTGAACCTCAACCTCAGAAAGCCAATACTCCTGACACCTCACAAACTCTTGACACCCAACCAGTGTGCCTCCACCAAGAACCCGACATATTCTATACATTGAACGTACCATCACATGAGGAAACTAAGGAAACTGAAGGCTACACTAGTTCAAGGGGAGACACAAATAAATGGGGACAAGTCTATACTCGCAGAAACATGACAAGTAATGACCCCCAAGTGAATAATGCACACCAAGAGTCTGAACCAGGTGCAGATCCAGAACAAGTAGGAAACAATGATCTTGATCTCCCGATAGCAGTGAGAAAACAACCCAGAGCATGTACCAGACATCCTATAGAGAGGTTTATTTCTTACAAAACTTTATCATCTGAACATCATACTTTTGTGACTCACCTTGATCAACTAAGAATACCAGAAAACATACAAGAGGCCCTTGCAAGCCCTGAATGGAGACAAGCGGTAAGGGAAGAAATGGAGGCACTAGAGAGGAATGAAATATGGGAAGAAGTTGAGCTTCCCAAAGGAAAGAAAGCAGTAAGGTGTAAGTGGGTATTCACTCCAAAATACCTTGCTGAGGGAAGCCTTGACAAATACAAGGCACGACTAGTGGCAAAAGGCTTCACTCAAGTCTATGGCATGGATTACATAGAGACATTTGCACCAGTAGCAAAACTTAATACCATTAGAATCTTGTTAACCCTCGCAGCTAATTTGGATTGGCCACTGCATCAGATGGATATTAAGAATGCATTCTTAAATGGAGAATTGAAGGAAGAAGTATACATGAAGACGCCTCCAGGATTCCCTGGGAAAAAGGAAGGTCAAGTATGTAAGCTGAAGAAATCTCTGTATGGTCTGAAACAGTCTCCCCGTGCATGGTTTGAGAGATTTACCAAAGTAGTAAAAAGCCAGGGCTATACACAGTGATTGAGCGATCACACTCTATTTTTCAGACGCTTGAATGGAACACTGGCAATATTAGCAGTATATGTGGATGATATTATTCTCACAGGTGACAATCCAACAGAAATCAACAGGATTAAGGCAGCCCTTAACCAAGAATTCCAAGTCAAGGACCTGGGAAAAATGAAATATTTCTTAGGCATGGAGGTGGCTAGATCTGAAAAAGGAATCAGTATCTCCCAAAGAAAATACATATTGGACCTATTAGGAGAAACTGGTATGTTAGGTTGCAGACTTAGCAACACCCCAATTCGGGTTGACAAGATTGGAGATGATGAAGATCTGGGTAAGGATGTAGATATGAGAAGATATCAGCGTATGGTAAGGAAGCTAATTTATCTCTCACACACGAGGCCTGACATTGCTTATGCTGTTAGTGTGGTAAGCCAACACTCCCATCATCCCAAACAGAAACACCTAAATGAAGTCTACAGGATTCTTAGATACCTAAAGGGTTCACCTGGTTTGGGTCTCCTATTTAAAAAATCTGGAAAAAGGAATGTAGAAATGCTCACAGACGCTGATTGGGCGGGAGATCAAGACGACAGAAGATCAACCTCGGGCTATGTTACCTATGTATGGGGAAACTTAGTCACTTGGCGAAGTAAGAAGCAGAGTGTGGTTGCTAGAAGTAGCGTTGAAGCTGAGTACAGAGCCATAGCTTTGGGAATATGTGAAGGACTATGGGTAAAACGAGTATTAGAAGAATTGGGAATGATCATAGAAATACCCATTAGGTTGTTCTCTGACAACATGGCAGCCATCAACATGTCCCAAAATCCAATCCAACATGACAGAACTAAACATGTGGAGATATATCGACATTTTATAAGAGAAAAGATAGATGCTGGGATAATTGCACTGAAATACGTTCCATCTAAAGACCAAACTGCCGATGTGCTCACAAAGGGGTTGTCTCGAGATAAATTCGAATATCTAATCAGCAAGTTGGATATGATTAACATTTGTGCTCCAACTTGAGGGGGAGTGTAGGAGATATTTGAATTTATTAAGAGAGATTATAGGGATTGTATATAGGCGAGATCATTGGGATTGTGATTATGATTGTATCATTATGCGTATTCCTTGATTTACTCTTTTATTTCCCGCATATCAAGCATTCAGATTGAATGCTCTAATGTATATATATATATATGTAACAGTACAGATGAATACACACAGCAGAGAATTATCAATCAATTCCATTGATTGCTCTCGGTAAAATCCCAATAGAAGTTTACAGGAAGGAAAAGGGGTTTCTCAGAGTTGCAAAGGATGGGAATTGACCTTTATCAATTCTGTGCATGGTAGCAGCTGCTCTTGTGGATATTAAGCAGCTGCAGTTTGCAAGAGAGCTTGGCCTCATTGATAAAGTTGTTCCTATGCCCCTTAGTATCTTTTGGCAAATCTCTCAGTAATTCTTGTTTAGTGCAATAGAGGTATTCATATTCATTGTGTAGCTTGAGTTCTTCTATGATCAAATCTCTAAGTACGATGCAAAATTTATACAGTGCGCTGTCATTACTGACTGCTTCCTTAGGAAGTTACCCTAGTTTCTTCATTATTACCGTCTATCTTACTTAACAATACAAGGAGGACAACTTAAATAGATTATTGATAACTTGAATGAAGGTAATCTCTATTGCTTTTTCTGTCTTACAGTTAGAATTAGCGTCTTAAACTTGTTTTACTTAGTCTGTGGTACAAGGTACAAGCAGAAGAAGGTCTCTTGAGGGTTATATCATTTGAATTGTACATAAATCTTATTATGTTAATAAAGATGTTTAAGATTAGGATTGGAAGTAAATTTCTGAATTTTGATAAGTTTCTGTGATGGCTATGATTCAAGATGAATGTTCAATAGTTGTGTGGGCATTTGAGGGATGATTGGCACATATAACAAGTTTTTCCATAACCAAAGCTTGTAAATGGTACACAGGAGGAACAAAGATAGTTTGTTAAGTATATTATTCGAAGCAGTATATTCAGATCTTCCATTTGATATGAGGTTAATTCGAGAAGAAAAATTACAAAACTGCTTGACTGAAAGCATATTTTTCTACAGCTCCATTTTTGAAGCCCTAATTGAGGATCATTATCCATTTCTTGTTCAACGGCTTTTGATCCAATGTTTCAATGTGAGGACAACCCCAAGTCATATTGATATAGATTGTTGTTACTTTTTATAAGAAAACCTAAATGTTATTTTAAATTTATTTTTATTAATTTTTTATTTTACCTGATTTACTTATTCATCTATCAATGTATTTAATTATCACTTTTGACTTAAATTCTTACCCCCTGGCTCCCGACCACACATTCTCTTCTTTCTTTCAGGGTAGTTTTGGAAAAAAACGAGTTATATTTTTTATATACTCCATCTAGTTTAACATATAAGAAGTCTCTTAAGAAAAAAAATTTGGTTCAACATATAAAAAATGACAACGTAATTAATAATTATTTTTTACTTTTATCCGTTACAAAAATGGAAAGATGTGATAGATAATAAAAATGTATTTAAAAATCATATTCTTTAATAAGGGTAAAATAGATAAATTTTATCAATTTAAGACATATTAAATGATTTAACTAATATTTTTTAATTTATTTGAATTAGTTAGCAACCTCTTATATATTGGATAGAGAATATTTATTATTTTTAATTAATTTAATTAATTTTTTTAATATTTATTAGTTACTGAATAATTTTATGTTATAAAAAAAGGTAAAAGGATGAGTAATTTCAAAGTGAGTAGTATAAGAAGTGCATTGTGGTTTATTTATACGAAAAATTTGGTTTCTAAATCTGAAACTGTTGCCTCCACGTACTTCTTGACACTCTGGATTCATGTGCGCACGTTCAAGCGGTGAATAATAAATATTTGATTAACCAACTTGCTGGCAAAATCAGTTTATAAGAATTGATTCGAATTACGGAGATTAACTTAAAAATTGATGCCAAGTATAGGTGTTAAATAATTAATTTCTTAATTCAAAAGATTTTCACAATCAACATTCACAATAATCATCCGTCCGAGTTGTTGGAATACATATTCAGAAATTCATTAAATATCTATCTCTCTTTATTTCGTCAATCGTCAATTATCTACCAGTTCACTGTTTTTTCTCTTCCTGTCCATTGCAAAACCGAAGTAAAGGGGGGAGGCTTCCGAAGAAGATATGGGATCCATTGAGGATGATAGCACCCTCTCCATAGCTTGATTTGAACTTTATTGAACTAAGTGAGTGTTTGCCGAAACAGTTTGATTTACTTTCTGAAATGCTGGCCTTATTACTGGATTGCGTTCGTAAAGGCATATTCTAAAGATGAAGCATGCTTGCTTTTGTTATTGCGGTAATACTTAGTCAACCATCTGTGCCTAGTTTTGCAGAATTAGGCGGTCTTTTCATTACAGTTCGTTCTAATTGGTGGGACAATGAACGGCCCGGAATCCTCCGATGAAGGCCAGGCTTTTATGTATGATGAATTGACGGTAATCATTTCACTAAGACTTGACAATGGATTTATTTACTAATTCATTTTTTGTCTCTGCCTTAGAGTGAATCACTTGATTTTGGTTAAAAATTATCTATTACCCAGGACAACTGATGCCTGACTTATTGGCAATATAAACGGCAATGCTTGGACATATAAATCTTTTATCCAATGCTCCATCGTTTATGTGTTCCCCATAATTCCCTTCTTCTGATACTCAAAGATAGAATGTTGTTTTGCAAGATATGTGTTTTTTCCGTTGTTGGTGCCATTCTTTTCCTTTTTGAACCCATTAAAGGAAAGCCATCTATTTGTTTCTGTTGCATTGTTATATCTGAAGGATGGAAGGAGCAGGCAGCAATACACAAAAGACGGCTCCGTTGACTTTAATGGGGATCCTGTTCTTAAGCAGAATACTGGCAATTGGAAAGCTTGTCCATTTATTTTAGGTAATATAGTAGTGGTGATCACGCATATTAAACAGTATATACTGCTTATAACATGTTTATCTAATATGAATTTCAGGCAATGAGTGTTGCGAACGTTTAGCTTATTATGGCATCGCGAAAAATCTTGTTACCTATCTTACAAGAACACTGCATGAAGGATATGTCTCTTCTGCCAGAAATGTCACTACCTGGCAAGGAACATGCTATCTTACTCCTCTTGTTGGGGCTTTCCTCGCAGATTCTTACTGGGGAAGATACTGGACAATTGCTGTTTTCTCGATGATTTATTTCATTGTAAATATATGCTCTCATAAAAGCTCTATTCTTCCGGAAAATATTTGTGGAACATGCCATATCTCTTTTCCTGTTTACTCTTATAAAAGCTTTTTGTCAGACTTCCTTTTTCTATAGTACTACATGAATCATGGGAGGAAGCTATATTCCCTCAAAGACTGCATGAAACATGGCATATACATGTTGCTTTAGAAGATTCACTAGGCGGTAGATGCAATACTGAAACAAACTTGCGTCAACCCAAATTGCAATATTTGTGATTTCATAAGCCCTTCTAGGCATACAAATTATGCAGTGTTCTACATAAATACACAATATGATTGGTCTTATCTATATCTAAAAATTGAATTCTTCCGAGGCATTTAGTTTTTAAATCAAAGAAGAAAATTTCATATTATACTGCCAAAAGTTTGTGGAAGGGGAAATCAGAAGATCAGTTTGGAGTAATCTATGACCAAAATTCCTTCCTTAAGACTCCTTTTAAGCTAAACTAGAGTTTCTTATCATACAAGATTATTTCTTTTATCTGTTTGGTCACGTTAGAGGAAGATATTTCCACTTTGAAGACTGGTATTAAAATCCCTACTGCGTTCTCTATTCTGGAAAATTTGAGTTCAATTTTAGGAATAGATGATATCAGCATGTCATCTGGGTATTACTTTTCATTTTGTTGTAAACGTGGTTATTTAATTTCCTTCAAATGTTTTAATAGCGGATGACGTTCTTTCCTACAGGGAATGTGCACATTGACTATTTCTGCATCTCTTCCAGCATTAAAGCCCGCAGATTGCATTAATTCTGTTTGTCCATCAGCTACGGCTGCACAATATGGTGTGTTCTTCACTGGTCTCTACCTGATGGCACTGGGGACTGGTGGAATCAAACCATGCGTGTCAGCTTTTGGGGCAGATCAGTTTGATGATACTGATCCCAAGGAAAGGATTAAGAAGGGATCCTTTTTCAACTGGTTTTACTTTTCTATCAACATTGGCTCTCTTGTATCAAGCACTTTAATTGTATGGATTCAGGACAATGCAGGTTGGGGACTCGGATTTATTATTCCCTCTTTATTTATGGGCTTAGCTATCATTACATTCTTTTTAGGCACACCCCGCTACAGGTTCCAGAAACCAGGGGGAAGCCCTATTACAAGAATGTGCCAAGTTGTGGTAGCGTCTTTCAGGAAACGGAATCTGGATGTCCCAGTAGATAGTTGTCTCCTGTATGAGACACCAGATGAGAGCTCTGCACTTGAAGGAATTAAGAAACTGGAACATAGTGATGAACTAACGTAATTTTTCTGACCTTCCTGTCATGTTCTTAATGTTTATGGGCCTTATTTTATTATCACAAATATTGGAAAAGCAGTTTTTAGTATGCTTGCTGTCTGTCCTTTTGCATGTGAATTATAATTTGTTATGCTACGAAGGAAATCAATTACTTTGTGGGAGATGATAAATTTAGAAGAAGAGCCTTCTATTTTGAGTCTAACTAGCCTGTTAGTTATGTCACTTAACTTGTGAAAAAAATGGAGGAAATCATTTTTTGGCTTGATAACCATAAAATCTTTAATTTTCATTAGATAACATTTTATGAATAAATTATCTAGGTTTCAAGACCTATGTGCACAGGTGATTTATTATCCTTATCATTTTTCTTCACTTTTCATGTACTTAAAATGTTACAATGAAATTGTTTGTTGTGAAAGCACTTCAGTTGTACATTTTTGCTGAAGCAGTTTTCATTTCTGTTGCCTTTTTGGTCACGATTATTGATTACGTATATTGGTGATAATTCAATCCTTTTGTTTTAAATTTTTTTACATCCACATGTTCTCAAATATGATCTCCTATGCGGATTCCTTTTTTTTTTTGGGGGGGGGGGGGGTGTGTGGTGCCTGCATCTAATAAAGGGAAAAACTTTTCCTTTTGATGCATTTTTTTAGAGGTGCTGAAAACTATAGAAAGTCGTTCCTTTTACAATTTTCTAGCAATAATTTTTCCTATTGTTCTTTTTAATACGGGTGTTCATGGGGCCTGGCTGGCTGGTGCGCCAACCCGTGACTGGTAAATGCCCTGCCAGCCTGAAAAAATGGCCCGAAACAGAATTGGCCATGTTTTATGATAACCTGTCACACTGATGTCATTGAGGCTGGAAAATCCTTCTTTGTTTAGAAGTTTTTATTATGCTTTTAGCTCTAATATATTGACAAATGAGAAGGGATTTCTGTTCAGACTCTGATTAATATTTTCATTTGCTGTTTTCAATGTAGGTGCCTTGATAAAGCAGCTGTAGTTTCTGATGTTGAGCGCAAGAAAGGCAACTATTTTAATCAATGGAGACTCTGTACTGTGACCCAGGTGGAGGAATTGAAAATCTTGATACGCATGTTTCCAATTTGGGCTACTGGAATTGTTTTCTCTTCTGTTTATGCTCAGCAGTCAACAATGTTTGTGGAACAAGGAACAATGATGGATAGAAATATTAATTCTTTCACCATTCCTGCAGCCTCCCTCTCAACTTTCAATGTCTTAAGTGTCATTTTCTGGGTCCCTATCTATGACAGGATAATCGTTCCAATTGCTAGAAAATTTACAGGCAAGGAAAGGGGCTTCTCAGAGTTGCAAAGGATGGGAATTGGCCTCTTTATATCAATTTTGTGCATCTTAACGGCTGCTCTTGTGGAGATTAAGCGGCTGCAGCTTGCAAGAGAGCTTGGCCTTGTTGATAAAGCTGTTCCTGTGCCCCTTAGCATCTTATGGCAAATCCCTCAGTACTTCTTGTTTGGTGCAGCAGAGGTATTCACATTCATTGGACGGCTTGAGTTCTTCTATAATCAATCTCCAGATCGGATGCGGAGTTTATGCAGCGCCCTGTCATTATTGAGTACTTCCTTGGGAAATTACCTGAGCTCCTTCATTATTACTATAGTATCTTACTTAACAACCCAAGGAAGACAGGCTGGATGGATTCCTGATAACTTGAATGAAGGTCATCTCCATTACTTTTTCTGTCTTATAGCCGGAATTAGCCTCTTAAATTTGTTGATTTTCTTAGTATGTGCAACAAGATACAAGAAGAAGAGGGCCTCTTGAGGTTTATGTCATTTGTATTGCACACAGATCTAGTTGTATTATGTTGATAAAGATATGGCATATTAGGATTAGAAGTATATTTCTGAATTAAGATACCTTGCTGTCATGGCTATGATTGGTGTGTTTTTGAGTTTAAGATGCTCGGCAGTTGTGTAATATATTTATACATATATAGGAAAATCTTCATTCTGTGCCTAGTTGAAAATATTCTTTGACAAAATTTAAATTATGAGTGGCTGTTGTTAGAAGCTAACGCTATAGAATAAGAATAATATAATAAAGAGAGATTGTGAGTTTTATCAGGAGAGGTTGGAGCAAGTATCTTGCCCCAATTTCTCCCAATAGCCGTGGAGTATCTTTTAGTAAACAATATTTCCCTCTATAAAATATTTTAATGCATTCCTCAGGGCCAAATGGCCAATATATAATCATTTATAGAGCTTATCGTTTTGGTATTTTTTGGAATAAATAAATGACACTGAAATAGAGGACTAACTAAAAAATAGGAAACTGACTTTCAACTACTTCTACGTGCCTAATGCATCTAATTGTGGGTATCCCCCACTTATTTGACTAACAAATATAAATTAATAAATTAACTTTTTGTTGTTAAATCTTCTCTTAAATGTTTGTGTCTTCTAGAGTAAGTAGCCAGCGGCTTTGATGGGCCTGATGCGCTTGCTGCTGTTAGGCCTTTATCAATACTATCCTCCCAAAACAATGACTTGCCCTCAAGTCGAAAGGATGAAAATTGAGTTGATAATGGATCATAGTCTTCCCAGGTTGAGTCTTTTATAGACTGGGACTCCTATTGAACTAGTAATTCTAAGCTTCCATCTTACGTCCAGTGGTGTTGTATAATACTTAGTGGGGTGAGTAACAGTTCCATATCTAAAGAGAGGGTTAATGGTGCAAGATGAACTTATGGTCGCTGCCCTACTACTGGCTATAGCAAAGAGATATGAAAGATGGGGTATATCTTAGCCTCAGGGGGAAGCTCCAATTCATAAGAGACCTGGGCAACTTTAGGGATCACCTTATAGGGTCCAAAAAACCTGGGAGAGAGTTTTTTGAATTTTCTTTTAGCCAGAGTTTTTTGGCGGTAAGGTTGCAACCTAAGCCAAACCAAATCCCCCGAAGAAAAATGCAAATCCCTCATCTTCTGATCTGCGTGAAGTTTCATCATGTTTTGAGCTTTCAGCAAGTTTTGATGGAGAAGCTTAAGTATTTTATCGCGTAACTCCAGTTGCTCCTCCAATTATCCCACCATGGTCTCCCCTTTGAAATAGGGAACTAAAGATGGGGGTTTTCTGCCATATACTAGTTTGAAGGGGGTAGTATTTGCCGACACATGAAAGCTTGTGTTAAAAGAGTTTTCCACCCAACAAAGGAATTTACTCTACACTTTGGGATGTCCATAGGTGAAATAACAGAGATAAGTCTCTAGGTGATTCATAACCTCGGTTTACCCATCGGTCTGAGGGTGGTAGGAAGTACTCATACTTAGGCATGTCTGACTCAACTGGAAGAGTTTTGCCAAAACTCACTCAGAAAAAGCAAATCTCAATATGAAACTATAGATCAGGGAATGACATGTAATCTGACTACTTCCCTGGAAAATACTTCAGCCACTATCTTTGCAGAATAGGGGTGGGTTAAGGACATCAGAAGGCAATATTTGCTGAGGCAATCAACTACTACAAGGATGACATCGAATCTTCTTTATTTTGGTAAGCTAGAGATGAAATTAGGTGATATATCTTCCCAAATTCTTACAGGAATTAAAAGTGACTGCAAGAGCCCTACCGGTGCTAACATTTGATATTTATTTTGTTGGCACGTGTAACACTATTGTATGTAATGTTGACGTCATTTTTCATTTCATGTCAATATAATTGCTCACCCAACCTCTTCAAAGTCTTAAGTAAACGACTGTGGCCTCCTGATAGTGTGGCATGAGCTTCCTTTTTTAACTTAGCTCTGAGTGTGTTGTGGTTGGGGATAACTATGCAAGTTTTGTAATACAACCTTCCTTGTACCACAAAGAAATGAGGAAATGAATCAAGATTTTGTTGCCCCCTTTAATTATTCTCCTAGTGTTTACATCTTCTAGTAGTGCTTGAGGTAATAGTGATAGTTCATCGGCAATGAGGAGAACAATGTGGTAGAATCTGCAAATGGAGGCCTTCTTAACAATGAGTCAGTAGATGTGTTGTTTTTTCATGACTTGTAAGAGATTGTAAAGTCAAAGGAAAGAAGTTTTACTAGGAGGCATTGCTGGGACGGTGTGATAGTATGCTAATCTAGCAAGAATTGTAGGTTATAATGATCTGTTTGCACAAATAAATGGTGGCCCGACAAGTAGTGTGGCCATTTTTGTAAGGAGAGTACTGAAGCAAGTAGTTCCCGGTTATACATTGACTTATACTGATTAAAGAAGGAGAATCCCTTACTAAAACAAGCCATTGGGCGGGCATTTTGCATGAGGATAATACATACACCTTCCATGGATGCATCACATCCATAGTGAAAGGGATTTGAAAATTGGGTAGTTGTAAGATAGGGGTGGTAGTTAATGTGAACTTCATATTTTCTAAGGCCTCTTGTGCTATTTTAGTCCACACAATGCATCTTTTTTGTCAAATTAGTCAATGGGCGAGCAATGATTCCATAGTTATTCACAAACCTTCAGTAATAACTTGTAAGCCCCAAGAATCCCCTTAATTCCTTGACTGAAGTGTAGGCAAATGAGCAACATCATGAATATTTTCATGCATAACTTCCAGTTCTGGGGTAGATACAATATGTCCCAAGTAATTGATGTGTGTCTAGCCAAAAGCATACTTCTTTGCATTGACCTAGAAGGAGTGCTATTGCAAAATTGGAAAACAACTTGGAGATGTTCTAAATGTTGATATGCATTACCACTGTATATTAAAATATCATCAAAGAATACTAGCATAAATTTTCTAAGATATGGACGAAACGAGTCATTCATTGCTAATTAAAAAATAGCAGGAGCATTTGTGAGGCCAAACGGCATAACTATGAACTCATAGTGCCCCAAATGAGTGCGAAATGCAGTTTTGTGCACATCCGAAGGAAGCACACTCATTTTGTGGTATCTAGAACATAAGTCTAATTTAGAGAAATATACAGCCCCATGCAATTCATCTAATAACTCATCAATGTTAGGAATGGGGAACTTATCTAGAATAGTGATTTTGTTGAGGCAGCAGTAGTTAATACATATCCTCCAGGATCCGTCTTTCTTGTTCACTGGACTTGCGAAAGGGCTAGAGCTAGGCCGGATGAAACCACATTCTAATAATTCTATAATTTGTGATTCGATTCATCCTTTCGATAGTGAGGGTACCTGTAGAGCCGTAAGTTGGGTAGAACATAGTCTGGAGCAATGGTAAGGAGTAGTATAGCTCCCAGGGATGAGGTAACAAACGTGGCCTAGCGAATACCTCATAGAATTGCTGAAAGAGAACTTCCATAGCTGTTGCCGTCATACTTTTTGGTGGGTCAAATTGTAAACTATGGAGTTGAACAGGTGCATCTAACTGTGAACTGATCCCCTGTAATTTGTACTTTTTCCCATTTACCCAGAAAATCATAAACATTTCATTTCAGTTCGCTTGAATTGTATTTAAGGAAGCTAGCCCTTGATTCCTAGAACCAAGTCAGTGTTTTTCAAAGGAAAAGGGAAGATTTTTTGTTTAATCATTAAATCAGAAATTTATACCTCAACCTCATCATAGACCTGGTTGCACCTCACAGTTCTTCCATCACTGATATGGACCCTAAAGAGCGGAGTAGCTTGCGACAACAGATGGAGCTTGGATACAATATCTTCTAAAATGAAATTGTGGGTTGACCTAGCATCAACCAATATGATCATGGAGCAGTCATAGACCTTCTCCTCTAGCTTTATTGTCGAAGAAAGACCTCCCTAGTATTGCATTGAAGGAAATTTTAGCAGTGATTCCTTCCTCTTCTGCGTCTACCTTCTCTATTATCGGTGGCAAGAATTCTTCCCCTTCTTTAGTGATCTCCATTGGCGATAGGGAGCTAGAACACCTATGTCCTAGATGAAAAGTATCATTGTATATGAAGTATAAGCCCTTGTCTTGCCAGTGTTGTATCTCCGACCGTAGTAGTGTCAACGACTTATGCCCTACTGGAGCCACAATAGAGTTTTGGTGATAGACATAAGACGAGATGGAGCTACCACATTCTGACAGTTTAAGTAGGTTGGATTGCTGTTGGCCCATAAAGTTTGAACTGGGTTTGGGCCCTTTAAAGGTTTTCAACTTGGCCTCATATTCTAGTGCTAAGATGGTAGCCTAGTATATTGATATGGGTTTATGGATACGCACATCAGCTTTGAGCTCTTCCTTGATGCCATTGATAAACACCCCAAGTAGGCAGTGATCAGGCCAATTTTTCACATGTGCTTGCCTCTTTGCAAACTCAAACCAATACACATGTACTAAACCCGTTTGTCTAACGTTGCATAGAGACTCATCTAGATTCTAGTATTCTGAAGGCTTATATTGCTCTTGGAGTGCTGTTATGAGTTCCTCCCAAAAGCCCAATGTTCTTTGCCCCATTATCCATGATAATAAATCAAGGGCGTCTCCTTCTAAGTACATAGACACAATATCCACCTTATCGTCTTATGGTGTCTCATAATACCTAAAATACTTTCATGCTTTAAGAATCCATTCCCTCGGGTCTCTTCCACTAAACTTGGGAAAATCAATCTTTGTGTACAACACCCTTGGATTTTTTGAGTAGTTTTAAGACTCCTTGTTGCTTCTTCCAAATCTAAAACGGTGACCCTTGGTGTGCATTCTTGAAGATGAGAATGAGCTTCCAGTTTCGCGGCATTTTCATTTTAAATGTCTAATGCCCCTAGTTGTGAAGCAATAGTGGCCAAAGGATCATCACCCAAAGGATTATCCTCAGGATCTCAGGTAGCATGATATGACTGTGTAACAACTATAGCTCTGATACCAAATTTGTTAGAAACTATAAGAACAATATAATAAAGAGAGATTGTGAGTTCTATCAGGAGAGGTTGGAGCAAATATTTTACCCCGATCTCCCCCAATAACCGTGGAGTATCTCCTGATAAACAATATTTCACTCTGTAAAATATTTCGATGCATTCCTCATGGCTAAATGGCCAATATATAATCATTTGCAGAGCTTATCTTTTTGGTATTTTCTAGAATAAATAAATGACACTGAAATAGAGAGGAATGATTGAAAAATAGGAAACTCACCCTCAACTGTTTCTACATGTCTAATGCATCTAATTGTGGGTATCCCCCACTTATTTGACTAACAAATAGAAATTAATAAATTAATAAATTAACTTTTTGTTGCTGAATCTTCTCTTAGCCATTTTGATGGGCCTAATGTGCCTATTGTTGTTGGGCCTCTATCAGCTGCGCCCTGTGGTTATGTAAATTATCGGTAGAGTAAGTGCTATAACAATTACCCTGGGGAGTACTACTTTGTTGTGGTTCCAGTCGCGGCGCTTGGGGATGCATCCTAACTCTTGGGTGCTTAGGTTTACGCCTGAGGGTAATAGACGGCTCGCCCTGCCCGACATTGGTATCGCCTAAGAGGAAGAGAGACTTCGCCCTACCCTTGGAGCCCAACCCCTTTCAAAAAATTATTGTACCCAAAAAAAATTACTTGAGTGATTGATTAATGAATTTAGATAATTTAGGCTAAGAATGAGTACTTGATTTCCCGGCCTTGTGTTTCATCATAAAACTAGATGAGTATTCTCATCTTGAACTTAACTTGTGGGGATATGATAGTCTATTTATTTCGTTGTTCATTAAACATGAAGAGACGCATTAACTCTTTGCTCCTTGAATAAATCAATGAACATGCATTTCAGTCTTCATTTGTTCGCCTTTTTATTCATAAATACATGAATATGTACCACTTTTATCGGCTGGTGAACAAAAGCAACTTCTAAAGTTGGTAAATTATTACAGATTTTAGTGATTCTTGCGTTCAATAAACGAGATTGATCAGTCCTCACTACACCTCTCATTACTGGAAACAAAAGCCAACAATGATGACTTGCAGGGAAATAATAACACAATTATTTGCAATCATTTACTGGGAAATGAAACATCACAAGTAATGGTTAAGTGTTATGATACCTATTGCAAATTATGAGACTGGAGTCCTTCATCAAAAGTAAGGAACAAATTTTGAGCACTGAGCTCATGAGGGGAAAAATTATAATGAAACCTTTGTAATATGAATAGTAATAAAAATACAGTAAATCATCAAACAAATAACACTAATGATTTTCCTCACAACTATTCAACTTCCCCCTACAATTGAACTACGGCTCATACCCTACATTTCCACAGGCTTGATGCTGTAAATGTCTGCGTTCTGTAGAGATATAGGTCCTACGCATCAAAGCCTTTTTTAGATCCGTGGCACCTGTACACTATTTGGAACCCTTGGGACCAGAATAAGCAAGAAATCCCACAGGAGTAAAAAAATCACAGCGTCTGAAATCATTTTCTTGACCCTTGATTCTCAGGAGTAGCCAACCCAAGGTCCTTGCGTAGCCGTTCATCTGGTTGCAGGCTACCTGGAATTGCACCAAATAGTCTTCTAGATGCTTCAAACCCAGAAGCAACATGGTGTATATATGTCGATACATCCTCCACTGTCTGCTGCAAATTTAATGATGCAGACATGTAGTCATTTGATGTATTTCTTGACAGTTGTCTCACAAGTGGCTTGTCCAGTTCAGCAACCTTAAGAAAACGTTCAGTGGCAGCCTCCCATGAAAGCTCATGTCTATGAGCATCAGTAAGCTGAACAGGCTCTTCAGTCAGTGCTTTTAGTGTGGCTTTAACAAATCCTTTATCATTGTCATATGTTTTACAATTTGGGAACTGCTTGAAGAAGTCATTTGAGGGATGATTGGCACATATAACAACTTTGCCCATAGCCAAAGCTTCAGCAGTTGTTGTGCAAACCACATCTGTTGTGCTAGGATTAAGAAACAATTTGTAACTGGTACACAGGAACAGAAATAGTTTGATAAGTACATATTCTGGGCAGTACGTTCTCCAGGTCTTCCATTTGACAGGTTAATTTGAGAAGAAAATTCACAAAAATATTCAGAGAAGACAAATTTTAAAAAAAGTACGAATCTTACTCATGAAATTGAGGATCAGCATGATCACATGCTGGATGAACTCTAACTGTTACCTCCAACTTCTTTGTAGCTTGTCGAACTGCATCTGAGTCCTCTCCACTGCCAAATAAATCAACTTCAAGCCCAGCTAATTCCTTTTTGTGATTGCGAAGAAGTTTAAGCAGCTCTTTGTATCCTTTGCTCCATACCATCTTCCCAATGTAGTAGGCACCTTTGGTAAAGGCTTGATCTCCTTTCTGTTGTTGCTCGATCTTTTTCTTTCCAATTGCAAGGAATTTGGGATTAACTCCATGAACATTACACACAATGGAACCAGAGTAGTCCTGGGTGGCAGCAGATAGTCTAATTACCTGCAATTGTATGGCTAATCAATTCTAGAAGAGGATACAAATTATAAACACAAGACCAAAGCCCTCTTCCTTGTATGACCAAAGCAGTCTCCTAACCTATGGCATCATCACTTCTCAACTTTCCAAAAGCAAACCAATGAAAAAACCAAGTATCGCCAGCCTCTAATCCACACCCATTGGCGACCAGAGAGAGATTGAAAGAAATAATAAGCAGGTTGATACAAATAAGAATCATACAGGTCCCAAAAGAAAAGAAAGCTTCTTTCCAAGAATCCAAACTCAGATACCTTTCAAGCCACAATGATAATTTTTTTCTTTTCAAAAAACTTTGATTTACCTCCTAATAGTAATGGGATGCTAAGCTAGTTATTAGCATCGTCGATGACAAGATTACCATTTCAATCACCTGGGCTGACCCAAAATTTGAAAAGTAACAACTTCAAATAGCAAGTAAAGACCAAAATGTTAAGGAAAATAATAGATACAGGTCAAATATTGGTATAAGGACAAACCTTGTGACAATATATACCAACAACCCAAGCGTTCATATATTTCACCACAAAGGAGATCATCGTTCCATTCTTCTCTCTCTTCACATATTCCAAATAATTAGTGTGGATAATTCCTATAACCAGCTGAAATTTAGCTTTCCAACTTTTACCATGGTGATACCATGTTAGGTGCTCTGGCTCCTCCAAAACAGCAATATCTGCTTCTTTTTTAGGGATGATTTCTGAAATATCTCCAACAGCAAGAATGCTTCTTTTATCTCTAGAAAACTGCATTTATAGATATATCATAATTTATTTCAACATACATGAGAAATTGATGTGAGGATGGTGGAAAAACAAAGTTTCAGTTCTAACATAATTGCAAGTAAATAATAAGTACTCCCTCCGATCCTAATTATAAGAGCTATTTGAGTTTTTTGAATATATTAAAGAAGCCAAATAAATCAGTTAATTATGATTTAATCCAATCCCTTAAGAAGAATTCATATTATATACTTTTCAATCTACTTAAATTAGTCAACTAACTCTTATATTAGTTATAGTTAACTGATTTATTTGGTTTCATTAATCTATCCAAAAAAGTCAAATAGTTCTTATAATTAGGACCGGAGGTAATACAAAGGAACTATGTAAAAACTTCACAAATTGATAGATGGTTCAAAATTCAGACTATAAGACAGATATCTTTACAAATTAATGGATACTAACCAAAAACTTTTCATGAGAAATCATATAACTAATAACAGTAACACTCCAACGAATCAATATACAGTAATAACCCTAAACCATAATTCCAATAGAAAACATCATAAAATATTTATCAATCATGATGTCAAAGCATGAACCACAGTCCTTGATTTGTGTATGTTCATGTGCATGCGTGTGTGTGTGTGGGGACCTGCAATCACAACTCTCCATAAAATGTAAAAATAGCCAGAGCCATCATTACCTTTGAAGGATAAAACTTTATATTGAAATTAGATGTGAATCCAACCCTCTCCTCAAGCCACTGTCGGACATATTTCTCTTGCTCTAAGGGTGAACTAAATGTAATGTTATTGGGATATACAAGAACTTGATCGTCTAAAGATAACCAAGGGATCACCAATGTGACATCTCTTTCCGCATCTTTGGCAAGATATGCAGCACGAAACAGAGGATTCACAGCAGTTCCCGTCAACCATGGAAGGCTAGCAGTTGTAAAAATAGCAATATGTTGTTTCCTATCCATCTGGTAATCAGTTCTAATCGTGAAATCTTATCATTTCTGAACGCACCTGCAGATAAAAAGCATCTATAAAATGCAGCTCTAGAGTATTACCAGATGATATTTCCTAATGCAGCAAGAAAATAAGAATAATAATATTAGCAGAAAATCAAGCAAATAGAAAATGACCACTCAAGCAAATTTATTTTAGACATGGCCTGAGTCAACCAAATGAATAAGTCAAGCATAAAAGTACGGAGTATCAGCTCTCCATGAAAAGTAGTAAAATGATTAGTGCTCAACAAATTAATTGATATTTGACAGAAATTTTATCAGCTTTACAAATAAAAATGGTTTAGGAAATGTTGGTAAAAAAAGAATTAGGTACAAAGGGCATGGGTATCAACCATATTTCTCTTCCATTATCATCTTACAAATTGGGAAAAAAAAATAAAAAGAACTATCTCTTTCAAATGATAGTCAAGAGCATTCCATGTAAAAGTAACCTGAAATCTTCGAACAAGAAAGATTAAAATTAAATCTAAATAGCAACATATAGAAATCAAACACTATCTTTTCTTTTAGAGACTAATAAGGGAGAACCACCAGTCACCTCAGCTTCTTATAAATGCACCAAACTTCAGCAAAATCAGCAATCCAATTCAGCATAACATACCCTATATCCTTCCTTATTTCATAATTACTGAAGCATACCAAATTTTATACTTCACATCGGAGAAATCAGAAAGACCATACAAACATGCAAATCTCTTATAAATACCAACACGTACACAAGGGCCTAGCTACCCAAAAAAGTTCCAGCACAATAGAAAAATTTAAAAAAACAGAAAAAAGATTAGAACTTTACCTCGGGGAGTTCAACAAGAAATTAATTGCACCCGACGATCAGGTTCAATTGAAAGTGAAAAGATTGAGGAAATTAGGGCACATAGGAAAGAGCGTGATGAGTGGGAACGAAGGGACAAACGAGACTTGAAGGCGAGAGAACCGTTAATCGTTGCGAAATGGCTGACCAGTTGAGACGATGTCGTTTTGTCTCGGTAAGCAGCTCCCTGACTTTTCCATGCTTTCTTCCTCTGGGATTCCTCTGTTTTGGACCACTTTGGACCAACCGATGCTGCCTGCCACGTATGAAATGAAGGAATTTAGGAGAAATTTATTCAAATAATTATCCCAATTAAATAAATAAACTTTTTATTTTTAGTTGATATATATTTTATTTCTCTAAGAATTTTCCCACTTTGCTTTTCGCATCTATATTATTTTTTTGAGTTATATAGTAGCTACTATTCTAATATTATTTCTGATATGCATTCAATATCCTAATTTTATTTGTGATGTAATTTTACCCATAATTTTTTTAAAAAGAATTACACTAATTAAAAAGATTATAGGTAAAATTATATCACAAATAATATTAGGATATTAAGCACATATGAAAAATGAGATCAAGTTATTAGATATTATATAACTCTACTTTTATTATAAAATATATTGATACATGAATCTTTTTTGAATTCAGGAGTTAAATTAGCATAATTTGAGCCTAAATAATCATAAAATAATTTTTTTAAATATGTAAAATTAAACGAAAGAAAATAGCAAGAATAATGAAAATGAAATTTTAGAAGATAAGTAAAAAATCATTTTAATAATGAAAAGAATAATGTTGGGGTCTTTTGGTTAAAGTCTAATGTTTAATTCACTTTATTTCTACTAAAAAAATCAATTTATAATATTAGGACCATTTGTTATTTTAATATTTTCCAGTTTGCGACATGCTCAACATAGGCTGACGACTTTTATTTCTTCATTTGCTGAATCATCATAACAATTTTTAGATCACCTCGACATAGTCTAAGAATATACGTTCACGATGAGAGATTTAAAGCAATAAGCAATCCCTTACCTCTAAGAAATTTTTTTATAACAAAAAATTTTAGAAAAAAATTAAACTCCCCCACAATCTCCTTTTCTCTTATAGATAATATTAATATTAAATAAAATAATCCATCTATTACCTCTAAACATAAACTTAAATATTTAAAAATTAAAATATTTTTTAAAATACTATCACTAAAACTATAATAAAATAATACTCTCTAAATATCAAACATATCATCACCCTTTCACCAGTTTCACTTGAATCAGGAATGGGTTACCTCCAATAATTAAAATGTCAAACAACTTCTCTTCGTCAAGTATTGGACCATTTTCTTTTAACCCAAACCATACAGGTGAACTTCAGCACTATCAGAATCACTAAGAAAATTTGTAACAAAAAAAACATCAAGAATCAGTAAGAAAAGAACAATCAACCCCACAAACAATTGACAAACGCACTCATTATCGGGAAATCATTGGAAGGGGTGCAAGGGGAGGATTACATGTGAAGCTGTAAAATATGCTTTTAATCTAAAGTTACAAGATCACAATCAAATGTTCCCTTCAGAAGATTCCAATGTTTCAGCCAGAAGTATCCAACATAAAAGGCATAGCAGGGACAAGAAAGCGTCTTCTGTAGCCTTAATAGTACAAAGTAGGATAATTGAAGAGCATTTAGCAGATGATAACATAATTGTACCGAAATAAATAAAAATCCACAGGCATCAATCTGCTTTTTTTTTTTTGGTAAATTTGATCAATACCTAGAGAGACCCTCAACCTGGCTGATTTAAAGGACACCTTTCCCATGCTAGTCATGCATGGTGACTAAACTCAACCAGGCGAAGCCAGAGCTGTCATTCCAACACGGACAACAATCCTGGATGGAGCTATAATACCCAATCCGAGAACCAGTAGAATCTTCTTTACAAACTCGAACTTCACTGCATGCATTTGTCTCCCAATATAAAATTATATTTTACAACCCCATTACAGTACTCAATTATTTCACAGGAAAATCTTGTTTCATACACGGACTTCAGCTACTCCATGAAACTTTCTTCCTATTGATTTGACCGTACACAGTAAACTTAACTGTTCTATTAATCATCTTCAGAATGGCGTCTCCGGCTTTTTTCAGATTTCTTCACATTCCTACCCATTCTTGAATTATCCAGATCACTCAAATCACCATCAGTTGATGATTCTGCCTTCCTAGTTCTCCGTCTATGTCTTCTCCCAGAATCCTCAGATGTTTCAGAATCAGAATCTGATCGATGGCTTCTCCTTCTCCTCTTCTCCTTCCGACTTTTCCTTCTATGTTTACGGTCATAGTTCACATCTGAAGACTTGTCTCTCTTCCTCCTGTGCTCCCTCCTCCTCTTCCATCTCCTTAAATCTGAATCATCTAAATCAGAATCACTAATTTCTCTCTTCCCGTGCCTCTTCTTTGATCTCCCTCTCTTCTTCCTGTTGCCAGAATGAGAGACAGACTCATCTTCATCAGAGTCCTTCCTTTTTCTTGAACAGCCTCCCTTTTTGCTGATTTTCTTCCCAGATCGCTCTGCAATAATTCTCTCAATCTCTGAGTCTACCTCAGAGTCTGAACTCTCACTATCATCCTCCTCATCACTCTCATGAGAGCTCTCCACAGTCCTCCTATCAGCCTTTGCTGCCCTCCCCTTCAATTTATCCAGTGCAATCAGTGCCGGAACTTGCATAGCTTCTGCATCCTTCTCCTCATCATCATCCTTGACCTTTACATAGTTCTTACACTGAAACTTGAGGTGCCCAACACGCCCACACTTCTTGCAGGCTCCTCGATCCACATCCACATTAGAATTTGATATTTTAGCAAGTGCAAGGAGACCTTGGAAGTTGGCATATGCATTCTCAGCATCTGGCTCCACATTTGCTGCCATTTGTGAAGTATCCTTCTTGTCTTCCTTGTTGGGTGCATATGGATCATAACCAATAGCACTCTGCCATATACCATGGGTTTGAAGAGCTGCACTACTGTGAACCCGATTATTTGCAGGCATACGAACTCTACCCGCAGTAGCCGGCATCTTGAAATTTTGATATTAATACCTGTGAGGAACAACCCACAATTCTCAAGAGATTTAACAAAAATCCGGTACTAAACAATCAGAACCATTCTACCAAAAAATATCTCATTTACTGAACCTAGTCTTAACCCAAGAAGCTTGAATGCAATAACAAACAAAGGCTCCACTACAAAGACATGGAATGAATCTACAAGAAAAAGGACTTAAGGTCATAATTAAGAGTTTAGCCAAACAGGATTCAAATTACCAATTCATTTATCCATTCTGAACCAAAACCAAATATGAAACCAATCATGGAAATCACCAAAGTCTAAACCCCAAGTTGAAAGAAAACAATATGTCGCATATTGCGCAAACAAATAGACCAAAATAAAAAAAAAACATGTCTCGAACAAATTAAACCTAACATCAAAACGATAAATTTCCAATTTTACGATATTAATAGTTTCCTAAGAGATAAAAGCATAATTAACAATTAAAAAAATTAGCCAATACAGATTTAACATAATAACCAGCAATTTACATCAAACAGAGATAGAGGAGTTCATAAAAGAAATTAGCGCCCGGTGATGAGACAGATGTAAACCCTACGCCCAAAATCGCAAAGGCCAGGATTACGAATTTCAGAAAAAATTGGCCAACAAAATGCCTCAAAAAAAATTAAACTCGGTAAGACAGTAGAAATTCCAATCTTGGATAAACAGCGCCAGGATTACCAAAGTACTCTAGACACAACCAACAAAAAGATATCACTGATCCTGGACTTCTAACGGTACCAGTAGAACTACGAGATTTTGGCCTAGTACATGACGGGCGAGGAATAAGCGCTGGAAGACGATTTGTAATCCACTTTTTATATCATACCTAAAAAGCAATAAATCTATAAGCCTTGATCTAAACCATCTGAAACATACGAGGGTGAATAATAAACAATTTTTCGAAGCACAACAGAACAGAAAAGGACGCTAACTGAATCAAGGAAGAAATAGGAAGTAAAACCATTTAGAGTAATGATTGATAAATAGATATCGAAAGAGACTAAGAGGGCATACCCTAGAAATCGGAGTTGAATTTCGAATGTGCAGACAGCGGTGTGCTTAGATCGCCCTCAGATGGTCGCGCCAGGATGCGGATGGCGTCCTTAGGGTTAGCAAGTCAGCGAAGATAGACGGAGGAGAAAGCGAAGACGGCGATGGGTGGAATGATATCAAGATAACGATGAGATAATTTTTAAGAAGTCGAAAAAATAATACTAGAATCTTTTTTTCCATAAAAAATAAACGTTTTTCGCATAATAGAAGTATAGGCTATAATGATATTAAATTAAATTATTTATATAGCATAAATAATAGAGTTATATATAATATCTTAATCTTATTATAATATAATTTTATCTATAATTTTTTTAATTTAATACAATTTTACATATAATTATTTTAATTTAATATAAATTTATACATAATATTATTTTTTAAGTATCAGTTATTATACTAAATTTAAAAAATTATCAATAAAATTATATTAAATTAAAAAAATTATAAATAAAATTATACTAAAAATAAAATTAAAAAATTAGATATATATGAGAAATAAAATCTAAATATTATATACTATATAATTAAAGATAAATGTTTAAAAATATATTTATAATGTTATATTTTAATCAAAAGCTCAAAATAATTTGCCATGTTAAAGTAAAAAAAACATATATATAATTCATTATCAAATATCTTAATTTGGTAAAAAAAGAGAGTAAAAAAATATCCTATTGAAATAAAAATATCACATTTTTAAGATCATCAATGGTTTGTAAACCATATTTTAAAGGATCCTAATTGTTATATTGATTTCAGTTTATAGTTTAAAAAAATAGAGTTCATTTTCAAAAGATAAAAATGATTTGGATTATATAATCATGATTACATAATTAGTTTGGAAAAATGTAGAAGAAACAACGTAGTACTTTTTATTTTATATATTGGTATTTGAGTCTTTCTAAATAATTGTAATTGTAATTTTTTATAAACATTTTCAATAAATGTTAATTCCTCTAATTTTTCCATCCCTTGTGAGTTTGATAATGAGGATATTTACATACACCCCTAGCTCATATTTATCTTTGGTAAAATATAACTCCACAAACAAATGGCACCAATGACAGCCAAAAATACTTCCCACCATCTTGTTCAGTGAGAACATTAGAAGGTTGACCTTTAAATGGTAAACCCAAAATGCAGACTAAAGAGACCCAATAGAAGATCCACTTCCACATCTATACCACTAGAGTACCCATTGACAACACAAATTTGGCAGTTAATTGCCATTCATGCACAACTCTTCATGCTATCAGCTTCATACATTACTTTTTTTGTTTAATAACTTTGAAATTACACCTGATTGCATATGGGCTTAGTCATTAAACCTGGTCACTACAGCTTCATGAGCAGAAGAACAAAAGGGCTTAGTCATTAAACCTGGTCACTAAGAAAAACAACCAAAAAGTGAAACTGCCCATTCAAAGCCTGCAATATCCAAGCGGGGTATGTACATACAAAATAATTATTCCTTGTCGCCAGTGTCACCCTTCAAATCAAAACAATTACTCAAGACCTGACATATATGCAGTATACACATGGAAAACAACTCCTCCTTCTATGAATTCCCGGTCATATTGCTCCATTTATCCTTCAAGTCAACCTGAAAAATATAAAATATAATAGTTGTTATATCAAAATTTGAAGCTCAAACAAAAAACATGGCAAAGCAATTTAACACCTAAGTTGCCATTGTTGCTAAAGAAACTTGCGCAAGTTCAAAATTCCAAGCATGAAAAACTGGCAAACAAAAATGCAAACTCAAATCCAAATGGTTTTAACTCATGAGATCACAGTGAAATTCTGATTTCATCTGTATGTTCAAAAAAGTGTGTGTAGTTAGTGTGTGTGTGTGTTCCAGGCATGAAAAACTGGCAAACAAACATGCAAACTCAAATCCAAATGGTTTTAACTCATGCGATCACAGTGAAATTCTGATTTCATCTGTGTCTCTGTGTGTCTGTGTGTGTGTGTGTGTGTGTGTGTGTATGTGTAGGGGGCCACAGCCCAAACAAACTTACAAAACAATTAAACAGGAAATCAAACTCCCCACCATAACTCAAAACGTCATATTTGTTAAGGCACTCGGTGGGTTAGGCAAGAAATTCGGCCGCGTGTAATTAAGATAATGAGTTTGAAAACATTGTTAATTGCTTACTTCTGTTCTCCCAGCCTTTGAGAATATCTCACTGTAACATCTTAAGATTTGCCTCCAGTTTCCTTTGCCAAACCTGTATAAGGAAATGAAGATAATGAGAACATTACAGCATGATGTCTGAAACTTCAAAAAATTAATTCATATTCTACATCCAAGCAGAAAAGATCATAGAAGCCCAACACACTTTCAGTAGTTAAATAGTGTTGTGACATTGTTGACTTCTAAGTTTTGAGAACACAATGTCTCGTAACTTCTAGATCAAAGACAATAAAGAATGCTACCAAAATGAAAAAGTTTCCAAGTACAATTAAACACACAACAGAATTAAATCCGAACATATTTAACCAGAGCAAGCAATCATACCAGAGCAGCTTTTCCTCCCCAGAGAATGATTCATATAAATTACTCTTCATTCCTAAATGTAAGATCTATAATTAAGGAAGTTAGTTAAATTAGTTATTGTCATATGTTTTTACAAGAACACCCTAATCATTTCCCTTAACTATCATTCTCATTCTCTTACTCATTAATAGATTATCAATAAGAGTAATTTGAAAAAGAGTTGATAAATTTAAAAAATAAATTTTATATTTATGACTAAAATTAACTCTGGAAGAGTATAATTTACAGTATACAAATAGAAGGGATTATACTTTACATCAGTAGCATCCAATTTAAGAATCAATGAAAGGAAAAACAAGGAAACAATGAATAAAAACAAAATGAACCTTCAAATTATGCAAGACAATAAGCAATGCAAGTTTTGGAACAAAATAACCAATTCTACTTGCGCCAATTATGCCTCCCCTTAAAACTTAAAGCACAAACTAAATACTTTCTGCTAATACCCCATACTATTCTCCATGAACATGACTTTTAACAGGCGGATGTCATAATTTTTTTAAAAATATTGTAGTTCAGAAGGTGTAAAAAGTTACAAATTGAGAGCAAGAACAGAGATGAATAGTGAAGAAGCAAGGAAGAAAAACATACCTCTCCTTATCCTTTGAGACAAGTCATTTCCACCCAATGCCTCATTTCCGCCAACAGAAGACACGACTCTCTTTCCCGATTGCTCACTATCTTGATTCCCACCTGCCACTGGGTCCTTCTCCATGCAGATTGCAGCATTATACAATGCACTTCTATCAGGCACAACTAAACCCTCTTCAGTCGTGTTAGTTGAACAATGTAACCTTCCTTCACACATATTCATCTGATCAGAGACCAAGACAGATTCAGAAACACCCTTGTCACAACCATCTTGAGGTGTACCAGCAGCAAGCTCCGCGTCACCCGTCTTATCCCCACTAGAACTTCCCAAACCCTTGTCTTCAGACAATATAGCTACTGACTCAAGAAAAGAAGGGCCCATGGATGCCCGAGTTTCTTCTAGATAAACCCTAACCTTATCGAGTGCATCTCGTCTGGTATTCATGTTCATTAACCTTCCGCACACCTCAGCATCCCAACGTGCAGACTCTATGGGGTCCTTCCACCCTATCAACTCAGCCGTAAATAAGTAACTCATCTCCCCTAACGTCATCGCCTTCATCATTTGCCGAACTCGGCCCCTCCAAATCCTATCGACAGCATCGTCAAACAAGCCGAGGGCATTTTTCTCTGGGCAGGCCTCAAGGTACCTAACACTGCACTCCACGGCAACAGCACAATATGCCTCCTTCATCGCTTGTGTAATTGCCATGCCATCAAGCCTGTCGATTTCTTCAATGATCTCTAGACATTCCAGTGAGTTTTCTGTAAATGATGCCGCAGCCACCTCCGATTGAATAGACCTGAGAAGCAATATTTTACGCAGCCGTGAATTGATACCAGAAGGAGGCAAAAGATTCCAAACATTCTTGAGGATTAAATCTGGAGCGGAACTCATGAGGAGAAATTCTTGTACCCAGCGACATGTGTCGGAGTCCATTATACAGGGAAAGCTATGATCATTGGGGAAGCAAGGCCCTGGTTCAACGTTTCAGAGCAATTTCAGGGGTATTTGATATACAGAAAGTTCTACGGAGGGTGAGTTCAAAATTTAAAATGGCTTCTAGAGGCTCTCTTTGTCCGTACCTCTGGCATCCATAGGGAAAACGACGTACGGAGTCCGTACCGCAGAGTTCTTAAAAATGGTTTATTACTTTTAAACTTGTTATATTATTATCTGATTAGCAGGTTCAGTCAAATCCAATCTCAATGAGCCTCATCAAATGTTCAGATTTATATCGAAAACTTCTATGCCTATGTCATTAAACTGGTTGAGAGAGTGACGACAAGTTTAAATGTATCTAATATTTTATTAAGTATATCAGTTTTCAAAATTTAAAATCTTCTTCTATGGGTATCTATGACAATTGGATACACCTTAGCCTTTTAAAACTATAACTTAAATAAAATTTATAAAATATTAATTTTTAAATATAGAAAGATATTTTAATAAAATTTAGCATTTAAAAACATCCTATTAAATAAAGAAAATATTCTTTTTATTTTTAATATAAGAGTTCATTAATTAATTTATATAAAAAATTAAATAAATTAATTAATAATTAATTATAACTAAATTTAAATTTTAAAATAAATTTATATTAAATATTTTTTAATTTAACATTTATAATTAATTAATTTTTATAATTTATTTAATTGATCTAATTATCATAATTATAATAAAGAATTATCTTGTTTTAGGGAGGTGATAGGAGAGTGTGCCCACATCATGGGAGGGTAATGGACAATTGGAGTTACATTATTGGGAGTCTAATGGACAACTTCAGCACGCTATAGCAGCTTTTCTGCTCCTCCGATGCGGTTTTTAAATCTAGTGAAAATTACAGGAAAAAGAAAAAAAAATTATATCAAAATAGAATATTATCTTAATAATACTTAATCGTTTATTGATAATAAATCTAATTTAAAATTTATCATTTTCTAAAAAAAAAATTATTATTTTCTCTTAAATCTATGAATGGCCAGAAAAACATTTTTTATCAACATTACGTCAATTATGCAATATTTTATTAAAAAATGTCTATACATCACATAAAGCAGAATACAGCTACGTAGCTGTCCTGCGTACATCCAAAAATAATTTACCTTCCATTTTCGTCGGGGACTAAAACTTTTCCTTGAAGTTTATTATATACTATTTTTTATCATTTTTTTCTTTTATTTATTTTTTTTTGTATAAAACATTTTTTTAAAAAAAGATTAAATTTAACCATGAGGTAAAATCTCCTTTTTTTTTTAAAGGATATTAATATAAGATAAAATAAATTATATATTACTCTTAGATATAAATTTAAATATCTAAATATTAAAATATTTGTTTAAATATTATAATTAAAATTATAATAAAATAATATTCTTTACAAGTCAGACCCACTCCCTCTCTTCTATTTTAAAGCGGCACAATGAACCTTACAACACACCTAACCGAGTCATTTAATGCATTAAAAAACCCTAGCACAAATTGCCTCAAAACGACATGATAACTGTAGGCAAAAAACAAAGTCATAACTTTTATAATCACGTTCGAGATTACAAAAATATTAAGTGCGATAAATTATGCGTAAAATTCCTATCCGATCCCTTATCTGATACAAAAAATACACTCTCCAGGCCTAAATCTTAATATTGAAGTAATCTGGGTCAAAGTGATGCAGCCTTACATAACCATCTTCACCTCCACTTGAAAAGCTGCGATGAGATAATGATCTTGAACTCAGCACATATCAAAAGATACAGTTCAACATAAAGAGAAGCGAAATCAGAAAATGATAAAACCATTTAGCAGCACTAGAAAAATTAATCAATGCTTAGATTGTCAAGAATATCATGTCCAAATGACCCTATTTAGATCTATATTTCAGGATGCACATTTCATCTACATGGTCAATCATTTCCCTGAATAATTAGATGATACAGATTTTCATCTCTTCTACCAAATGTTGAAATAACGACAAACGTTAAACAGCCTATTTCTGAATATTTCCATTTTAAAGAATATTTGACTACAATGATGTTCATCAAGTAGCATAAGGTTAAGAATCTCAGCCATTGAAAAGCCACTTAATAGAGACTTTACAATAACAAAAAATAACTATGATGGCACCAAAGGAGAGAGAAAGTAGGGGACATACCTCTTGCCATCAGGATTAAAGGCAAGTGCATTAATTGGTCCAAAATGTCCCTTGACACCCCCAATTTCTTCTTGGAGAATCTAAATTGAGGACGCGAAATGAGATAAAAAAGCAGAACAATCTGTACACGACACATCATAAACAGAAATCTAAGCAGGAAAAAAGGGACAAATAAATCAACCTTGTCAAAAAACTTGGCTTCAAATTTTCCAGCACGATGATCAGTAGTAGTAACAGCTGATGCGTCTTGACCACCTCCAAGCACCACCTAGAAAACACAATGCATGACCTTCAGAAAACGATAGACAAACTGAAAAAAACAAAGCATCATTCAAATAAAAATATTGAATAGGGAAAGTTCATATATTTGTGAATAGGCAAAAAAATAGCAATATACCACAAGAACATGGTAATTTCCGGTGTATAAGTTTGTGCCATAGAAATAAAAAATTGATTATATCTATTACCAGCTCAATTCCATAATATTGAACCCAAACTTTACTCCTTCAGTGAGATACACCAGAAACAAAATTACACAAAACATGAAAGTATCATAACAAGCATAAAATTTAAAATAACATAAATACATACATGGTCAAGAAGAGGTGACATGGCCACTGCATTGACTGGGCGTTCTGTTACATATGTCTTGATAAGAGACAATGATCTGGCATCCCAAAGCTAAGACATTGCCAACAGAGGAGAAAAGAACAATTAAGTCAACAGATAATATCCCAAGTTCTTCATAAAAATCTTAATTAAAAAAATTACCGCTAACAGAAGCACACAAGGAATGATTATTTTAATACCTTAGCCGATTTATCAAGAGAGCCAGTAAGGAAATGGGAACCATCTGCGGATTTTGCAAGAGATGTTATTGTCTTTTTGTGGCCAGATTCCTTGTCTACCTCCTTAAGTAGCTTTCCTGTCTGAAAAATCATGAAAGACTCAGGATAATGAGAAACAGAGAGGATCAACAGAAACACTGCAAGAACTTTGGGGCCGGGTATTCTCATAGAACGGAGAAGGAAAATAAAATCAAATTACAAGCTTCTATAGAATTCAATCTGGTGTTGACAATACTACCTATGGTTTCAACTTATCGAGATAGCAATATCATCATATGACCATATGAATATCAAGGTCACTGACCTCAGAATCCCATAAACGGATCACTGAATCTTCTCCAGCACTAATAATGGTTTTGTTTAGTGGCCCCCAAATGGCTCTATTTATTCTTCCCTGAGGGCCTTTGATAACAAGTATGGATTCGCCAGTCTCTGAAAAATAGGTCATCAATTATTACCAATCGTACCACGTTATTTAGCTGTAATACAAAGTTCACAATACATTGAATGTGCATAATGGAAGCACCACACTAGGAAGAGCATATTTTCAAATGTTTGCAAGATGCAACAGAAGGGCAGGGTAAGGAGTACGATAACATTGACCTTTCAACACTTAAATAGCTATGAATAGTCTCCAGGTAATTGCTGTGGATGTGTTAATACAAGCTGCCTATGTGAAGAATCCGTTTATCTATAATAATAGCTTAATAAGGAAAGATCATGACTACATTAAAAAATACAGATACTAAAACATCATGCTCAAACAGGGATGGAATCTTCCACACAAGTATCAACCATACGTGTCCAGAAAACAGAATAAACTTATTTGCTTCTTTTGCATTTATGCTTAGAAGAACTAGACTTGGAGACTTTCCCCCGACAGGTAAATACTCAAAAGTAAGGCTTTTGTCACTTAATAAATACAACCCTAAACTATAGATACTTGGATGCAACCGTGAAAAGAAATCAAACCATAAAAGCAAGGAACATAAAGATTGAGCTTACGGTCACTGGCGTCTTTAGCAATGCGTTTGACATGAATTGCAGAAGGCAATTCCATGAAGGGATCAGTAGTCATAACAGCAAGTTTGTCGCCCACAGCGAAATCCACAGACCTAGCAGGAGAATCAAAATTGAACGTGAACAACTGCTGCCCAGTTTGAACGTTCCACAGCTTCGCCGTCTGATCCGCACTGCCCGTTATAAGTCGCATTGAATCTCCTGCATAGTGATAGGTATTGTTAATAAAATCCACGATTACTTATAAAATGATTAAGTCAATAGCCAACCAAAGATAACAGAGGAAAAGAAGGAAACAAAGGAACTTGCTTGAGACATCGCAGCACCAAACAGCACCGTTGTGTCCACGATAAGTGCCCAAGCGTTCGCCGTTGTCGGCGAACCAGACGGTGGGGTTGTGATCCTTAGCACAAGAGAAAAGAAGATCTCCATCTCTGTTGTACTTGAGAAACGTCAATGGCCTCTCGTGGCCCTTCATCAAAATCGGCCTCATGGTTGTTTATTTGCTATAGCTCTCGCCGGAGTTTCTTCTTTGCAGACGACGAGAGAAACCTTCTTGCCTCTCCTGCGTGTTTCTGGCAGAAACAGAGAAGGATTTAGGGTTCAACAAGCTAATGGAGCCGATGTCGTTTGAAGTTGTCATTGGGCCACAGTCCAACTGTGAGACTTAAGTAAACATTTAAAAGCCCAATTGTTTTAATAAATCCATGTTATATTATTATTATTATTGTTGTTGTTGTTGTAGGTTAAATTATAATTGTATTTTACTTGAAAAATAATAAAAGATGACAAACCACATTTAAATACAATCCTCTGGATAAGAAAACTAGATTTAATATCGTTAATCACCCTCTATGATTTGGGCTTTTTTTTGCTAGTTGTTTAAAGAATTCAAAAACCGGGGTATATGGTAAAATATTAGTAGAATATGGGATAATAGTTAATTAGGGTTTAATTCAGATATATAGGGTTATCTATTAACTAGGTATATTAAATAAGGATATTTATCCATTATAATTAGAATTTATTAGTTTATTTATCTTTTTAATATGTTGTATTATCTTAATAAAATATGATATTTAGATTATCCTATAATTAGGTTTTTATTTATTATCCTTATCTTTTAAAATTAAAATTTGATTTAGATTTAAATTTGAATTAGTGTTATTTTATTATTTGCATGGCTCTATAACCCTGAAACTTCAGGCAAGTGTGCTTTCTATTTTTAATTCCCTAGGGTGGGTAAAATGAGAGTGCACTTTTTCTTCCCACCGAAAACAGAACATGTACTCATTTCTTTTGATGTGTTTTGTCTAAACTGGACTAATTTTGATTAGGAAGAATTGGAGCATTGGAGAAGCATATAAGCTACCTTTGAAGAGAGGAATGACACCCACCATCCTTGAAGTCCCATATGGTTCTTTTGTCTGCTTATTCCAAAGCAGGCAACATGCCTAAATGCGAGGACATTCTCAACCAAATGCAAGAATCTCGCCTGAAACTAGATACCTATATTCTCAACACTATGCTAAACTTGCATGGAAGCCTAGCTCAATTTGACAAGATCACATGTAGGAGTGATATCAGCACATACAACATATATCTTAATAAACATGTATGGAGAAGAGCAGCCGGTTTCAACGAGATCTCTCACCGGCAACGGCATGGGGACTTGGACATCTCCGATTGGACCGAGCAAGTCTCTAGTGTACGTAATTAGAACATCAATGCGTAAGGATTTGAAGACTAGTTTGCCTACATCATTTTTGCTTTCTTGTACCAATGGGGATTATTGCTGATTTTGACATAGCCAATGAGATAAATTGAATTACATGAACTCCTTTGCTTCTTATGGTTAGACTACATAAGTGGTTTGGGTTATCATAGTGGAGCTGCAAAACTTTTGACCTTGACGAATGGGGTTGGATCTGGTTATTCTCTCACAATTTAACAAATTAATATTTGAATACCTATTAGAAGATATATATATACCTATTGGATCTGGTTAATTGGAGAGGTTAAAAATAGAGAGACAAAATGTAAGTGGGAAGGAATTGATAAATGTGTATTGTATACACTTCTACTCTTCTAGTTATTTACATCACTCTCTGTGTTATTGTTTTCTAACATTATTACAGAGAACGTAAAGCCTACATTTTCAAAGTTCATTAAGACAGAAAGAAATATAGTTCTCAAGGATAAATATATAATAATAATAACAATAATATAATATAAACTGTCATATCAAATATTACTTTCTCTCTTATTATCCTAAATAATATAAGAGTTAGATAACTCATTTATAAAAATTAAAAAAATTAATTAAATTAGTTAATTATTTATAAAATGTGTATATTATTTTTTTTAAAATATTCCATTTAACCATTTATATTAGAAGTTACTCGTATTGATGTAAAACTCTTTTAATATATATAATCACTATAAATAGTTTAAAGAAACATAAATTTGAGGAGACAAAACATATTAAAGTTTTATATTTAATTAATTTTTATATTTATAATCGAAAAATATAATAAGTATAATTTGATTATCGTTGTTTGGCAATGATGGTCTCAATAAATTCACAGCTTAATTACAAGTATTAATTAAATCTGTCATTCAAAGGTTATGTTATGGTCTCATTAGTGGTTATTGCAATTTGAAAAGAAAGAAGAAAAGGAACGAAGGAATGAGATATTAATGAATCATAAAGACAAAAATATGAATGAGTACTGAGACTGCTGATGCTCACTCACGGGCTGATGATTCCATTGCAGCAAACAAAAGACACCACCTACGACAAAAAACTGTCAATCAAGATTTTTTGTTATTAATTCCTTTTTTTTTTTGTTCTAATAATTTACCATAACGAATGTTTGAGGCCACCTTTTTACTGTTGCTGGCTCATCACTTTTCACAGCTTTAATAGGCCCGATTAGATAAGTTTTTGAAAAAGATTTTATAAAAAAAAACAAAGGCTAGACAATTTTTAAAAAAACATTTTTAGAAAAAAATTATTAAAAAATAATTTTAAATAAATAAATATGTAGACAGTTATTTTTAGAAGTATTTTTATTATTAATAAATTATTAAAAATTGTATAATTTAATTAAAAATAAGAAAGGAGAGAGAAAAGAGAAGAGATGAGATAAAGTGGAAAAGAAAGAGTAGAGAGGGTAAAAAAGATGTAAGATAGAGGAGAGAGGAAAGAGAGTGTGAGAAAAAATATAGTTAAAATAGTAATTAGATATTTTATAAACTTTTTTTCTGTTTTAAAAATTAGTTTCAGTAATTTATATAAAACTGTAGTTTTAAACTATAATTTAGTCTAAAATTTTATTCAAATAAATATAATTATTTATTTAAAAAAATTAGATTAAAATGTTAGCCATAAACCTCGTAAAACTTTAGTTTTGATTAAAATAAAAAACGCTCATAAAGAATGACTTTTCATCTAAAACCTAATAAAGCCGCCATTAATACTTCCATGCACTCCATGTCATCTACCAGTTCCCCCAGCCACACGTTACTATTACACTCCTCGTCCTCAGTTAATAAATGTAGGATCTAACTACACGATAAATTTTAAAAATATTATATTACATATATTATAACATTTAATCAATATATTTAATTTATCTAAATTAAATATATAACTTATATTATTAAATAATGAAGAAATATCTCTTTCTACGTGCTCCTTCCTTTCCTAAATAGCAAGAAACTTGTCTTGCTCTAAAAAAATACTTTTGAAAAGATTTTTAAAACATCATAAAATTCTAAACTATGTATTGTAAAAAGAGACAGAGACTAAAAGCATTATGTGTTATATTTAATAACGTTTGGATTGAGTAGTTTTTTCTCCTTTTCATTCATTGTGACGTAATTAAGTGGGCTCCTTGTATCTGCAGTTCAAGCGATTAGATCAATAATCTCATCAACACTGTGTATGCCTTTTATATATTATAACTCTGAGAAAGTTACTTTTTCAATTTACTCTTTTAGGATAATTTTTTTAATTTATTTATTTCACAAGGGGACTTCCTTAGTTACGTGTAAATAACGTAGCCAAGTTGAAGGGAACAATAGGTAATTTAGTCGATAATATAATATTACTTTTGATTTTAATTATAAGTCTAGTTAATATTTTTATATAGATATAAGAAACAAAATAAATTAATTAATTATAACTAATAAAAAATTTAATTGATTAATTTAGATAAGTGAAAAAGCATATAATATGAATTTATTTTGAGAGGTTGATTTTGATCATAATTAATTTATTTATTTAATTTTTTAAATTTATCTAAAAAAATTTAAATATATCTTATAATTAAGATTATGATCCCAAGAAGTTCAAAAGAATAATAGAAGTGAGGCGGAGCAGTTGAGATGGGTTTAGCCATATGTACAACTCGTAAGCAAAAATGTGTATAATAATAATAAGCAGCACTTTATTATTTAAATCCAAAGCTTTAAAAATTAATTAATTGTTAACAATATTAAATTATGAAAACATGTCAACACAGTACCTGCAAGTGTGCATATTTTATGAAGTTGTTATACTAGTGATGGAGTAATTATTAGTTATAAAATTCTTCTTATTAAAATATAAGGGATTAGGTATAGCCAAGAAGCAAGATAATAAATTTCATTATATACCAAGTGAATTATAATCAGAGCGTGTTCTATATATTTATATAAAGAAAGTAGAACAACCTCAGCGTTTGTCTTTTCCATTGGAATGTAGTCAACATGTGAAGATTTTCCGAAAGAGAGTGGGAACTTCATCGTTCGGTGAAATTAGTGAGACAACATATTTGACTTTGCCACTTAATTTCATGGTCTTTGCTTTGGTCCATGTCCTAGCTATAGACCTGACTTCAATGTAACAGTAATTTGTGAGTACTAGTCTAGAAGATATATATCGTTAATTATATAATAATTTTTAAAATTTCAAAATATGGATACATATGTACGTGTGTGTGTATATATATACATGCTATGTGCATGCGTAGAGTAAAATTTAGTGTTGAATAAGCATCCTTGCACCTCAACATAGAAATGTTCCCAACAAGTTATATATCAATAAAAGCATAAAATTAATATATTAAAATAATGGTTTTTAATATAAACTAAATGTCATTTGTCGATCTCTCTTTGCATACATCATTAAGATTCTCTCTCTTTATATATATCTTGAACTGTTTTTCTTTTGGAGTGTGTGTGTGTGTGTGTGTGTATTACGCCTATCATGAAGGTAAAGAGATTGGATGAAGAATATAATACAAGGGTTGAAACTTGGAGTAATGAAACCCTAATATTCAACTAGATTTTTTCAAACATGGAGGAAAACTAATTGACAAGGAAAAGAAGAAGAAAAGTAGATACGTACAACTTTGTTCCCAAAAAGATATATACCTCCTAATGCATTAGTTTTTTGAACTGAGCTGGCTTCTCAAATTAACCATATTACATTTTAGTCCATCACCTGGACCAAATTGTATATTTACTCTACTTATCATCATCAATTGGAGGAACTAACTCATTAATCAATATACACACAGGTACCAGGAGATATATTTTTCAAGTACCGAATTGTATATTTTACTCCATGAAAGAAAAGAAAAACGAAGGTTTAGCCAAGTTAGTTATTGGCATCTGACAATGAAAACTAGTCCACATGTTTGAGACATTAATTAATTTCTTCTCCTAATTATATATTTCCTCATTGCAGCGTCGTGCTTCTGAAAGTTTGGCTTGCCTGTTGTTCAGGTTCCAAAGAGCTCATGTTGATGCTTCCATGTTGCGGCTGTTGTTGTTGTTGAGGTTGTTCTCTCTGTGAAAATCCACCATTCATGTTTCTCACCATGCCTCCGACACCTAAAAAGTCTAACGTTAACTTATCAGAACCTCCGAAGCTCACAGTTCCCAGATTCTGTTGCAGACTATTAGCCCGATGATGATGATGATGATCGTTCCCTGCTTGCACATTTCCAAATATCGAAGCATTCCCATTAACAAGAGAATTCATCAACCCTCGAATATGATGGTGGTGGCGGTCGTTTTCTGTACTGTCACTCCCAAAAGCGACAAGATTATCGGATTTAGCGCCATTATTATTGTTTGGTGATGAACGACCACCCATTCCTCTGAGTAACGAGGAAGAACTATTATTCGACGTGGTCGTGGTTGAGCCTATCTGAGCAGCTTTCTGAAGCAATGCAGTAGCAGACATATGCGCGGCCGCAGGAGAGACGTCATCAGCGTGTTGCATGGAGTTACTGAAGAGCAAACCAGGCTGATGATCACCAATAGGGACGTTATTGAACTGATCAGTGATCATGCTGTTATTAGCGAAGAACCCTAGATTATTACTAGGGTTTCCATGGAGATCAGGAAGCTGCATGAGACCATGTAAAGACGAAGCCTTGCTTGAAGCCGAAAATGCCGCTGCTTGCTGGTGCTGATGAAATCCTTGGTTAGGGATCGGATCTGTCATGAAGAAATCTGAGGAATGATTAGGCATTGATGGGTTTGATGATGATGGTGAGATCAAGCTGGAAGGCTCAAATTTTGCTCCATTATTATTGGCATTGCCTAGACGCAGGAGACTGGAATTAGGGTTTGTTGTTGCAGAAGAAGCGTGGAGGTTTTGAGGATGATGAAGATGGTGGGACATTGAAGAACCAAGTTGCTGATGATGAGATAGGCCTAAGCTCATAGGGTGATTTGTGCCGTAAAGATGAGTGGCCATAGAGTTTAAGCATGTAGGGTTCCTCACACTCTCCTGAGCTAGGGCATCGCAGAAGGCTCTGTGAGTGATGAAACTGTCACGTCTGCAACAAAACATTGTGGCAAACAATTCTATGTTAATTACTAGCTTCTGTTTAACAAAAAAAAATATAAATATTGTTTTAAAATCTCACGCATACAAACATGAACTAATATACGTGTATAATTATTTATACATTAGTCTAATTAAACTAGAAAAAATATGAATGAAAATAATAGCTTAGGAGTCTAGTTTTCCTTAAATAATATACCCAATGGACAAAATAGGTGATGTCGAGAAAGCTTTGCTTCTCTGGAGATTAAGAGAATCAATTAATATATATGTAATAACAATTGTAATAATTTTGCAGCTAATTAAAAATGGTATCATGTTAATTATTTTTGGCTACCTACGTACCTGTATCACTAATTATAAGATGAACATTCTAATGGAAGATGTAAATGTAAGGCTGAACATAGAACCCCAGAAACCCGATATACCTAGTTTGACTCAGACTCAGTTGTCCAAAACCCTATTCAGCATAAAAAGAATTCGGACAAATAAGATAAGACCAGGCACAAGAAGAACTTAGAACCAATATGTCAAGTGAGACTGGGCTCAAATTGATATAGTAGATTGAATAAGTTTAACTTGACCTGATAAATTTCATATTTAGACCTAATTAGCATATTAATTTTTACATATTTAGCTCCACTTTTTTAATTAATTTTGAAGTTATTTTATTTCTTAGTTATATAAAAAAAGAAAGACCGGATAAAGCCAACTAGACTATGAACCTGGTCCAGTCTAGTCTAGTCTATCTATCCTAGTGGATGTCAGGTTTTTTTGTTGGGTTAGACTAGGTTTCGGGCTGGACTAACTAGTCCAATGAATATACCAGACTATATTACAGGCTAATGCCGTACCTAGCCCAGACTAGTCTTTGTGCGGTCCTATATAAATGCATGAATTGTAGGTTTAACAGCTAGTAAATATTTTCAATATATATATATCGCAAATAATGTTGTATGGCATAAATGGAAATAAGTAATTAATGGGAGGAAAAATAATTATTTTCAGAGAGAACCATAATTGAGAAGAAGAAAATTAAACTAGAGGCAGTGGAGGGGCCCAGAGGATTATACCAAAATGTGATAAAAATCCAATAATTCCAACAAGAAGTTCCAGTTAGAGGCATCTTTTTTAATGAATGAAAAGATGAAATTAATTTGCAAAATTGATGAAAGTCAATACTGATATGCCTCTGGCCATGGGACCAACCTCAATAAATGAAAACTATATCACATGTCTTGTCCTCTAAATAAATTTCCAACATGAGCTTTGTTTCAGCTCATTCGTACCACCAAAAGAATCACTTAATTCTCGGAAAACAAGTGAGAAAACACACACACATATAGTCTGCAGAATTAGTTATATCGTTATTCATATATATATATATATATGGAAATTAAATCTGAAGAAGAATAATATGAATTTATTTAATATATATAATATGCATTTTTTTCTGTTAATGTTTATGCATCTAGGTCCCATGGAGAGAGAAAGTACCAGAATACAATTGAAACTAAATACAAATAGCCAACTCATAAGAGAACAAAACCTGGTATCAGTGTGTCTCTGTCCCTTGCATTGTTGCTTATAACTACACGTGAATCGGAATATATAAGGGGTGAAGAGGGCGATGTTCCCAAGCACCAAAGTTGTTTTTAACTTTTTCTTTTTTTTTTTTCTATCTCAAACCAACGCAAATTTTCATTTTTTTGAATGAACACTATAGTTTTTACAGTGCAGCACTCACGTGCGAGCAGGATCTTCTGCCATATTATTCTTCCCTACTCATCTCTCTTACCCGACCATAGTTTTGACTGCTCAGTTAATTACATTTGTCCAGAATAATCTTTTTATATATGTAGTTTTAATAGAATAATAAATTTAGAATGTCTAGATTGATTGGACGGCTAAGAATATAATAATTCTTGCCTAAATATTTAAAGAATCCATATTACTGTTTACTCAGCTCTACTTCACTTAACATTTTTGTTCATTAAACAATACATTGCGATCTTTGAAGATTAAATATCCTATTTTGATATTTCAATATAGTATAATAAAATGAGTAATATGGGCATATGAAGATGTTAAACTGCTGCATTTTAATCTTAAACACTTAATGCTTTCTTTTGAAAGGGATCTCATGCAACGTTTTATAGCCATATTACTCATTTTAATTTGTTAATTAACTAAGCAGCAACGATTGTCCCATTAATTGCATCTTATTAAAGCTAAACAAAAACAAGTTTGAATCAGCAAAGACTAAAACGAAATACCTAACTAATAGAGATTTAATCCACACAAGTTATATCTTTCACACTACTCGTCTAATTATGCAAGTCCTAGAATCCCCAAGAAACCCTCAAGTTCCAGAACCAAATTCTCAGATGAGTATGTTTAGATTTGTATATAATTAACAATCAGCAAATGCAAATATATATGAATAATTACCTGGAGAAGAGAGTTCCACAGTCGCATCTGTATTCTCTGGTGCCACAAGTCTTAGAATGTGCTTTCCAATCAGACTGAACGGCGTATTTCTTGGAGCACTTTTCGCACTTCCACTTCTTCTCGCCGTGCTTTCGAGAGTAGTGTTTCTTAATTCCAGTGAGGTCACCCAGAGCCCTTGAAGGGTCATGGTGAACACATGTGGGCTCGGGACACAGATAAACCTTTCTCTTTGGCTCTTTGTTTGTCTTCTGCTTTAGCTTCCATGGAAGGTTGTGTCCTCTTCTGTGGAGTTGCAAGTTCTGCTCTCTTTGGAACCCTTTGTTGCATACCTCACATATGAACCTGTTTGTCGCCATTAATGTCTTTGGAGATAGAGCTATCACCTCCGCATCTGGATCTGTGCGTTCTCACAGAAAATGACAAACCACAAAAAGTTAGAGATTGCCGTACTACTGTATCCATGTGCTCATCAAGAACTCAAGAAGTAAACCAGAAAAAGGAGCTCAAACGTAACTGTGTTGATGATGAGAACATTAATTATTGCAGATGAATCAAACGAGAGTTTAATTTTATGTGATGGAATTGATATACATATATATATATATATATATGAGAACTGCATCAGATAGGGGTACTTGCTTGGTGTTCCAGGTTGATTCCTTCGTTTCTTTTGAGGGACTACAGTGTCTGGAGCAGTCGAGGAAACAGCTGTGGAGGATTGATGATGTTGTTGTTGATGTTGCTGTTGTGTCACTTGATGAGTTGGGTTTTCTTCTCTGATTCCGAAGAACGGTGAAGACGAGGAAGCAGCAGACATGTTGTTGTGGAAAGTCAAGCGAACCGAATCTGTAAGGAAAATTAGAATTAAAAAATCTTGTGAGAGAAAGAAATGAATAAAAGCAGAAGAAAACGAAGAAGAAGGAAGAAGAAGCTAATTAAGAAAAACCTGAAGTGTGTAAGTATGTGTATGTTTGGGTTTATATTTTGTGGTTAATTCTATCCCAGATCTGATTGTCTATCAGAAGAAAAGAAAAGACTTTTTCTGAGAGAGATTATAAAACCCTGAAAAGAGGAGGAATAAAAGAATCAAAAGAGGAGACAGCTAGAATCCGGAAAGGAATTAGAGAGAGAGAGAGAGAGAAGAAAACAATGGCTGTGCTGAGCCTGTAAGTAGTGAGAAAAATGTATGTATGTATGAGTATGAATATACCTACTTATTATTAGCCTGTTTTTCTCCTCTGGCGATTGTTTTGTTCTGCATAAAATTTAGCCCTCTGGTTTGTTATTCCTCAATCATTTGACGTCTGTCATGTACATAAATAAATAATACTACTCAACATCTTCCACCCATACTTGTGTATGTTGAATAATATTGTGAAGAAGAAGTTAAAGAGAGAAATTAGAGAAGAAGAGAGAATAAAAAGGGGGTTAATAATAATAATGTCGCTGTTGAACAGGCTAGCCACTGTGAGCATAGCAGAATTGAAGATGATGGGTTTGGAAAGTTGGGGGCCACCAACCAAGTAGCCAAACCCCTTATCATCTCTCCTTCTCTTATTCCCATCCTCATCCATCCCTCCCCCCCTCTCTTCTATCTCCCCCTTAATCTCTCCCACAACTCTTCTTCTCTTTACGTATATATTACTATAATCACACAATATCTCTTCGCTAGCATGTGTATATATATATAGTTTCCATAATGCACGGAGCTCAACATAAATTTGTTAATATTTGTACTAATCAAAGAGCAATCATCACTAGCCTTCACAAGTTTGAGTCCTATGTATGAAGAAAATTATCCTTAGGTTAGGTTAGCTTTACATCTAGGGGAAACCTTTGTGAGGCCTAAAGGAAGGAATACAATTATAAAAAAAATACTCTAAAAAGTAAGCAGCATGTAATAACAAGTTATGATATAGGATATGACAATAAATCTATAGCTGCTAATTTGTTTGTGGGACTGCTTAATAATTATATTTTTTATTTGAGATTTCATGGTAATTTTTCCCTACACTTACATGATCCAATCTTACTTAATTTAGCAATAAAGTTTTTGTTATTAGCCCTACATGGGGAAACTCACAAGTGAATATGGTATATAAACTCAAGAGTCCATCACTCCAATAGGCTAGTCTTTTGGATGCACTCTCCCTTTTAAACTTATGGTTATGACCACAGTTTTCAAAAACAAGTTGGTATTATAAAAAAAAAAATCTACCATCAAATTATAGTATATTGTTATAGGAATAATTTGGTTATACTCTACATATATTCCTAAGTAGCGTGGAATATTCCAATTGAAGTACTTGTGAATTGGTAATATGCATGAGTAAGTGAAGTTAGAGAGAAAGACAAGTCCCCCCTTTGATTCTGTTTCACTTCCCAAACTCAAAAGTAATTAATTAATTAAATCACAGAATCTGATTTAGTGTGGACTTTTAAGTATACCTAGCGATACAGAAGTGGCTATGAGAAATAATGCTACTTAGCATACATAAAAGTGTCAAACTGTTTGTACTCTTTTCCATGGAAAAGAAAAAACACAAGAAAATATTCCATTTATAAATTGGCAATACCTTATGGGCTTTTCTTTAAACATAAATATCGTCAATATATATTATATAATATGAATTTTGCATAAAAAGTGTAGTATTCATGAATTAGGATAGTGAATAATAAAATAGAAAAATAAATACTATAAGTTGGCTTTATTTTTATTCAGCTGAATTTTTTTAGCGGGAGTATTGATATGTGGCACTCTAAAGATTTAACCAATAACTTCTCTTGCTTTATCTCCAGTGGGTTTCGTTTTATTTTATTTAAACGGCTCTTATAAAAAATTGTGAGGATTTTAAGAGTAATTAAACATCTATCCTCTTTGTCAGCACACCTATGATTCCATTCGTTTTCTAATGGAATAAATGTTGGAAGGGTCCCCTCTCATACAATAATTTTGCCGATAATATTTTTAATACATATATAATAAAATTTATTAAGACTTTGGATCTTCTGGTGTCTTGCTCCCAATTTTTATAAATGATGATATAAAAAAGAAAAAAGAAAAATTAGAGTGCACGTGAAAGAGTGAGAGTTAATTGACTGCTTAAATTAAAATTGCCTAATACTAGTAAGTTGTATATTAAAAATAATTCTAGTATTATTGTTTTATCAAACATTATAAATTTAATATATATATATATATATATATATAATTATTTTAAATATCGATACGTTTGACGTATTGGGAGTTTGTACAGTATTTGTTTGTTTTGCTGATTAAATATTGGCAATATATAGGCTACTAAAGTGGTTGACGTTCATTACCCAAAACGTTACATTGCACCATGGTGTTGTTTATAATGTGTTATATATTTGATATTTATCACAATTCACACCTAATATTAATTAAATTTTCATCTGATCTTATTTTATTTTAAATTTTGATAAAATAGGTTATGATAGGCTTTACAATTCTAAATGCACAGAAACTTAATATTTTTATTGTACTATGAGCTTCTTGTTAGTTGCAAGAATCAAATAAGTGGAAGACAATCGTACATTTCCAAATCAAAATGGTTCCATTATTTTTTTTTCTAGAATTAATATTGAAATTGCCATAATTAAAGTAGTCAAGTTAATTATGGGCGGACAAACTAAACTCTCAGGTTTTTTATTATTACTTTTAAATTTTAATGAAAATTATTTGCTTTTTGATGAAAAATGTTTATTATTTATTATATTGTATTATGATTATTTTCATAATAAATGTCATTTTTTTTGTTGGAAGGTCCGCATAACATTTCTTGTAGGAAGAGGATCCCTTTTCTATTTGATGTAAAAAGAGAGGTGTAATCCATCTAAATGTGTAATTAACTCTCAATACCGAGTATTAATTATAATTTTTTTATTAATTATTAATTCAATTATTTGAAAAATATTTTTCTTTTATTTTTTGCTTCTGGGAAAACTGAAATTTGCCAGATTTTACATCGATCAACGCTACTAGTTTTACATTTCATAATTTACTAGCTAGTGCGTACGTAAACAAAGAGAATAAATCATGATAATTCTCTTATATGCTCTCACATCCTTCTCAATTAATGTTTTATTGAAAAACAATTAAATCAAAGGCAAAATAAATTAGTTTCGACATTGTCTTGATGTGAGTAGGAATGACGATATTATAATAACATTCAAATAAAAAGATATTATGCTAATATTCATCATCACTGACTTCATAGAACAACAAGGGAACACTACGTGATATTTGAGAATAAATATAATTAAGATCTCGACATTAATTCCTACACATTTCTTAATAATCCATTTGACGCGTATCATAAAACTCCTCAAACTTATCCAAACATGACGTCGTTTTGTTTAAGATATATAGTTTTTATTATTGGACCACAAGTGAAATCATTGGGTTTATCATTATTACTCCTTAAATAACAAAATAAATTCCACTAAGGCAAATCTAAAAAAAAACGTTTTTGCTAAATATTCCTCATTTTTTCCTTATATATTATTTTAGCAATCCTAGATATATACATAAAAATCCTTAAATGCTTGAAGATCATGAAAGAAAATTCACCTATTGTGAAAGGACAATTTTAATTTACACTATTTATGTTTAAATGTGGCCGTAATGAGCTTAATCATAAAAGAGATGGCGCGAGAAAAATGTTATGCTTCAGCAACTAGAACTTAGAAGGCAGTTTCTACACAAGACCTAATAGCCTTAATTAAATTTGTCGTGGAGGTTCTCAAATGTATGACCTAATTATAGAGTTTATTTTGATTATAAATATAAGTTATTAATATATTTTATCTCTTAAATTTATAATTTTTTCCTAAATTTTTTAATTGCACATGTTAAAAGAGTTTATATTAAAATGTAAGTAATTTTAATATAAATGATTACATGGAGTATTTTATAAGGAGACCAACATGCCTATTTTCAAAATAATTAATTTAATTAATTTATTAGAAGTTGAATTTTTTTTATTGGAAGTTGAAAATTAAGATTCAGATTCGACGGCATGTGTTTTAATTTGGTCAATAAAGTCGACTTCAATCTAAAACATATATTTTCATTAGTTGAGGGTGCTCTATCTTAAACAGTAAGGCAAGTTCATCATAGGGAATATGAGTTAGAAAAGCTTATTATTGTTACATTAGACTTAAGATTGTATCATATATAGGTGGCATTAAAATTGCAAATAATTCACTTCAAAGTGTTGGATAAGCATTTTTTGACTAATTATTATATACATCTTTGATCATTCTTGGGCTCTGTATTATGTAAAGTTAATAAAATTAATATATATATATGAATTTAAATTAAATTCCGTACGTATATATAGATATAAAGTAAATATAATGATAGATTGGACTTTTGATTATAGTCACTAATTTGAGCGATCATGAAGTTTTCTGACCGTAATCACAATCATTGTAATTAGGACCATATATTTAATTTTCTACTCTAGAGAAGCCATTTTTAACAATCATAATTTTAATTTTTCCGCTCTTAATCTCTATTTTGATCCTCGTTATCTCCGCTTCTATAGGATTCTACGTCCAAAATTATTTTAAATATGTATGATCCTTGCCAAACTTGTATGTAGATGAAATTAATTGGGTAGGAAATTAAATGTTTTATAGTAGCCCTACGAAAAGATAGATAAATAAGTAAAAATATTATGTTAAAATTCTATTTTTAAAAATTTTATTAGCCAAAAAAATTGATATATTTTTATAAATAAAAGGTACTGAAAGATTTTACATATAAAAAGTACTTGTACTAGAACTCAAATTATTCTTATAACTAATAAAACTTTTAAACATAAATTTTTTATCAACTTTTTAAAAAAAAAAAACACCAAAAAAGCACAGAGAGAGATGGAAGCAGTAAATTTGAGGCATGTTTGTTTATAATCTGGAGCTCTCAAAAGCAATGGGACACACCCTATCCAGAACTTGAAAGTTCTTGCGGCTTCAGATCATTGCCATGGCGGTGGGGTGGTGTGACATACACACACACTGATTTGATATATATGGAACCCACTTCATATCTCTTTCAGTGTAACAAGTGGTCTCAAAACCCTAGGCTTTCCTGATCAGGAATCTTATTTTATATATATATACCCTTATATATAACAACATTATTATATATATTGCATACTTGTAAAGGTATTGATAATAATATATTAATTGCTCATTATTTATTTTGAAATATCCAAAATAGAAATACTCCTCTTATTCTCCTCTAAACACACATACACACACACACACAGGCACAGTCTTTTCTTTTTTTTCCTTCGACAAGTGTATCAATCTATTATGATTCTAAATAGTACGAGTTTAAAAATATTTTTGCCTTGAATTGCCTCTGGGTTGGAGTGTATGTTTTCCTGAACTTAGGATTTTATCACTGGTTAATAATATACTATTATTCTTCGCAGGAAATAATGAAATACCTAAAAAATTGCCTTGTACTTATTTGTAAAAATGACAAAAAACAAGTGGGATTTTTATAAAGTTCACAAAAATAAAGTTTATATTCATCCGATTTTTAATATATAACTTAAAATAAAAAGGAAATTAATCTTGATCTAAATATAAGACATATTTTTTATATTTATTATTTTTTTAAAATTATTCCTATTAATACTCTCTTAAAGCAATGAAGGAAGATATTAAAGAAGATGATTAGTGTATTTTAAAAAAAAATATATTATATTAACTAATTTTTTAATTTAATTAAATTAGTTAAATATATATTATATTAAAGACAAGAGGATGGGGGAGGAGGAGTCCATTATTATGTAATGTTTGTGGGACTAAGAAAACTACTCTCTTTGGTCATTACTGTTAGCACTTCAATGAGAGGAAAAGGAGTTCGATGTTTGAACTCTAAGAATATCTCAACAAAAATATCATAAATAAATACAACACAACCTTACATTTATGATCCATCTATTTTCATTTTCAAAATTATTAAAGCTCTTTAAGATATGTATATCTCAGTGTTGACAATGACATACCTACATACATATATATCCACACACACATTTCCCAAATTAGCTTATACACCAATAATTAGAAAATTGATCTTAGTTTAAAATATAAGACGTATTTTTTAAATTTGTTAAATCATTTTCAAATTATATCTGTTGATAGTCTCTCAAATCAAGTAAGAGAATGAGGGAAGAAATTAAAGAAGATGATTAGGGCATTTTAGAAAAAATATACTATAATAACTAATTTAACTAATTTTCTTAATTTAATCAAATTAGTTAAATATGTCATCTATTTATGATTGAAGGAATATCATTTATAAAGAATCAAGAATTTTTGTTTATCTTTGTTTTTATTTTTTGGTTAATAATTGCACAATTTTTAATTACATCCTCTTGACTAATTAATGAGAGATAAAGTGAGAAGGGTCAAGAAAAATATAAAAATGCAATCCATTTCTTAGAATTGCTCGATTAATTGCAAGGTGTTATAAAAATAAGAAAGTGAGAGAGTAGAAAGAATAACAAGATAAGATTTAGAGATGAGAGAAATGGAAGGACAAGAGAGAATTCCTCATATGCTTGTATATTCACTTGTCCAAATGTCTTCTACATAGCCACTATTTATAGGCCACGCCCATTAAAGACTAAACATAAGGTTACAAAAGATTAAAGAGGAATAAAATGTCATTAACCATAAGAAACCCCTCTCAAGTCATTCATTGAGGAAGTTATAGGTTTATGGCATAAAAGGAAGAAGGAATCCTAAGAGGAATCCCAAGAGGTATAAGTTTTATGGACATCCACATGTATAAGAATATTTGTAACACTCCCCCTTTGATGTCCATGACAGATATTATGCCTCATTAAAACCTTACTAGGAAAAATCCATTGGGACAAAAACCTAGTGAAGGAAAAAGAGTACACAATATTTATTTAGGTTGCCTTATAAAAAAAATATTTTCAGGAAAATCCAATGAAAAACAAAATCCTTAAAATAAAGAGTACATCAAGTACGTGTTTACTCCTCCTGATGACGTTGTCAATTTATGTCTTTGAATCTACGTATTCCAATACCATACACTAACTTCTCAAATGGCTTAGTTGGTAGTGTCTTGGTAAACAAATCTGCAAGGTTGTCACATGATCGAATTTGCTGAATATCTATATCACCATTCTTCATAAGATCATGAGTGAAAAAGAATTTTGGAGAAATATGTTTTGTTCTATCTCCTTTGATATATCCTCCTTTCAATTGAGCTATGCATGCTGTATTATCTTCATATAATACTGTTGGAATCTCTTGTTCTGGAAGTAGACCACTCATTCTTTGGATATATTGGATTACTAACCTTAGCCAAACACATTATCGACTTGCTTCATGAACTGCAATGATTTCTGCATGATTTGATAAGGTAACTGATAAAGTTTGTTTTATCGAATGCCAAGATATAGCTGTACCTCCATGTTGGAAATCGTGCCCTAGGGGCCAATCATTGTCTTATGAACATTATTGATTTATGAATTTATTAATTGAGTTATCATATTATTTGCATGTTTACTATGATGACCATCCTTGGATAATTCATGATATTATCCTAAATGTCCCTGGTCGATCATCTATGTGGGAGTACAGATGAAATAAGACGAGTATGACTTTGAAGATGTATAGAGATAAAAATCAAAGTCATAAGCACATGTAAGAGTACAGGGTGTTGGACCGACTCGCTATGAGAGAACTGCATGGGTAACGTCATAAGCTTCTCTCATATACAAACCATGTCAATATGCCCTTTGACCTGAGATCATCATGGATTCCTACATGACAAAATGCTCAGCTTTGACCTAGTCAAAAGTCACTTTTGACCGAGTGATCATAAAGACTATGTTCGAGCTTAGTGGTTTTTCATGCGGAGGAATGTGAATGGTCAAGATGGAATTTGTCCCTCACATTCGTGGAGAGATATTACTGGGCCCCTCGATGAGTGAGTCTGAGAAATGTATGGCCATACTGTAATGGAAAGGTAGTTCCATTTCTATAGTCAGACTACTCAGGGATCGAGAAAGTAACGGTCGGGAATAGGAGGATGACATTATCCATGCCTCATCCATGACCAAAATATCGCGTGACAGAAGGGACATGATATGGTTGTATAAAAGGTTACATCGTTTATCGATCCTCATATGATTTGGGTAGTTGTTATGTCTTGCTAGAGACCGCTTGCGACTTGTGGGCTAGTATAGCAAATGGCCCACTGCCAACTTCATATGGGCCTACAGGGTCGCACATAAAATAGCCCAACACGAGCTATGATGTCCAGATTCATTGAATCTAAGACATGTCCACATTCAATGAAAGATCCAGGTGAATGTATATATATTTATTTATATTTATATTCGTATATATATAAATTCGTATATATATATATATATATTATATATATGAGATATATGAGATTTAATTTATAAGGATAAATTAAATCCCTATCACGTTTGAATTCGAAATTCAAATTGATAGGATATCTCATATAAGAGATATTTATAAGATTTAATTTATAAGGATAAATTAAATCCCTATCACGTTTGAATTTGAAATTCAAATTGATAGGATATCTCATATAAGAGATATTTATAAGATTTAATTTATAAGGATAAATTAAATCTCTATCACGTTTGAAATTCGAAATTCAAATTGATAGGATATCTCATATAAGAGATATTTATAAGATTTAATTTATAAGGATAAATTAAATCTCTATCACGTTTGAAATTCGAAATTCAAATTGATAGGATATCTCATATAAGAGATATTTATAAGATTTAATTTATAAGGATAAATTAAATCTCTATCACGTTTGAAATTCGAAATTTAAATTGATAGGATATCTCAAATTTGATTTATGGAAATAAATCAAATATAACTCAGTCTCATCTTTATTTAAAGTTAAATAAATAGGTAATTAAATCTGTGGGACGGATTTAATATTATTTTATTTAATTAGTTTCTTATAAAATTATACAATATATGATATTGTATCAATTCGGAATTAATATAAGATTAACTCCAAAATCCAATTATGTTAAGTGGAAAAACGCATAGCATCCTCTATATCTGATTGGAGGAGCTACGTTTGAAAATAACACAGAACACAAAAGGCCGAACGAAATCTGCAAAAGGTTTGCAGACAAGAAACTGCTGAAATAGAGATGGAGACTTGTGAAAGCCTTGGAGGGACAGGAGACGCTAGCACGTCGTTCGTGGTTGGAACGCTGTTCGTGTGGATACCAGTAGAGGAAGCCGACCTGAGGCGTTGACTTCTTGTGATCGGAAAGAGACCACCGTCCGTGGAGAGAATCTGTGAAGGTCGCTGAGGAACACTCCGTCGATTTCTTGCGATCAGAAAGAGATCACCACCCACGTAGAGAAGCTGTGAAATTCGCTGAGCAACACTAAGGGTAATGATTCTTTCCACTTGACTTAAACACATACGGCAGATCCTGGCAAGGAATGGAAAATTTTTAAAGTTTATTTCCGCTGCGTGTCTTCTAATTCCTTACACTCCACAAGTAAATAAATATCCTGTCTGAGATATACCTTTATGTGGATCTAATAAAAATCCTGCATCTGCATAACTAATCAATTGTGATTCGGATTCATTAGAATAAAATAATCCCATATCAATTGTCCCTCGAAGGTATCGAAATATATGTTTAACTCCATTCCAATGTCTTCTTGTTGGAGAAGAACTAAATCTTGCCAATAAACTCACAGCAAATGCAATATCAGGTTGTGTTGAATTAGCAAGATATATTAGTACCCCTATAGCACTAAGATATGATACTTCTGGACCAAGAAGTTCTTCATTTTTCTCTTGAGGGCGAAAAGGATCTTTTTCTTTAACTAGCGATCTTACAACCATTGGAGTAGTTAATGAATGTGCTTTATCCATATAAAATTGCTTCAATATAGCTGATTGATGAAGAAACACTCCATTTGTTAAGTGTTCGATTTGTAAACCGAGACAAAACTTTGTTTTTCCAAGATCTTTCATTTCAAATTCTCTTTTTAAACAATCCACTGCTTTTTGAAGTTCTTTAGGAGTTTCAATTATATTTAAGTCATCCACATAGACAGCAATTATAACAAATTCTGATATGTTCCTTTTTGTAAAAACACATGGGCTAATTGAGTCATTTTTATAGCCTGCTTTCAACAAATATTTACTTAGACGGTTATACCACATTATTCCAGATTGTTTTAATCCGTATAAGGATTTATGCAAACGAATTGCATAATTTTCTCGAGGATTCTTACATGCTTCAGGCAATTTAAATCCTTCAGGGATTTTCATATAAATTTTAGTATCTAAAGAACCATATAAGTATGCTGTAATAATATCCATTAGACGCAGATCAAGTCTTTCATGCACTGCCAGACTGATTAGATATCTCTACCACAGGAGAATATGTTTCTTCATAATCAATGCCAGGTCTTTGTGAAAAGCCTTGTGCCACAAGTTGTGCTTTATATCTAACAACCTCATTTTTCTCATTTCGTTTTTGCACAAAAACCCATCTATATCCAACTGGTTTAACACCATTTGGTATTTGGACTACAGGTTCAAAAACTTCACGTTTTGAAAGTGAATTCAATTCTGCTTGAATTGCGTCTTTCCATTTTGGCCAATCATTTCTATGTCTACATTCTTCAACTAACCTAAGTTCAAGATCCTCACTTTGATTAGTTATTTCAACAGCAACATTGTATGAAAAAATATCATCGACGACTATATTTTCTCGGTTCTACCTTTTTCCTGTATTGACATAACTTATCGAGATCTCTTCATTATTTTCAGGTACCTGGACCTCTTCTGGGGTCTTTTGATTTGTTATGTCCTGGGTATCTCCTATAAGATCAGCCTCCTCAATTTGACCATCTTGATTGTCTACTCTTTTTTTTTAGGATTTTTATCTTTGGAACCGATTGGTCTACCACACTTCAAACGTGGTTTAGTTTCATTTGCACTTGCTACTTGTCCTGCTGGGACATCAATTTGAATTAGAGTATTTTCAGCTGGAATATGATATTTAATAATTCTCTTGGAGTCAGTAAATGCATCTGGCAGTTGATTTGTAATATTTTACAAATGAATTATTTTTTGAACTTCAAGCTCACATATTTGTGTTCGAGGATCTAAATGAGACAACGATAATGCTTTCCATGTGATTTCTTTATCCAGCTGCTTATTATCTCCCCCTAATGTTGGAAAATTTGTCTCATCAAAATGACAATCATCGAAACGTGCCGTAAATAAATCTCCCGTTAATGGTTCTAAATACTTGATTATAGAAGGAGATTCATAACCAACATATATTCCTAACCTTCTCTGAGGTCCCATCTTTGTGCGTTGTGGTGGAGCAATTGGGACAAATACCGCACATCCAAAAATTCTAAGATGAGAAATATTTGGCTCTTGACTAAAAGCCAATTGTAATGGGGAGAATTTATGATAACTTGTTGTCCTTATGCGTATAATTGTTGATGCATGTAAAATTGTATGTCCCCAAGCTGAAATGGGAAGTTTTGTTCTCATAAGTATTAGTCTAGCAATCAATTGGAGGCGTTTAATTAATGATTCTGCTAAACGATTTTAAGTGTGGACATGAGCAACAGATTTCTCTACTGTTATTCCAGTTGCCACGCAATAATCATTAAACTTTTGCGATGAAAACTCACTCGCATTATCAAGACGAATTGTCTTAATTGCATATTCTGGAAATTGTGCTCTTAATCGAATTATTTAAGCAAGTAATCTAGCAAATGCTAAATTACGTGTAGATAACAAGAACACATGTGACCATCTTGTAGATGCATCTATTAAAACCATAAAATATCTAAATGGTCCACATGGTGGATGAATAGGTCCACATATATCCCCTTGGATACGTTCTAGAAATGCAGGGGATTCTACCCCAACTTTTGTTAATGAAAGTCTTGTAATTAGTTTGCCTTGAGAACAAGCAACACATGAAAAATCTTTAAATTGAAGAATCTCCTGGCTCTTCAATGGATGTCCATGTGAATTTTCAATAATCCTTCACATCATAGTTGATCCGGGATGGCCTAACCGGTCATGCCAAATAATGAATGTATTTTTATCAGTAAACTTCTGGTTTACTGTAGCATTTGTTTCAATTATACCAATATTTGTATAGTATAAACTAGAAGATAATGCAGGTACTTTTTCAAGAACACATTTTTCTCCATGTCTAACAATTGTAATATATAGATATTCAATATTTTTATCATCTATAGTCTCAATATGATACCCATTTTGGCGGATATCTTCAAAACTTAATAAATTTCTTTGAGACTTAGAGGAATATAAAGCATCATTAATTATAAAATTTGTCCATTTGGGTAATATTATCATTGCTCTTCCAGAGCCTTCAATTAGTTTTGTATCACCCGCTATAGTATTGATGCTTACACAATTCATTGTCAAATGAGAAAAATATTTTTTATCTTTGAGTATGGTATGTGTTGTAGCACTATCTATGAGACATATATCTTCATTCTTGTGCCCAATAAAAGAGAGAGGAACATCCATATTCTTCATCAAAAGAAAATAAATGTATCAAAATATATTATTAGTAATAATACTCTTAAAAGAAGAAAATAAAAGTAAACATAAATAAAGCATAAAGCATAACTAAATTAAGATAAAATATAAATAAAACATAAACTAAATTTATTTCTCTAATCATGATTCTCAAAGAAATCAGCCACTTCTAAGTGTGACATAGCATCAAGGTCATCATATAGTTCATTGGTATCATCATTCTTGTATGCAAAATTTGCCTCAACATCATCATCTTGAAAAGTCATATTTTCTTCCATGTTCTTTGAATTCTTTTTTATGGAGGCTTGATAAAGCTTTGCTAGATGCTCAGGCGTACGACAGGTACGCGACCAATGCCCTTTCATCCCACACCTATAACATAAATTTTCCACAGTTTTTGAGGGACCACCCTTGTCTTTTTTCTGCCCTTCATTATATTTCTTCTTTTGGTGGGTATTTGGATTATAATTACTTCCACCACCATGAGGACGGTAATTGCCACGTCCCCTACCACGGCCACGACCGCGACCGCGATCGCGACCACGACCACGAGCATAAAAATCAGTACGTTCAGTCACATTCGCTTCAGGGAATGGAGCTGATCCAGTGGGACGGATCTCATGATTTTTCATTAACAACTCATTATTTTGTTCAGCCACAAGGTTGAAATTTTTTTCTCTAATAAGTCCTCATCTGTTATTTTCTCACCACACAATTTCAGTTGAGAACTTATTTTAAAAACAGCTGAATTATATTCAGATACAGATTTAAAGTCTTGCAGCCTCAAATGTAGCCATTCATAACGAGCTTTGGGCAAGATTACCGTCTTTTAGTAATCATATCGTTCTTTTAAATTGTTCCACAATTCTAACGGATCTTTTACCGTTAGGTATTCAGCTTTTAGCCCTTCATGTAAATGGTGGCGAAGGAAAATCATGGCCTTAGCCTTGTCTTGATTGCTTGCTTCATTTCTAGGTAAAATAGCATTCCCTAGACCTTTGGCATCTAAGTGGATTTCAGCATCTAAAACCCAAGACAGATAATTTTTTTCTGAGATATCAAGAGCAGTAAACTCGAGTTTTGTCAAATTAGCCATGGATCGAACTAAAATAACAATAACAATTAGAATTCTAATAAAGTTCATTAGAAAAATATGATAATAAAAACATAAATAAATAAACAATATATATTCAACATAAATATAAATTCAATAAAAGTAACAAAATATAAATGGTATATATAAAAAAAATAACTATAAATAACTAAAAAATATATATAGTAACACACAAGCAATTAAATAAACAAAACAAAACAATAGAAACAACATAAATAATATAGAGAAAATAATACTACAATAGAAGTAACATAAATTAAATAAGTAATATAAATTAAATAAATATAAATAAATGTAATAAAATAAATTAAATAACATAAAAATACCATAGATAATATGTTACAATACATAGAATTAGAAATAACATAAATCAAATATATAAATAGTAATATAATATAAGTATTTCTTAATATAAATAAGTGAATATTATATAATTATAGTAAATATATAATAATGCTAAGAATACAAAGAAGATAAATAAATTAATTAAAATATAAATTAATAAATATATAGGGAGGGGAATTGGAAATGTAAACAATATATAGGGAAAAGAAAAAATATAAACAACACATATATGTAAATATATATAAATAGAGAATTAATCATAATATTGTATCAATATATCAAAAGAAGAAGAAAAATTAGAATAACACAATATTTTATATAAGAATAAAATATAATAAAGATAACCCACACACACATATCTAACAAAAAAAATTAAAATGGATATAAAAGAATAATAAATACGATAAAATATATAACAAATATATAAAAATAATATTTGCCCATAATAATTAAGATGATAATAGAAAATAAAACATATATGATAATTAGATAAAGAGAAAACTAATATCCTTTGTACATAATTGAACATAATATTATATGGATTGATAAGGAGTTCATACCTTAAATTTTTCAGAGCAATGTCGTACTGATAACGTGTTATAAAAATAAGAAAGTGAGATAGTAGAAAGAATAACAAGACAAGATTTAGAGATGAGAGAAATGGAAGGACAAGAGAGAATTCCTCATATGCTTGTATATTCACTTGTCCAAATGCCTTCTACATAGCCACTATTTATAGGCCACACCCATTAAAGACTAAACATAAGGTTACAAAAGATTAAAGAGGAATAAAATGTCATTAACTATAAGAAACCCCTCTCAAGTCATTCATTGAGGAAGTTATAGGTTTATGGCATAAAGGGAAGAAGGAATCCCAAGAGGTATAAGTTTTATAGACATCCACATGTATAAGAATATTTGTAACACAAGGTCCATTATTTTTTGTTTAGTTTCTCTAAATTCTTTGTTTTGCCTATTCATTGCTAGAAATTAACGGGTTGTTTGGTATAAGGAAATTGGAGGGGAAGAAAAATGTTTATGAATTGGATTTTAAAAATTTAAAGAAACGGGGTTAAAAGTATATAATTAATTTTTTTTATCTTTTTATCTTACATCTTCTCTTTATTAAAATTTTATAACCCAATTTTTTTCATTTTTGTTTTAAAATTCAACTCCTACGGATTTTCCCTCCCCTCCAAGTTCGTCAACCCAAACCACCCCTAAAGAATATGAATTAGAGTAGTCAATATTTATATACAGGTGGAAAATCTTGAGGGAAATAGAAAGAAAAGAGCAAATGAATTATATATATAGATATATAATACACAATCATATTCTTTTATAAAAATGAATTCATGAATATAATACACGATCTAAGGAGCAAGATACAAATCTTATATACAATAACCACATTCTTTTTACACACATATATTCAAATACACAAATGGAAATGATGAATCCAATAATCCGATTGAAAAAATTAATCAACTATTTTACATTTTGTTTGTTTGTAGAATAAACGTAGGAGCAGAGAGAGAATATAATAATTACACATACATTTCTCTTTCTTTATAAGAAAGCAAACTCCTAAGAGTGCAATGGTTCATATAGCGTTCTATAACCTAATTTTCATAATCAGATAAATATGCTAATTGGCTTTCTAAATCTACTCTTAATTTTTGTATTTTACGGATCCTCATTTAGGCTGTAAGAGGCTATATATTAGATTTAAACAAGTGCTCTCTTTTTTTTTTTGTGGGTTTTTCATACATACATATATATATATATAGCGTACCTTTTTTTATTTAACGGGTTTTTAGAGCACAAAGAAGTTTTGCCTCTTACAGCAAGTGTATTTTTCAGAATTTGAACTTGTTCTCACCTCTTCAAAGTTACTTACCACATTAACTATTCAAAACAAAAGGTTAAGAATCAAAGATATTGTTGTAACAATTTGTTTAGATGATTAACTCTTCAATCTATATTGAAACCACATACACATAAATAACGATAATGTGAACTTAAAATCCGTAATTAATTAGCCTAGCTAAAATGAACATAAAGACAAGGTGAGGAAAAGTATAAAATAAGGCAAGACGTACGTACGTACGTAGAGACAGGCAAAGTACTCACAAACCCAACATAAATTACCAGCTTACCTAACGTATATGGAGGAGGCAAGCAAGTCAAGATCATTAATTGAAACGACCAAAAGGCTATCAACAGTGTTAAATCCACATGTGTCTGTATATTATATACATATCAAGTATTGAGGGAGAGCAGTATTCTCTTTCAATTCATGTTCCTATTATAAAAGACCTTCTCTAAAATATAAATATGTAATTCTTATTATAAGTCACTAATTGGGGTACTAATTATTTTTAAACAAATTTAATGACTCAATCACTTCTCCTTAATTCTTGTAAAGTGGTTGGAGATGTTTTATGATAAATATAGAAGGAAACAGTTTCTAGCATTCGGCTCAAAGAATTACTTGGGGAAGTCACCAAAACGTACTTGTGCTCATTGTATTGATGAGCATGAAAGGATGACCCTTCATCTAGACTGTTCAAATTAAATTTAGATAGTTTAAATTTAAATTTATTTTATACTTTAATATAGAGTCTAATAAAAATGAATATATGACGGTTATTTTTTTAGAAAAAAAATATTATTAGAAAAATGAAAGTAAAAGATATAATATAAATTGTTCATAATGCAAGTATAGGCCCGTTTGGTTAGATTTTTGAAATGGGTTTATGAAAAACAAAGGATTTTGGACAGATTTTGGAAAATGGATTATAGAAAAAAAATTATGAAAAAAAAATTGATTATGCCTAAATGAGTATTTGGATAGTTATTATCAGAATGACTTTTGTGATTAGTAAATTATCAAAAAGGGTATCAGATTAAAAAAATAATTCCCTCTTCCTTTTTTCTCTCTTTCCTCCTGTTCTTTTTGGCGACGTCTGCTTCCATCATCAGAGACCACCATTGTCAAAAGAAAAATCAGTAGCAGTGACTAATGACCAGCGTAGGCCCAACAGCGACGCTCCACTCAATGGCCTACATGCCCTAACTTGGCAACGGAGCTTCACGGTGGAAGAAGAAGAAGACAAAAGAATAGATCGACGCAATGCAATCTTCAACCCTCCTAGCGACGCAACAGTAGAAATGGTGACAAAAAGGGAGAGAATAGAAGAAAGAGAAGAAGATAAGAAGGAGAAGAGAAGAGAAGAGAAGAGAAGAGAGAATGTGTAAGAAAAAGTAAGGGCAAAATAATAAGTAGATAGTCTATAAGCTCTTTTAATATTTCATAAGTTATTCCTATGAGTTTAATCAAAATTAGAGTTTTAAACTATTATTGAGTCTAAAATCCCTTTTAAACAAATATAATTATTTATTTTAAAATTTTTCAAAATTAAAGTTTAGACCATAAATTTTTTTAAAAATATAGGTTGGGTTACCCAAACACATAATTTAAATCTCATTTAGGAAGATGTGTGTGTGGGTGAAGATGTGCATGTGAGTGTGATGGTGACATTGGGAAGACATGTGAAGCCGCATCGCCCTGTGGACCCCTCTCTCTCTCTCTCTCTGGTAGTTTTCTTTTCATTTGGATCCAAAACTTCAAAGGTTGGGACACTATGCTCCTCAATACTAAGACCTGGACCATCCTTCATATACAAGCAATATTCTCTCTCTCTCTCTCTGGTTTTTTTATTCAAATCCCAATTTTTTTGTATGCATTATTCGACCCTATATGCCACTATATTCTATAAATTTTTAATAAGTGACATTGCTTATAAATAATAAATAATATGTGGCTGGCTCCTAATCTAGTTTAGATTTATGTTTACATCTTTTAATTTAGAGAGAACTTTAACTTTCACTTGGTAGCTATCACTCTATCCATGGTGTTTCCATGTTTTAACTTAGAAGTAGGATCTATTATTATGTATATATATCTTTTTTTTTATTTAAAAAACTCTAGAGTTTCATCCATATTCATTTATATGATTAATGAATTATCTTACTTTATAATCCATTTAGTACTCTAAAGTACTTTTCTAATAGCACAAAGTATCTAAAAGTATATCTTTTGTACAATTTATCCCTTAAAGTATTTTCTCAGCAATAATGAGCAGCCTAAATTTAAAATACTGAGTACTATTAAAAAATATTTTAGAATGTTAGATATATCATAAATTAATAAAAAATATTTTATAGTATGGGATAGATCACAAATTAATTTAAGATATTGAGTGCTATTAGAAAAATACTTATCTCTATGGCTTCATGACAATTATTTGTTATACAGAATAATTATAACATAATCTTCATTGTAAAAAGTAAGAACCTAAAGTAAAGCAATCTCAGAGAGAAAAGTTATAAAAGCTGTACGTTATTGAAACCATTGAATTGTAATTCATAGTATCTATAGCTCTTCATAAAATCTACACCATTGAAATCAGACCAAAACAATCTAAAGGTGTGTTTGGGCCTCCAAATTGTCTTCTCAACCGATATAACCTATTTTTTTTTATTAATATTGATGTTTGGTTTACCGTTTTTTCAACCTGACTTTTAAGTACTTTCAGAATGAAACTACTTTTTATATAGCCACTTCTTAACTTGTAGTTTCTTCATCTTAACTTCTATCTAACTTTTTTTCTTTGCAAAAGTCAATATAAATATAAATCACATTACACTATCGTATTTCTACCCAATCTAACTTCGCAAAAGTTAAATTGAAAAAAAAAATTACTTCTTTTATACTAATCCAAACAAACCCGTAAATCTCTCTCTATCTCACCCTCACATGCATATGAATATCTTTTTAAAATATCAAAGAGATGCATTATGAGTGTCATAGTGATGCATTAGGAGCAGCAAGGTGATGCAACAAATATTGAAGAATGACATAACATCCTAACAAACCTTGGCAATCTTCCTCTTTGTTTTCCTAAGATGTCCCTTTTGCCACCTCCAGCTAAGATCTCTTCAATATTATACCCAAACCCTATCTGCGCATTTTTGTCAAATTCAAAATATAATCCTCCCTCCTATTCTTAATATAGATCACACAAAGAACATGTATTCTTTAAACACAAAAAAAAAATGAATAATTTGTAAGCATTAAAACCTCTTTTTTATTATTTAAAAATAATAACAAAAGCAAACTTGAGATTGTACAAACTAAAAAGGGTACGTTTCCATTATCTCTCCCTCAATATTTTCTTTCAAGATTCGGTGATGTGACAATTGGCCATTAAACAGAAAAAGTTTTAAATGGATCTAACCCTACATGAATTATTTATTTCTTAGAGATTGTCAATCCCATTTACATCCAAAACAGCTCCACTAATTAATGAATTATACATTACTCAATTCTAATTATTGTACACCAGCATGGAGGAAGCTTCCCATTTCATTTATCCTTTACAAATGAAGAATCATGGTAGGTAAGGATTCAACTTCAAACTGCTATATCGTAGGACCAAATTGAAAATCAACTCAACTCGTAGGCCTAAAATGTAACCTTTCCTATTTTATTAATTTTATACTATTTCACTTCATACAATCCATCTAATACTTCCTCTTATTCTAATTTCTATTTATAAGAATTAATTATTATTTTTTATATAAATTAAAAAAATTAAATAAATCAATTAATTATAACTATTATAAGAGTTGGTTAACTAATTTAAACATATTTAAGAGTATATAATATAAATTTATCTTAAAAATTATATTTAATTATAATTAATTTATTTTACCTTATTAATATATATAAAAAAAATAAACTAACTGTTATAATTAAAACTGACAAAATACAACTTACTATAAATTATATACTTAAATTCAAAAAGAAAATAATAAAATAATTTGATTTTTTTCCCAAACATATCTCTTCTTTCGTGTGATACAAATGAGTGAATTAAAACTGTTTATTGTTCTAACTCGTTTAATTAACAATTTACAAAATATTCTTAAACCATTAAATCACCACATCCTCTACTGAAACCTATAAAGCGTTCTATCATTTTGCATTTAAAACAATACATTATGATTCAGGTTGATCCAACACTGATCCTCATCAGACCTTCCATAATAGAGAATAGCCATTTAAGGTTACTCCGCATGAATTATTAATTGAGCAAAACAAGGAAGGAATGTTCCCTTGCAAGAAGAGAGTTTTAACTGGATTTCATTTCCTTATTTGACTTATGAATAAGGAAGGATTAGAAGATGAAGAATTTGACCAAACTTTCAAAACACTTCCTCTTTACAAGTTCCTCTAATTTAAAGATGTACTCAATCAAAAAAGATGAAAAAAATTAAGCAATGATATACTGGCATTGATCGTAGCCTTCATTCAGAATATATACAATTGAGAGTTAAATTAAGACTCCCATTTACCTCTTGAACACGAACCCATGTCAAAGAAGGAAAACGCATAACTACATAGGTAAGAACCATCAAACAGAAGTTCTCCAGTCTGACTTATCCAGTAATTTGGATTCATTCCCAAGTCATCAGTATCATAGAGTTTGCAAGTCCTGATTCCTCAAAGGTCACATTACTTTCATAGTCCAGTACTTTGGAAGATCCTGGAATTGATTGTGTCAACCGAAATTGCTTCGTCTCACCTTCTCCAAGTTGGGCGGAGCAGAATGACCACAGAAGCTGTGCAACGCAAGAGCCATTCATGAAAGTCTTACAGAACAAGAAATATACAACCCCCATAAAAGACAAATTTGTTTGCACCTGTTGGCGCAATAGAAGTCCTAGGTTTGGGTCCATTAGTTGACTAATCTATTTATTTCTGATTGAGATTCTTTCCTATCTTATAGAATTAGATTTGATTAGAATATCTTTTGGATTCATTTTGTTACTGGTTGCTACTTGATTCTGAGACCTGATAATAGCTATCTCTTCCCTATATTTTGTAACCTATTCTATTCGAATAAACCGAATGAGAAACATGCTTCTAATTTCGTACACGATAACAGCCAAAAAGACAGCTGCTAGATAAACTGGAACTCCAAAAAAATACAGATAATGGACAGGAGGAATCCCAAGTTTAAGAATACAAGCCCAATCAATGAAGACAAACGAAGGTTCCGACCAGAGACTGCTGAAACTTAAAATACATAAGCAAGTGATAAGACAAGTGAAAGGCATAATAAACTTGTGGCAATCCTGACCAAGCAACTTAAACTATGTTTAATGAAATGGACAATCCCGAGCAAACGCTCATCTTAGATATTGGATTAATGGTGGTCAGGGACCGAGGCTTCACTTCTTTTGGGTCCATAAAAAGCCAAAAAAGAAAGAACAAAAGAACGAAAAAGAAAGAAAAATTAACAGCAACCTTCTGGCATGTCTTCTCTTTCCCAAGGCTGACAGGCTCCCCAAAGATAAATTGTATATTACATTAAATCCAACACAATGCACCTCACATGCACAGTATTACAATAGAAAATAACCAAGCACAGAAAATTAGCATATATGCTCGTATTTTACAAGTACAAAAATATGCTTGGTAGCCCAGCAGTTAGTACAGTTAGTAATGACAATTCGTGTATGTCAAATGGTGTACATAATAAAACATTTGAAGATATGTTTACATCCGCAATGGTCACTTTTAAAAGCAGTCTTGCATGCCATGATCCCAAACAAAAGCACGAGATATCTAGAAACCTAGGAGGGAAGGAAATGCACACCAATAGTCACACAAAATAAGCACCGGATTGACAAAAACATAGCTGCACAGTCCAATGAAATCTTTCAGGTATGAAAGAAAACAATGTTTACCTGAATTGGATCAGTCCGCAAAAAGTTGCGTTGAACACGGTGTCCATCAGGAAGCCGGACGCCAACTCTGCATAGGAGGTTCTTATCACCCCTGGGTTCTTCGGGCAGGGGAGGGTACCTTGAAGGCAAGACAGTTTCTTGGCCCTGGTCAAGAGATTCAGAATCCTTATCTACTCCAGCCAATGCACTTGACTCTTTCATGCCTTCCATTGATAATGCCAAAGCTCTTAACACTTCCTCATCTTCTTCATTACTTTCATCTGAATAAAATAGGACTGAATTGTCAGATAAAGTAACATGATGATGACAACTTTACCAAAGATTATCATAATCAATTCAGCACTGAAGAAGAAAAACAGGAAAATACCCTCAAATACAACTAGAAAAAGAAATTAAGAAAAATACAGCATCAACAGAAAGCGGTAAGGTGCATCAAATTGAAAGACATTACAGATATCCGTTACACATACTGTTAACATGTAAAATAAAGCCTATAGGTAAATGAAAAGGATAGTTAACAATAAGAGCTAATTCTAAGATTGAGCGAATAAGTACAAATGGAAGATTACAAGAGACCTTTGATTTTAGGTGGGCTAGAACTTCCTCTTGGACGTTTGTGAGACAAAGTACTGTGATGATCCTTAGGGCCTGCATCCAAGAACGGTAGTACACCCTAAAATGACACAATTGAATTATAAAATCAGCCGGAAAAAAAAACAAATCAAAGATACGAGTTCAAAGTTAAATTAAACAGTGACAAAAATTTCTCATAATTCTTCCATGTAAGCTTTCCATAAGGCCATCACATGCTCACATGTATCACATACCTCCAATAAGCTTTCAGGTTGAACCATTCCAGACCAGCTGCGCATCTTTTGGCCAGTGATGGGATCAATTACAAGCACTATAGGAATTGAATCCAGTCTATAATAAGTGCATACTTTTCTACCTTCAGTTGTATCATCATAAACCTATGTTCACAGAAAGAATGAGGTGACAATGCAGAACTGTGTGACTTAAATATCCTGATAACATAATTCCCCGTACATTATGCACGAAATAACAGGTACACATCACAATAAGTTTAGACCAGAAAATACAAGACATATGTCTGAACTCAAAGTCACATTATTTTTCCTGCTCAAGGTGACCTATATGTCATAGTATTGTGAAAACTACGCTGAACCACTTGGTTTGACCAAAAAAGAAAAAATCGGTTTGTACCCTCCAGTTTGGTCCTCTCCCAAACTTTCCTCTAATAATAATCATGAGGTAGATGATGATCCTAGCTAGGATATGTAAGATAGAATAGATTAGACCATCACATGTCATAACCGGCCCATATCTTTATTCCTAATTTTTCTGCTTTTCCATTTCACCACATTACCAGTCTAAGAGACCTCAGATATAATCATGGAAGAGCATCGTATGACTTAGCATAGCAAGGCTTATGCATCACATGAATAAGTGAATCCGCATGAAAAGTGAACTATGCCATTTGTTAAGATATTGAGGAGCCTTTTTTTTTTTTTGTAGGGGGAGGTGTTGCAACAAACTGACCTGCCAGAATATAAAATTTGTGCTAATGGTCTGAGAGACAGCATCATTGGCCCAAGTATCTCGATTAAGCTTCAAAGCAACATAGAAATCAGTAAATGATAACATGCATTCTGTATGTTGTTATATGCGTTAGAGAAAGCACCAATAATATAATACCATATGTGAGCTGAATTCTTTGGTAGATTGTATATTCACTAAAAGCCATTTGTCCTCGGTGGAAGCAGCAGTTTTTGCCTGCACTTAGAGGCCACGGTAATTAGAATAGCTTTGAGCCTTTGACTATTAAGTGACCTTTTAAAGTAACAAGTATTCAATAGAGCATCCAAAAGTTATCAAGTTCTCTTGTAATTGAGATTACAAGATTAGTTTAAACATGATAAACATGGGCCAATTAATGAGGAACCGATGAAACCAATGCTTGTTTTAGGCTTTGAACCAGATGAGATGATGTGGCAACTTTACAAGAGCCTCAACATTAGCCTTCATTAATCACAAATTGATTGGATGTTGGATGTCAAAAGGAAACATTAGGTGAGCCATGGGTAAGCTGAACACTAGGAATTAGAATAAATAGGATTATAAATCTAAGAAAAACTCATCAGCAAAGTGCTTATGGGCATTGTTTGAGGAACCTAATAATTATCCAAATACAAGTCATACATATAAAGGGGCTCCTCTAGGATTAGGAAATTAGCATAAACTAGAATCTTCGGAATCCACTATTAGTCTAACTTAGGAATCTTATATAGCATATCATGAAATTAATATCCAACTCCAAAGCATGATAAATATAGCAAGTAAACTGGAAGCCTGATTTGCAAAGAATGTTGGTTGGTTAGTCTTGGTCAACGAGTACAACACCAAGTGAATTAACAATTAATATAATGCCTAGCGTTTTCAGTTCCTTCCAGTTTATACGAATGAATCAGAAAGATTTATTTTTAATCAAATCTTTAGATGTTACACTAGGACAAGTCTAGATCATCCATAGGCACATAGAATGATTTAGTGGGTATGATGTCCTACTTGTAGTCTCTAAAATTCTCCTTTAGCTGTCCCCATCAGGATCTAACTAAAGGCTGCTTGTGTTATGATGCATATAACTAGCAAGCAAGTCATTTCTTTATAAGTTCTCTACTTTAACATTGCAACTAAATCCTGGTCTGCCACAGACTAGACTTCAGCAGAAGCTATTGCAACAGCACATGCAACCGTTACTAACAATGCTTCTAAGCAACATCCTGCTATCATAAAAATTTTCTTCTAAGGAAAAATATATGTAATATTGCAATAGCCAAACACTGAAAACAAGGAAACCCACACATACCTTATCAAATGGACCAGTGAACATCAAATGAAAAGGAGGGCGATATAGAGAAGCAAGATTGTCCCGAGAACTCTCTGCTGTAGAGACGGCACCTTGCTCAGACTCCCAAACCCCTGGACGTCTCATTTCCTCTTCAAAATTGCGGAATGCAACTAAAGAGCTAGCTTCTTGAGAACGAGGCCCCATCCTTGATACTCTGCATAAAGGCCACAAAAAACAACTCAGTTAATAATTCCACAGACAAGAACCAACATTGCACATTAAGGACACAGAAAAAGATAAGTAAAGACAACATAACATATGATAGAATTGCTTTCTCTATTTGGTTCCTCATAAAACTTCCTTCTTAATTTGGTACCTCAGAAACGGGTAGTTTTCAATTTAATTCTTTCTCCCCCCCCCCCCCAACCACCAAAAAAACATAACAAAACAAAAATTGGCCCTCACAAATAAATTATTATCAATGATGTCCTTTTCAACAATATACTGGGGGATGAAGCGGCAGATGCGATTACAGGTAGCAATCACTTAATCACCAAATATTTAGATTAACAGAAGATTGAGAATCAGTTTCATTATTGATAACAATTTTATTTAAATTAGGTAAAACTATAAATTAGAGAATACCAATAAAGGAATTCTATGAGAAACCAAATTGGGAAACACCCAATCTGTAAGGGACCAAAATGGGGTCTAAATAAAAAGAACTCAACCAGTCCCCCAAAATAATTCGCTTATTTTTCTTATTAAAAATCATCAAGCAGGTAAAATAAAAGGAACTAACAGATCATAAAATCTTCATAAAGAGTTGTTGAAACCATACAATTTGCTATTCAAAACGCAAGACAAATGATACCAGTCTCAAGAAAAGCAATATAAATCAGAGCTTTGAATAATGGATGACCAGAATAACTGTTTGAACTGTCAGAACCATGCAACATGTGCTGGAAACTGTAATTTGCACTGTTCTAGTGATTCTTGAAAGCCTCAATCATGTTGGATCATACGCGTGACAAAGATGATTCATCAATGACCCAAGAACAGGACCCAAAGAGAAAAGGTGCAGGAAGCTGTCCTTTTTTAAGATAAAGGAACAGACTTAGAAGTCTTTCTGAGATCAAATCTTTTCAAATATAGGATGCTGCATTTCAATAAGGCGCAAAAGACAAAATGAGAGATAGAAGATGCAGCTTTCACTTGGTGTATAGAAAATGCAGCAGCTAATGTCTAGTGAGATTAAGTATATAGAAACATGTTTTTCATGTTTCAGGTAGCTATGAAACAGTGTTGAGACAAAAAGTATATCAGACATGCAATTCAAAGAAAGATAAAAGCACTGAATATACATCTTGATTGAAATAAATGGCTTCAACCACCAAGGATAGCAAAGGACAATTACAATCAAACATACCCATACAGCATTGGATCATCATAAAGGGTTTCCCTCCGAACAGGTAATGGAGGGCGTACTTCATCTCCATCATCACCAACACTACTTCCAATGGCAGTATCCTTTCTCAATTCACTGAATTAATTATAAAAGGAAGCAGCATTAAGAAAAACCAACAAATGATACAGGTTTGAACATAAACAATGGCAGTCAGTGCCTATATTACCTTGAAGGGTTATGTGATGGTGGTAGCTGTGGTCCTGCCCCACCTTCATTACCAATCAAAAACAGCTGGATCGCTTCCTCAAGTTTCCAACTTGTAGCCTGTTCAAACATCAACATTTAGAACTCTACTTGATAGTAACTTTTTCTCATCACTGACACTCATCTAGACAATGTAGAATACAATATTCCAGCAAAATAAAGGGAAAATGATAACTTTAAGGAGCATAGATGCTAAAAGTAAAATTCCAAGCAAGCCCAATTCATTTACAGCCGAGAAAAAAAATATTCTAGGTCAATAGATGCAGGAGAATTGGAAATATCAATTCTTTTTATAGTAAATTAGATTAGATGGTCAAGAGAAAAGATTCGAAATGGAAGGACCTGCAAGAACTGTCTGGCCGTATCTGCGGTTTGACCCTCGGCAATCTCTAAGAATGACGAGACCATGATCTGTTGATCGTTCGCGGACAATACTCCCTCCATAATTTCTCTCCGAATCGAAGCCCTGTGAGCTTCGATCTAGCGATCGGCCCTAGGGTTTCACAAGAGTGAAGCTCGTTTGGCTGGCACTGTGCTAAATTCGTCGAGAAAGTGGGGAAGTAATATAACTTGCCAACTTTTTTTACCTGTGAAGCAATAAGAAAAGCAGACAAAAACAATACATTTATACTGATTCATAGGGAAAAATCAAAGGTCAAAAGAGAAGAATTTTTTTATAAATAAATAAGAAGAATTTTAGTACAACCTTAAAAATTAAAAAAATTAAGATAATAATTATATATATATTAGTTTAAACGATAATTCAATTAAAAAAATTTGTAATGAATATGCAGAGCTCCCTCATTTTATTCTGATATGATATATTGATGATTTTAAAATAATTTGTTTGATTTGAAGTATTTTAAATTTTTATTTTAGATTATCCACACACAAAAAAATCCTTTCAGGTAAGATTGCCTCTGTCAACGTGCAATCTACAAGCCATTTTGTTACGGATTGTTAACATTCCTTGTGAACTGAGATCTGCATGTTATTTGAATGATAATTAATAATTAATAATATTAGGAAAGAGAGGGAATATACGGGTTTCAATCCATCGCACATATATTATCCTATAGTGCTATTTACGATATCGGATAATAAATAAAATCTTAATTTAATTTATATTATTTGATTTAAAAAAACCTCATTAAATATTGGGAACGTAGTGTGTGTAGACTTGGGACTCCTGAACCATGTTTTACATACATGGATCCAAATTATATAGAGAAAGAATTGTACTGAAGTTTAATAGAAGATAATTAATTACAGAAAAAATTCCTGAAATCATCAAGCAACTGCGTAATCTTAAAAGACATTATGTTAATAACATGACATTTTTAGTCCTAATATGGGGTGAAGCTGCCAATATCAGGTTTCTGCCAGAATGCTTGTGCTACATATTTCACCATGTAAGCTAACTGAGCGGAGAATCTAAGTCTTTTTTTTTTGTTGACTCTGAGAAGTTCATTTTAATTAATTTGTTGAGGTTGTTGACGGACATTTCCATCCTATTATCCTTTTATAATCTTCGGCGAATTTTGTACTGAGAAGAAAAGCATTGAATACGCTCAAGTTTTTATTGCATATATTCATTGAAATTACCCTGCTCTTTGATTACAATATTACTCAACCTTCAGCACCTTTGCAGGATGTTGAGTGTTACAGCAAACTTTGAAATGACATTTCAGGAATAGGAACTTGAATACTATTGGATACATTTTATTTTTTGCTAGTTTGGCTGATTGCTATATTCTCCTGCCTCTGTCCTTCATGGATTTATATTCGATAAAAACTAAAAATGTTTCAATGCAATATATTTGATATTTATCGAAATCATTTTCCATAAATTGAAATGGTTTTCGAAAAGATTTTCAAACTAGACTCTGACAGAATTTTATGTTTAATGTAATCATTATGAATAAATTTTTATATGCTTAAACTCTTTTTATATATTTTATAAAACATATTTCCATATCATTTCCAGCTAAAAACAAGATCAAACAGAGAGATTCATTTAAGAGCGAAATCTGTCAAAATGCTTAATCTCTATATATCTTTTATGAAACATATCTTTTATGCCTCCCAATTGTGATTTTCTCACCCACCAATTGTCATTCCTTCGTGTGTGAGTTGTTATGTCATGCCTAGTGACTTGGATTTGGTTCCCCATTATGTTGGGCAAAATTGCCCTCCAATTGTTATTTTCATACCCACCAGTTGTCATTCTTTCGTGTTAGAGTTGTTATGTTGTGCCCACTGACTTAGATTTGGTTCCCCATAGTGTTAAGGCCAGTGCCCTCAGTTGTTATTTTTCCCCTAGGAGTTGTTAGTCCTTTGTTTGGAGTTGTTATAGCGTCCCCCATGACTTAGATTTGGTCCCCCATGGTGTTGGGCATCAATGCCTCCTAGTTATAATTTTTTTCACCCACCACTTGTCATTCCTTCTTATTTGAGTTGTTATGGCGTGCCTGTATTAATACAAAATAGATGACGAAGTATTAATTTGTTGTCAAATTCTCTATCAAATTAAATAATTCACCCATCACACAAGATCAATCAGTCAACAAATAACAACATACAAATATTACATTGCTTTTAATTCTTTCATTACATTAGTTGTCACTAATTGTCAACTTGGTTGCTAAGAACCACATTCCTATTTACACACTAGTAGTCATTATTTTCTTCTTCTTGCTTGGGTCTTTGCCAACTACAATGGATAACACTTGTTCCCCATGTGAGTTATTTGGGTGAGTCACAAGCCACCATAAACAATCCCCCTCAATTGTTGGAGGTCTTTAGCTAAGTAACTTGGCATTGTATAACCTTCATCATCTTGGGTGTTGTTATCCCAACTCTGTAACCACGACAAGACATAGACCCCACATGAAAATCTGTATTGAACATTTACATACATAAACATCAATTCACTGAGCCACACAAAATAAAAATTACATTATGTGGGTTAGCAAACTCACGTATCAGTTTGGACGTGTAGTTTCGCCCAATTATTTTCTATGTGATCATCTTTTCGAAAGAGTTCTGGTTACCTGTATGAAGCATTTTAATGAAGCAATCCCTCTGCACATACAAAATACAGAGGCATACAACAAAATGACAATTTCAGAGTAATCAATGACAACTAAGATATAAACTAAGATATAAGTAAATAACAAGCTATCAAGGATAAATAATGAATACACAATTGCTTGCCACCCATTGCTTCTCTTTGAATACATGTTACCCGTTGGCCTTTTTCTTCTGTCTTGTACATTTTGATAGCCTTATTTGTTGGATCTTTTTTCTCCCTTTCTAATCTCATAAATGTGAGGCTATCTACCAATGAGTCAAGAGTATAGAAATACATCTCCTTCGTGTCAAAAATGTAAAAACCAATGGTCATTTAAGCATGTAGGCCATGTGGCAAGATTTCAACTTCATTCCCTTCCAATGACCACCTTAAGGGATTGACTAACATTTTCTACATGAAACGTGCAGAAAAGATATGTCTACTGACTTCGCCATTTTTCTCTTTCATATATGAAACCACAGTCTTTGCCACTATGGTCATTACCTGTTAATACAACAATAAAATTAACAATGACCAATATAAGTGCGCAATCATTTATTAGCCAAGACAGGTGTCTCACACTAGTATTTATCAATACTCTATGACTGAGACATTGTAGCTTATCACGAGTAAGGTGAAAGCTATTCATCTCAATAAAAACCTTAATACACATGAAAAAAATTTAGCCAATCAGATTTCACTTAAGGATAACAATTTTCATCACGTAACAAAAATTAAATACTTACTATTGATTAACATCATCATTATACTGAAAGTGCACAAATAAAATAGAGCTCCTTATCAACTTCATTTTTCCTCCTTGCCCCTAACCTTTGTCTATATAAAGTAAGAAGATCTAACAGCAGGTATTTTTATCCTCTTTGATTTTCTCAATTGTATTTGCCCCTGCTCTTCATTCCCTGTCTTCTCTCCTTCGTTGTTCTCTCGACCTTCTTATGTACCTTCATCTCTGCCTTCCCCTTTACCCTCCTATCTGCCTTCCTCTTCACCTTTTTTCGCACCTCCATCTTCACCTTCATTGCCCTCCCACCTTCCTCTTCCCCTAACAGGCTCCTCTGAAGCACCATTAATTCCTCCCCTACCATGGTCATCAATCTATTATAAGTTCTCTTTATCATCAAGAAAAATATTATCCCATGTGTTAAACTGTATAAAACTAACATACAAAATATTATCCTACATACCAGGTGAGTAAGATCTACTTCTGGATTAAACTTTATAGATATTAGGCTATCCTCACTACTCTTATCATGTAGGAGTCCTTGTTTGCTATCATTCTCCAACTTTGTTCTTGCTTGAACCTCCTCCTCATTCCAATAAGAAATAACATCCCTAAATTGACAGGCTTTTTTACATCCCAACTAAAATATTTGCAGACAATAAATCTGCATATCATGACAAGTTAAAAACATATCAGAACATATTGACAATGAATTGGATTTAAAAACACACAAAATGTTACCCACACACACTTACCATTTGGAAGTACAAGAACCTCCTATATTCTTCCTCTAATCAGCCTCCTATTTCATCAATTATTGGTGGTACTCTTTAATAAAGTATGAAAATTGATTCAAAACAAAGGAGGATCAATCGTACTCATTGAATGCATCATTTGTAGAGACCAGGACCTTTAACATCTTTTCACTGACATATACACATAAGCTAGGATTTAAGAGGATTCCTAATGTGTACAAAACAAAAAATAACTCAAAATATACATTCTCCTTATCTTAAATCAACCATCCTGCTATTTTTGTGCATGGAATCTTGCTATACATACTCTTGAGTTTCTTAAAGATATGATCATCAGTGGTTGTTAGTTTAATTTCCACCCCATCACATGGTAAGCCCATTATATTATTTACATATTTTGGCTCTATTTCAAAAGTCTTACCTCTAATCGATATTGTTTTGGTTGAAGGGTCAAAAGCACGTATAGACTCACCATATATATCACACTGAATTTATGGGCAGAATATGTCAACTAATTTATCAAACCCAATAGCGTGAAGCCTATACATGATTTTCTTTCTATTCTTCAACTTATTGCAAAAATCCATAAACTGTTTTGGAGCACATCTTATATAGAATAAAACAATATATTTGCTTGCTTTTAGAGGATATCGTAATTGTTTCTCCCTCCTTTGATATTCATCTTTCTCATGATTTTTTAAATTATTCCAAGCTTCTCCCAATGACAAACCAACCTTTTCCAAGGACTTCAATTTCTCTTTCTTGGCATTCTTAAACTCTTCGGTAAAGAGTACGTATCTAGAGAAGTTTGAACTCCTTTGTCCGGCTTCACTTTTTCCAATCTTCGACATCTTCTAAACCTGTAAAATCAACTAGTTTTATAACAGTATGAATGCAAGAGGAACACTTTAAAAAACAAAGAAACATAGAAACAAATAATTTTAACCATCATCTAATTAACACACTTTGGAACTAATATCAGAATTAAATAAAATAAATTTTTAAATATGTTCTTACAAATCTTAAGCAAAAGGAGAAAGACAATTCTCAAATTAGTACCCTTGAAACTAGCACTTACAAATATGTTCTTGTCTTTTTGTTAACCCTAAAAAAGTAGCCTAAATAATAAGCTAATATGTCTTATCCTATTCTTACATATATATGGTTGGGTTGAGCTTCAAAGTTTGGAATCCTACCTTTTTAGTCCTTCTCACTTATGGCATTTTATATTGGAATTATACCTTCTAAGTACAACTTCTTTCGTATATTTTAGCATTTCATGCAAAAACCAATACATATTTCAAAGCATCCACCATAATCAGTACAAAGTCTACACTAATAGATTTACTCAGTGAAGGAATAAATGAAAACCTAGAAGTAATAAAGGAAGGCATAATAGGTGAACTAGTTTTGATTATTTATTATGTTTCTTCTTTTAAAATAACACTTTCTTTTATAACTACGGAATGTTCTTACTAATATAGAGATGCATGTTAGTTTTACAAGTAAGTTTACCTATAATAGAGGAGAACCAAGATACAAGCGGCATGGTGATAGAGTTGAGATGTGGGACAGAGCAGAAATGTAAGTAGCGACCGGCAAGCGACACAATGGTGGAGGTTAGATGCGAGCTTACAAACTGCACAATGACTAAGGTGAGAGGAGACCATCGAGCAACAGGGTTTCGTTAGTGAAGTTCAAATTTAGGTGGACTTTGAATAGTATTCCTCCTATGGTGACATGGTTTAGGTTTTTTAAACAATGATTACTTATCCGTTTGATGATTTCAGGGGATTTTTCTATAATTAATTGTCTTCTATCGGACTTCAGTACAATTCTCCCAATTATATAGTCATTTATTATGCATTAATTGTTTTTGATCAAACTAGATACGGGAAAATTATGATAGAGTATTCAATTCAATTGAACCTACTAGTAATCAAAATGAATTTGTCAATGTTCATTTATGTTGATAGAAATATAACACTTTTTCTATTCTTAATATAAGACATATTTAACTAATTTAATTATATTAAATAAGTTAGTTAAATTATTTAATAGAACATATTTCTCTTAAAACATCATAGATCATCTCCCATAACCCCATCTCTCACTCTCTTACTTGATTATTGTTTAATGAATAGTAATTTAAAAAAATAATAAATATAAGAAATATGTCTTATATTTATAATTAATATCAATTTCTCAATTAGATCATATATTAAGAACATGAGGGGTACTATGTCAATTACTAAATATAAGAGCTAGTTGATTTTTTTAGATAGATTAAAGAGCTTAAATAAATCAGTTAATTATAACTAATATAAGAGCTATGTGACTAACTTAGGTAGATTAAAGAGAATATAATATAAATTTGTTTTAAAGAATTAGATTTGATCACAGCTCTAATACTAATTTATATTCTTCCATCCTTCACCAAAAGAGAGGAATTTGCACACTCCATATTTATAGATGGACGAGCCCACAAATTCACTTAAGAAATATGCTTATTGAGTCATAGAGCATGAGAAGTTAACTCTAATTGCCATATATTTCTCTAGTCTTTAATATATGATATATTTAACTAATTTAATTAGATTAATTAAGTTAGTTAATATGAATTTTTTTAAAATACCTTCATCATTTTCCTTAACTCCTTCACTCTCTTATTTGATTATTGTTGCAGGATTATCAATAGAGATTGTATGTAGTTTATAGGCATGTGTTAACAAAACTTATATTTATAAATAAAATTAACTCTTTAATTAAGTTTTATATTAAAGGAGAAAATGAGTATCTAGTTTATAGGCATGTGTTAACACCCACGTGTCCATAAAACTTATCTTGTTGAGTGGTGGTACTGGATAAAGAGTGACTGTGAGTATTTTAAACAGGTAATATTCACATCTATTAATATATAAAAGTAATATAAAAACCAGGCCTTCTAAAGTGCGATAAGTGGCTCGTTTAGGGATGAGATAAATGCCTTTTTTTATTTGTTTTATTATTTCTATTTTAATGTATATATATAGATTTATTCATTTTAATATATATAAATACAGCTTTATTTTTTATTTCCATGATACTATCTTTTAGATCTTTAGTTCGGATTTTTAGTCTAGATTTGATAGCCTAATTTTGTGGATTTTTTAAACATATTAATTTTTATTCCATTGTGCTTCTATGAAAACTAATTAGATCAGTAATATATTATTTTAGTTTTTTTATATTTAAAAAGTAATATAATAAGCTACCTTTTGTGATTTTCTTTAATATTTCCGTAAATAAATTCATTATGCGTTGGTGTCATTAAAAGGATCGTGTGTAGTGGCTATTACATCTCTTGGTGGGGCTTCCGTGAATTGGGGTCGTGGTGGTTTCATAGGGGCCGGGGATTGGTTGATTTCTCTTATTTGCTCCATGTGTCTATAGGAGTTGATGTCTCTCAGCGTCGTCTTTACTTCTATATATACGTGTTATTTGTGCATACTCAACCAGTTCATTCGCTCACTCCAAACGGGTATTCTCAAGAGGATATTTCTTCAATTGACATGATTTCACGTACGTGATGAGGATGTAGGGAGATAATGATCATGCTTCTGTGAAGAGTCCATTCATCCCTCGTCATTGATACAACTTTGCAGAAAGCAGTGGTTATGTTGTTTCCTCTTTTAGTGTTTCCCTTACAGGACAACAGAGCACCCTTATTGTGTCAACTTCATGCTTTCAACTGCTGTTCGTCCTATCCCTGATGATGGACGACGTATTCACCCTTTTAGCTTTTCATTCTGCTTTCTCACATATTTTGTCTAGTTAGTTTGATGAAGCTAGAGTAACATTCCTTAGGAACAGACAAAGTTTGATTTCTATGTTGATTAAAAATGCACTAACATTTTCTTGTTGATCATATCACCCTTGAACACATCAATATAATATTATTTTAAAAAATTATAATTATATATTTTTATCTTATAATATAAGTAGGACATTATCATTTTAATAGAAAAGCCTATCCTATTCAGCCCGCTCATGCCTAACTCAAAATAGTCAAGATTTTACTGGATATTATGTTACAAAATATTTTTTGGGGCCTGGCACGGATCCCTAACAGTACATTAGAATAAAAAAAAACTTGAGATTCTCTCTCTAAGGCACTCCCTGTAGCATTTTCGGCGTTTTTGACGCTCTTCCCATTAGCCTTCGTCGCTTCTTCAGCCTTCTGTTCGGCTTTCCTACCTTTCTAGCCGTCATTACTTTGTTCCTTTTTGCTTTCTTTCTTTCCTTCCATTTTGTTCATGGCCTTTTCAGTTTTTCCTCCCACCGCCTTTACTTCCTTCTCTGCCTTCATCATCTTTTCTCTGGTGTTTGTTTTCTGTCTGCCCCTTTCATTATTTTTTCCATTGATTCCCTATCAGCTTCATCCTTTCTTCTTTATTAAATTGATCGCCCACCTCTTTAGTCACCACCTTTTAGCCATCTTCTGTTAAATTATACATCTCAAACACAATATAATCAATCCAGATTATAACATATATAAGTATAAAACCTATATGAGATATATAGCAGAATACTTAAAGTTACCTCTCGCCATTAGCTCTATTAATTTGAGAAAAACTGAAACTCAAATCAGATACCTGTCAATAAGAGAATACTGTTAGTTAAATGACATGTTCTTCTAGCTGGTGATTAGTCACAGTGATAGCAACTTGTGTATTGCCGTCACCAGTGGGGAACCTTGGAGAATGAGTTGAGAAACTATGTTATCGCTCTAGACTTAAACTATCGCACGATAAAACTCAATTGTTAATTATTAATCTCCATCATCAAAAAATTAATCTTAATAAATTGAGTCAACAACCCACCTTGGACTGGGCCTAATGACTACAGGTCAAACTCAGAAATATTTATTAATTATCCTTATTAATATTTAAATAGGTTATATTATAATAAATATCTCACATTCTCCCACTTGGGTAGTATACTCAATGTCATTGTCCTGTCTAGGTAAACTAATGTTATGTTACAAAAATCATGGTGACAAGTCTCCTTTTATCGAGTATTACCTTCCATGTATTACAGGTAGCACCATCACTTAATGGGTATCACATTATACATGAACTCAATGTTTATTCAGTTCCTGTCTCAATGTCTATCAATTTTAACAACACAAATGTATACAATCACAATTTAAAATGATAAACCACAAATATGATTTCATTTCTCATACCTCCACTATCAAAAGAAGGACGAAGTCCTATATGAGGTACACGTGTTACAAAAATATTAGACCTCAATTCTTTTATCAAAGGATCAACCAACATATCCAATGTACTGATGCGTTCAACGAAAAATTGGCCATCCTGAACTCTTTACCTCAAGCAAAGGAATTTAAGTTTGACAAACTCGCTTTGACTTTTATTTCTTTTATTGTTCGCTATGGCCACTGCAGCTACGTTATCATAGTACATTCTGATTGGCTTAAAAACTGAATCCACAATCTTAAGCTTAGCAATGAAATTCCTTATCCAAATAGCTTGTGAACCTACTTCAAAACACGCAATGTACTCAGCATCATCGATAAAAGGAGATATTTGAGTTTTCTTAGTGTTTCTCCATGATATAGCTCATTCTGCCAATAGGAAGATATAACCAAATGTAGACTTGTTCGTGTCTACGCATCCTCCAATATATGAATTTGAGTATCCAATTACGTCAAGATTGTTTGTTCTCCTATATATGAGCCTGTAGTGTTTAGTGCCTTGTAAGTACCTAAACACCTTATACACAGCTATCCAATGTGCTTCCCTAAGATTACTTTGGTATCTTCCCGATATACCCATAGCAAAAAAGATATCAGGTCTTGTATAAACCTGTGCATACATCAAGCTTCCCATTGCTGAGGCATATGAGACATTTTCCATATGTTTCTTTTCAAGCACAGTTTCAGGACATTGACTTAGAATGAATTTATCTCCCCTTTCAATAGGAGCAATTAGATGAACAATTTTACATTCTGAATCGTTCAAGAACCTTGACAACGTAAGCCTCTTGACCTATAAGACATTGGGTTTTATTTCTATGGATCTTTATGCCAATGACATAAAAAACCTCACCCATGTATTTCATATCAAAACTCTTAAACAGAAACTCCTTCACTTCACGTAATAGTCCCAGATCATTGGTAGCAAGTAAAATGTTATCCACATACAAAATCAAGAATATAATTCTGCTCCCTCTAGCCTTATGGTATATACAGTCATCCATAATGTTCTCAACAAAACCAAATGATGTGATTACTTCATGGAACTTTAAGTACCATTGCTGTGAAGCCTGTTTCAGACTATATATTGATTTCTTTTGCTTGCATACCAATTGTTCTTTACCTTCTACAACAAATCCTTTAGGTTGTTTCATATAAACTTCTTCCTCCAGTTCACCATTGAGGAAAGCAGTCTTTACATCTTTTAATGCAACTGCATATCAAAATGGACAACCAATGCCATGATGATATGGAATAAATCTTTCTTAGATACAGGTGAAAAAGTTTCACTGTAATCGATTCCTTCTAGTTGAAGGAAACCCTTAGCAACCAATATAGCCTTGTATCTTTTAATATTTCTTTATGAGTCTCTCTTAGTTTTATAAACCCATTTATAACTAATAGCCTTAGATCCACTAGGCAACTCTACAAGTTCTCAAACATGGTTGTTTGCCATGGGATTCATTTTATCAATCATAACATCATGCCACAACTTAGAATTTGCACGCTTCACAACTTGAGTGACCATCAAAGGATCATTCTCAACACTTACATCACAATCAGCTTCAGTAGAATATACTACATAGTCATTAGGTAATATCGGTCTTCTTTCTCTAGTTGACCTCCTTAATTTAACATCTTGGGTTAATTCATGTTACTGAATAAGGACATCCTCTATCATATTTTATTGTGGTTCCACTTGTGTGATAGGTTGACTATCCTGTATGTGTTCATCTTGTTCATCATCGTCAACTTGAGCCATAGGGTCTACATCATGTTTAATGTCAATTCCAACAGTAGGATAATCATTAACTATTGACGTCCCCTCATGAATGATGTTATTGGTTCACTCTATATGATCATCTAGGGGACAATCACTCCCACTAATCACATTATTCTCAAGAAACTTGATATTGCTAGACTCTACAAGTCTTTTAGAAGGTGGAGGACAATAAAACTTATAACCCTTAGACCTTTCCGCATAGCCCACCAAGTAAGCTCTAATAGTCTTGGGATCCAACTTTTTCTCCTATGGATTGTACACTCTTACTTAAGCAGGATAACCCCATACCTTGAAATTATTTAAACTGAGTTTCCATCATTTTCAGATTTTGAAGGGTGTCTTAGACACTTCCTTTGTTGGAACCATGTTTAATATGTAGGTGGTTGTCTTGAGTGCTTCCTTCCATAAGGAAGATGGCAGTTTAGAGCTACTCATCATGCTTCTAACTATATCCAGCAAGATCCTATTTTTTCTTTCAGCTATACCATTCATGTCAGGTAATCCAGGCATAGTATATTGAGTTACTATACCTTGCTCTCGAAGAAAATCAGTAAATGGGCCTGGAGCTTATCCTTCACTAGCGTATCTGCCATAATACTCACCACCACGGTCTGATCTCACGATCTTAATTGATTTCCCAATATGTTTTTCTACTTCTACTTTATATTCCTTGGAAGCATCTAGTGCCTCACTCTTATTATAAAGCCTGTAGAAATACATTTATCGTGAGTAATCATCACTAAAGGTGATAAAGTATTTTTGACCATGTACAGTCAAATCAAGGAAACAAATATCCGTGTGTATAATTTTTAGCAATTCAAAATTTCTCTTAGCCCCTTTTATAGTCCATATAAGAATCAAATTCTGAATGACTTAAAGATTGAAGAATTATGTCTTTATTTAACCTTTTAATTTTGTCAAAGGAGATATGACCCAATCTCCTATGTCACAGGCTATAAGAATTCTCATCAATAACACTCCTCCTAGTACCACATGAAACAGAAAAAGATTAAGGCGAATTAGAAACAATTTTAAATAAATCATCAATCAATAACTAAATTCGCAATCAAAACATAATCCTTTGCAAAGTTATAAGTTTCTTAGAAAGAACTAAATGATAATAATATAGAATGAGTTTTGACATAGAAATCAAATTCCTTTTGTAAGAGAGAATATAAAAAACATCATAAAGTTCCAAAATATGATTATTTGAAAAGGTTATGTGAAAAGTTCTAACAGCGTTCACGGGATCTCCTCTCCCACTACCTGAAAGGATAGTTTCCTCATTGGGATATGGAGACCTGCTTGACAGAAAGCTCTATATGGTAGTTGAAATATAGATTATTGAATCAGTATTAATCTACCAAGTGTCATCGTTAACGTTAGAAAAGTTATATTCAAAAGTAACACACGATGAAAGCATACCTCTCATCTCCATTATATGTTGCCTCACAGCATATAGTTCATACATGATGGCACCACCCATTTGCTTGCCTGTCAACTTGAATTACTTATCTAAGGCTTTCGGATATCCATTGGTTGTGTCGCATTTAGGGACTGCTCCCCTAATGCTTATAGTGATCTTTTGTTGTATAAGTAGAAGAGATAAGCGGTTACTCAGCTCTCACATATTATACATTTCCTTTGCCTCTCTGTCATCAGAGGCACCATCAGGTCTCGCAAGTTTATCATACCTCAAGGCATGATCCAAGTCCAAGAAACTAAGCTGTAGCAAAACATCATCTCTCCAATTAGCATAGCTAATTCTGCCATCTAACATTATTTTGTTGCTTACATTAGCCATAATCCTAGGACAACAATTGGATCTACAAAATATAACATACAAACAAGCTCAGAGTTGGAATTTGAAGCAATCGAGAGTCACTGTGCCATGTAATGTATGTATGCCTAACTTAAATGTAGCATGCAAGCAGTATAAATACGTATCACCAATATCTATCTGTAGGTAAAGGCATTAGCATATCATGTATTTATCTCAAATGATGGAATTAGAACGCATTCATAATTTTTCAATACCTGTGGGTTACATAGAAAATAACAAGGCCATTCTATCCTACCCTAATTAAATGTACAATTATGAGATATCTACATATGGGCAAAGATAAATCATAGCTATACATTTAATTATAAATGATATTTTAAATCCATATGCGATTAATGAATGCATGCAACAAATTCAATAAATAAGGATGGTGTAGCTACTCTTCAAAGAATTGCACGCTAATCGCAAATATCATTCATGTGCATTGAAAATCTAAATATGCACAACTTAATAGAGTAATTAATTCTCCCCTAATTAAATGTACAATTATGAAATATCTACATATAGGTAAAGATAAATAATAACTATACATTTAATTACAATTAATATTTTAAATCTATATGTGATTAATTAATGCATACGACAAAAAATAAATAAGGATGATGTGCTACTCATAAAAATGCATGCTAATCACAAATATAATTAACGTGCATATAAATCTAAATATGCAAAACATAATAGAACATTTAATAAATTAATTTAATTAACAAATTTAGCTAAATAATTTAATTTAAATTCTCTCACTATTTTATGCACCTAAAAATATTTTAATAAATTAATTTCAATTCAAAATTTTTTTTACAAAATTAAATAGTTAATTTAATTGTCCACAGAGAAATTAATATACAAAAAATATGAAGTTAAATAACATAAAAATTAAAATTTATAAACACCTTTTTCAAATATTAGAATAATAGAGAAATTAATTTAAACATTTACAATGCATATAATAGTGATTAAAATATTCTAAAAAATTAAATTAAATGGCTAAAAATAATTTTTTTATAAATAAAACCAAATGACCCATATACAAAAGTCTAGAACAGAGCTCAAAATAATTTTTAGAAATAAAAACAAAAGTTTAGGCCCAAAAAGTATTTTCCAAAAGCAAACAGAAAAAAAAAATTAGCCCAAAAAATAAGGCCCAACAAGCTGCAAATAAAAAAATTATTTTTAACTAAAAAACGTGAGGCCCAATAGGCTTTTCTAAAAAAACCATTATATATATAACGTTTCTTGTGGCCCAAAATTGACATTGGCCCATTCTAAAATATATATATATATATATATTCCGGTGGCCTAAAATCTGCGGCCCAGCAGAAAACCCTATTTTTTGGAAACAGCAGCCTAGCAGGTTAAGTGAAACGGTGCGTTTTGGCTTCACCGTTTTGATCGTCTTTTCTGTTGAGTCAGGTTGACCTAACCCGACTCAGCGACTCAAGTTCCAGTCGACCCACGCTGCGAGATCCTTTCCAAAGCAGTTAACACCTGCGATTTTCAGAGGGGCAATTACCGGAGATTCTGGAGTTGGTTTCTAGTATCTTCTTACGGTAACCTACCATGGCGACACATATGGTGGCACCTTTTCCATTTTCTGGCAAGTTCTCGCAGCGATCTCATAGTCAATGGTAGTGGCTCTATTTCTGGCGATCTCCACATCCACACGACATCGTTTGTTCTTTCTGTCTCCAGCAAGTTTTATAGTTATGATTATTTTTCTCTAGTTTCTAACAACCTGTGTTACTCTTTCAGATTGGCTACTCGTCGCACCGTCACTGTGCTATCATGTGGAGATTTTTCTCTCATAGTAGCAGCAGCGTGGATTCACAATAATTTTAAGTACAAAAAACATGTTCAGCTCCCTTATCTTTCTCTCTCAGATTTCAGATACACAGAGCAAATGGGGTATGATCAAATAATCAATAAATTATAATCTCTAGAGTTTCATATATCTCATATTGTTACTCATGAGGATTAAAGATCAACAAGTAAGGCAAGGGTGATCTCAAATAAGGCTCTGATGCCACATGTTAGATTATAAACATCTCAAACATAATATAATCAATACATATTACAACATATACAACAACAACAACAACAAGCCTTATCCCATTAAATGGGGTCGGCTACATGGATCATACGACGCCATTGTGCTCTATCGAAAACTAAATCCTTATATAAGTATAAAATCTATATGAGATGCAGCGGGAGACTTAAAATTACCTCTCACTATTAGTTTGATTGATTTAAGAAGAATTGGAACTCAAATCATATACATGTCAATCATAAAATACTGTTAGATTTGGGAATATGGGTTGCGCATGCCCTCCCTAGGGCAGTGGTTGCTGGGCTGAGCGAATCTTCAGCTTTGGTTGTTTTTTTAGGTATCATTTTGCTAGATTAATAAATTGGCTTTTTATTAAAATAAAGTGTATAAAATATGATAAATTTCTACACGTGCGTTGCGCGAGTTCTGAAATAGTCTGAAAACATTTTTCAAATGTTTGAAGAGTTAATTTATTGAATTTTTTGTTTATCATATAAATATTGTAAAAAAAATAATACTGCCAAATTTGTTAATATTATATATGTCAAAAGTAATGCCAATGACCACCAAAGATTACCAAATCTATCTTATATTCTTATAAAATAGAAAAATCAATCATGCAAATGTAACTCCTATGTCTATATAGAAATTGACATACGAAATTTTACGGCCTTTTGATCAATTAAACACAAGCACGTTCAAAATTCTAATTAAATTAGCATACTTTCATTATTCATTAGTATCGAGAAAATATGCATTTATTCCTTATAAAACGCGACAGAGGAAATACAATTTATGGAACTTCGTCCCATAGATAAATCTGATATTAATCAATCATAGTAACTGATATTTATTTTTGTGTATCAGCAAATACTAAAAAGGGTTAATTAATATATTCATCTCAAATTTAAAAAAATGAGATGATATATTTCTAAAGAACCTTAAATGGTAAGTGGAGTTGATCTTAACCGTAAATCTCGCCACCTCAAATCAAGTCATTTCTCACCTTTAGTGCATATTTGGTATAGCGATGAGAGCTCAAATAAATCTATCTAAACTTAAAAAAATGAGTATAAAACTCATTTATTCTATTTGAGTAATTTTTCTAAAATCCTGATTAATCGAGATTTTAACATCACACCGCACTTTTATCATAAGAGATAATGAGTTATTTATGAGGTTAAAATACCCTCCTACTTCTCTCTAATAATAATAATTAATTGTAATTATGAAATTCTTAAAAAATTTATATCCTTTTTAATAATTATATATTTTTAAGCAATTTTAATAAGCAAAATTAAAAAGTAATTAAAATTCTCAAAGTTACTTGTACAAAAATTATCCAAACAGAAAGTACAGTGACTCATGTCATTCATCCTGACAGGGGTTTGCCTCAAGGTAATCCTCTTCCCCCTTATTTATATATCATCGCCACAAATGTGCTTTCTTGTATGATTAATCAATTGGAGCTGCAAGGTCTTTGAAGGGGACGCACCTTGATGACTCCTTGTTCTTCTTTGAATGTACCACGAATAACTTCAATACTGTGAACACCACATTGGATCTGTTTTGCCTTTGGTCTGGTCAACGCATCAATAAATCCAAATCCAATCTTGTGTTTAGTCCAAATGTTCCTCATGCAGATAAAGTTTCCCTCTCTAGATATCTGCAGATCAATTTTTCAGCAAAGCTTGGCAAATATTTAGGAACTTGGATTGACCTAGATCGAAGTAGATCTAATATTTATATAATCAGGTTATTGAAGCTGTTGAAAGACCAAGAGCTGCTTAGAAGGAGAGATTGCTTTCACAAGCTTCACGGCTTACTTTAATCAAAACTGTCTTGAATTCGGCAAACATATCTATCAGTTATCATGTATCCGATTGCTTGGATACATTTGTAACAAGATTGATTGTATGGTTGGCAGCAAAAGGAGAATACATTTAGTTAAGAGAAATGCTTTGCCTACCGATTCACAGGGGATGGTGGTCTTGGATTAAGGAATACTGATAGTGTGAATCTTTCTCTCTTAGCTAAAGTAGATCTGGAGAGTTCTGTCATCACACCCTTCTTCCTTAATTGGATCTACTCTTAAAAGGAAATATATTGATCTCTCAAAAAACCTTATAATTCTTCCTGGGTTTGGAAAGGCATTATTCAAAGTTCTGAGCTCATTATTAATCATTTGGAATGGAAGGTATGTCGAGGATCTGGTATTCCACTTAACCACCGATATTGCTGGCCTATGCAATCAGGATCTTATACAGCTGGTACTTACATCAAATGGATTCCCATCAAATGGAATGAAGCATTGATTCAGAATCTGTATGACCGGGCTGCAGCATCTATCTCCTCAAAATCCCTCTCTGATTTACAAATGATTTAGATCAGCTCAGTTCTCTAGGAACTATTCTGTGAAGTCTGGTTTTTTTTATGTTAAGTCACTCTAATTCCTATCAGCAGGACCCCTTCTGGAAATTCTTGTGGTCGATTGCCTTGCCACATAATTAAGTACTTGTTATTGGTTTGGAAAATTTTGAACAATGCCATTCCCACAACTGACATTCTGATTAAACATCATTTAGAAACTTCAGGGAAGTGTCTGTTTGGCTGTTCATGTGATGAAACTATTTTCCATCGATTTGTTGATTGTCCTTTTTCCAAGGCTGGATAGTTTGGAGGTTTAGGTATAAAACTTTCTCAGTCCAGTTTTAACTCCTTCTAAATCTGGTTGAATCAGGTATTGCAGCAATTGAAGGATGATAGTTTAATTGATGAGATGCATGGTGTCGTCATCATCATCCTTATTAATCTTCTCAGGATGCAAAGGAATTTGGTGCTCCACCATAAAAAGAAAAAAAAAACAGAGACATGATCCTGTAAAATTCATTCGGGATATTAAGCATAATATTGAATTTTTCAAACTTGCCTTCTTACATGAATCGAACAGTAGAAAAGGATTCTCCACCAATTGGCAATTGTGCATATCAGCGATACAATTGGTCTATTTTTATACAAAAATATGAAAGAAATAGGATGACCTTTCGTGAAGTTTGGACTCGGTAATTCGCCAAGTTGATGCCAACTGCCAAGTATCCAGTTTTGCTTTTCAAGTCGCAACTTACAGCATGTACGGTAAATATTTAGGTTATTGTTGGAGAGAATTTAAAGAAGGTGCTTTTGAAGATTATGCTGTATTCTTGGGATAATTTTTTAGTTCTTTTGGGTTGTAAAAGAATAAATAGTTTTGACATGCCGGGCTTGATATTTTGTTCTGTCGAGATGTACATTATTTAAACTTGTATAATCTAGCCTGTAGATTATGGTAGGTTAACTCATATTCCTAACTCACGCACCTACCACACACACCTATCCCAATTATATTATTTTGGCATATGGAACCTACAACCTCTTTTTAAGAAGAAGGATGTGGTACTGAGGGAGTTAAAAGCTTTTATCAAGTCCTTTGCACTATTCCTATTATAAAGCACTCTCTATAAAATGAATAGTCTAGATTATAAGTTATTAAATTGAGTATTAATTTAGTTTTTATGAGATTGTCCCTATTTCAAATTTAATACATTGTTCTATTTTTGCTTCTTAAGATGTAATTTATGATTTTATATGCGGATAAATCAAGAGTTTCTTTTATTTTCAAATAAATGTAATAACTTAACTATCACTATACTCTTATATATAAGTCACTTATACTCTATTCTCGCAAACTAAAGAAGACATTAAAATTGATAAAAAAATTCATATTTAGGGTGTATTTGGATTAGCTTTTGGAGAATAGATTCTGGAGAATAAATTTTGGGAAGAATAGATTTTGGGAAGAATAAATTTTGAAAATAGAGATATTTGGATGATTAGTAATACTTTTTATATTGATAAATTACCAAAAAGGGTATGATTTGATTAAAGTATGAGAGAGAAGAGATGAGAGAGGGTAGAGAAGAAATAGGAGAAATGAGAGAGTATAGAGAAGAGAGAGGAAAGATGAGATAGGATGAAGATGAGAGAGGAGAGAGGAGAGAGGGTATAAGAAAAAGTAGGGGTAAGATAGTAATTATATAGTCTATAAGCTCTTTTACTATTCTAAAAGCTATTTTCAGTAGCTTATTTAAAACCATAATTTTAAACCATAGTTTTGACCAAAATTAATTATGGACAAAAATGGATGTTTATTTCAAATTTTCCTAAACTGAGGTTTTGACCAAAATTAATTTTCTAACCATGCAACCAAATAGGCACTTAGCCTTATTAAAGAAAGGATATTAAAACCGGTTAGGCATTTTCTTTTTCTCTCTTTATATTTACAACATGGGTAAAATTAAAAAAAATCATTAATTATCATATAAGACTTATATTTAAAAACAAAAACTTTTTTTATAAGTAACTTATATATAAAAATAAAGTGACACTCTTTTAATCATTAATATAGAATTTGATTAGAGTTGATTATATTTTTAAATATAAAATATATTTTTTTATATTTATTAATAATTGGGAGAAAGACAAAAAAAATTTATTTGAATTTCAAAAGGACAAATTGGGCCTCTGAATATTAAAAAGGATAGATTGGGCAGAAGGTCCAATCTGTTATTTATAAATTTGTGTGCAAAGACCAAATTACCCTTCACTTTCTCAATATTTTGACAATACGATTTACAAGTTTGCCAATGATATTTACAACTCTATCAACGATATTTGCAACTCCTATAATAATATTTATAACTTTGAGAATAGTATTTGTAATTTTGACAATGATATTTGTAACTTTGTCAATAGTATTTATAACTCCCATAGTTGTATTTGCAATTTCAACAATGATATTTGTAACTCTCACAATAGAGAAGAAGTAATTTTGCCAATACAATTTACAACTTTACCAATGATATTTACAACTCTGATAATGGTATTTGCAATTGGGAGAAATCCAATTTTGGCAATTTGGAGAAACACTGTAGCTTATTTGACAATACGATTTACAATTTTGCCAATGATATTTGCAATTGGGAGAAACACTGTAACTTCTTTGACAATACGATTTACAACTTTGTCAATAGTATTTACAACTCTGACAATAGTATTTGCAACTGGGAGAAATCTAATTTTGGCAATTGGGAGAAACACTGTAGCTTCTTTGACAATGCGATTTACAACTCTAACAATAGTATTTGCAATTGGGAGAAATCCAATTTTGACAATTGGGAGAAATACTGTAGCTGATACTGTAGTTTCTTTGATAATACGATTTATAACTTTACTAATGGTATTTACAACTCTGACAATGGTATTTGTAACTGGGAGAAATCCAATTTTGGCAATTGGAAAAAACACTGTAGCTTTTTTGACAATATGATTTACAACTTTTCCAATGGAATTTGCAATTTTTCCTAGGGGATTTGCAACTTCACCAAATGGGTTTGTAACTTAACCTACAAGATTTACAACTTCTTATAATGGGATTTGCAACTCCATTTAGTTAAAACTACAGTGTTTCTCCCAATTGTCAAAATTGGATTTCTCCTTATTGAAAATACCATCGTCAGAGTTGTAAATACCATTGGAAAAGTTATAAATTGTATTGTCAAAGAAGCTACAGTATTTCTCCCAATTGTCAAAATTGGATTTCTCCCAATTGTAAATATCATTGTCAAAGTTGTAAAAACTATTGGCAAAGCTGTAAATCGTATTGTCAAAGAAGCTACAGTGTTTCTCCCAATTGCCAAAATTGAATTTCTCCCAGTTGCAAATACTATTGTCAGAGTTGTAAATACCATTGGCAAAGTTATAAATCATATTGTCAAAGAAACTACAATATCAGCTACAGTGTTTCTCCCAATTGCCAAAATTAGATTTATCCTAGTTGCAAATACCATTGTCAGAGTTGTAAATACTATTGGCAAAGTTGTAAATCGTATTGTCAAATAAGTTATAGTGTTAGCTATAGTGTTTATTCCAATTGCCAAAATTGGATTTCTCCCAGTTGCAAATACTATTGTCAGAGTTATAAATACCATTGACAAAGTTATAAATTGTATTGTCAAATAAGCTACAGTGTTTCTCCCAATTGCCAAAATTGGATTTCTCCCAATTGTAAGTACTATTGTCAGAGTTGTAAATACTATTGACAAAGTTGTAAATCGGATTGTCAAAGAAGCTACAATATTTCTCCCAATTGCCAAAATTGGATTTCTCCCAGTTACAAATACTATTGTCAGAGTTGTAAATACCATTAGCAAAATTGTAAATCGTATTGTCAAAGTTACTTCTTTTCTATTATGAGAGTTATAAATACCATTGCGGAAGTTGCAAATATCATTGTTGAAATTGCAAATATCTTACAAATACCATTGACAAAGTTACAAATATAATTGTCCAAGCTACAAATACTATTGTCAAAGTTACAAACACCATTGTTAAAATTGTAAATATTATTGTCAAAGTTATAAATATTATTATAGGAGTTGCAAATATCATTGTCAGAGTTGTAAATATCATTGGCAAACTTATAAATCGTATTCTCAAAATATTAGAAAAGTGAAGGGTAATTTCGTCTTTACACATAAATTTATAAATGACAGATTGGGCCTCCTGTCATTTTTAATATTCAGAAGCCTAATTTATGATTTTCAAATTTAAATGAATTTTTTTTGTCTTTCTCCCTTAATAATTTTACAAATTATTCGTATTAATATTTTTTTAATAATAATCAAATAAAAAATAAAATGAGAAAGTTAAAAAAGATTATTAATATATTTTATAAAAACTATATCATATTATTTAATTTAACTAATTTCTTTAATTTAATTAAATTAAATTAATTAAATAAATTTAATATTAAGAATTAAATAAATATTTTTTATTAATTTTAATGAGGTGGTTTGAGGGTCTTATCATAAACATTGGAGAGAGTAATACATTTTACATAGGGAGTGCATATATAAAGCGTGTCCAACGAATTGAAGGCTTACACCATACAAGTCCCATCCTCCACCCATCATGCTTCCATGGGCAATCTTGAATCTCGCCACCTCAAATCAAATCATTTCTCCAACGGGCAACGCATAGGCTTTCTCTTTTTGACAAAATACACATGCATTTATAATATAATAGTGGAAGAATTACTATGAGCTAATGTTAAAAAAATATATTATATTTTTTTATAAAATAATTAAATAATCTTACAAAATATAGATATAACAAATTTGATTTATACAATTATTAAGTTATACTTTTATATAAATAGTAAAATTTTAGACACACGGTAATAATTTAAAAAACATAAATGATAATTTAGACATTATAAAGATAACAATAATAGAGAATATGATAATAATTTAATATAATATAAATAATAATTAAAAATTGTTATTGTATGTTCTAATTTTATTTATATTATTTTAAGTTGTCATCATATATTTTCAGTTGTCATTTGAACTATTTTAATTTATCATCATATTTTCAATAATTTATGATTTATATATAAAAATAATTAGATAATTACACGAATCGAATTTATTATCTCAAATATTTTAAGACTATTTAATTATTTATAATTTATTAAAAAAAATTTATAATAAATTTCTTTTCACAATATCTCTAAATAATTTTTCCTATAATCATCCCCACTCTCTTACCCCCACTTACATTTATTTATCAAAATTCTGGTAACATTCCTTTGGTGTAAAGTAAGATCACTCACAATATTTAATCAAAGCCTATTAAATATTCCATTAATGTAATCCAAAAGTATATTCATATTCCTTTAAAAAGTTGACCACCGACCATGCTGAAGGCTTAGGTCAAATATGATGTGGGCAGCTCACGTCCCTATGTTTCCCTCAAGGGCCTTCAGAAGAAAATCATGTTCATATTAAATTACTGTGATTGTGATGTTTCGATTCATTGTAACGCCTCCTTCTCACGACTTCGTTTACATCCAGCTTCCTTCGCTCATTCCAAATACAAGGAAACGTCCCTGGCCTCTTTTCTGCTTTCACTTCCATCCATTGTACCCATTTATGGCATAATTAAAAAATTTCAAAAAGTTTTCTCCCCAAGAAAAATATTTCAAAATTTTGGTCTCAAAGACTTGCACTTTACTCATAAAAACGCAAACTTTTTCTTCTCTGTTTCTATGTTTAATAGTTCATGTTCATGTGAACATATTTCTTCTAGTGGGAGAGATCGTCTTTCCCCATTTCTCTGTTTTTTGTTTTTCCTTTTTAGGGTTGAGCATCTTAAAGCGTTAAACATTCCCAGAAAAAAACATCGCTTTTATTTTGTTGTTTCTGGGTAGTGATCAGAGTTTTTCAAGACGATGAAGAGAGGGAAGTTAGAGCTGTCGGTGCTACCCAATAGGTTCAGGCTGCTGCAAATTTTGATGGGCGTAATCTTGCTTTACTTTATATTCATGAGCTTCGAAATCCCTCTTGTTCTCCGAACTGGGTTTTCGTCGCTTTCTTCTTTTGACACTGCTTCTGGGTTTGTTAGTGACGCATTGCCTAGACTTATGTTGCTCGACACCGACAAGGAACAACTTGCAAGTAGTATCACGTCAATTCGACCCTCCGAGGAAGCATTTCGGGTTTCTCAAGGATCACGGCACCGAAAACCCGAACGTCAAATGCACGAGTTGAAGAAATTTTCTGTTGTAGTCTTCAACGACACTTTATCCTACGCTAATGCGGCGGCTAAAAATGGGTTTTCTGAACTACGAGGAACCGCCTAGGATTCTGCATTTCAATCCGAGGTTGAAAGGGGATTGGAGTGGGAAACCAGTGATTGAGCAGAACACTTGCTACAGAATGCAGTGGGGTTCTTCCCTAAGGTGTGAGGGATGGAAATCTCGGGCCGACGAGGAAACTGGTGATTGATTCATGACAACCAATGCCAATTTCAGTTTCTGTGTTTTCATTGCATGATATGTTCAGTACCATTGAATTTAGCCTATGTTTGGATGGGAAGAAAATTAGAGAGAAAAGAATATTAGAGAGAAACTCTCAAAAATAATATATTTCTTTACTAGTTTTGGAAAATTTTCTTCTAAGTATTCTCTCCCCCTTGTTTGCTCCCCATTTTCCCCGTCATCATAACACACTTGTAATAAGGGTTTGTCACTCTAAAAAGATGCATTAAGCTTCGCCTGGGAGGAGATTTAGTTTTTGATTAAGTTTGATTACATTTACACCCTAACTGTAGTACAAAAAGAGAAAAAAGAAAAAGAAAAAGAGATGCATTAGGCTGTCTGTTATGTGGCTCATGGTTATGGGAAGTTGCTTTTAGAGTAATCATTGTCTATAGAGCTGGCCTACCTTTCTTTCTATGGACATACATGTGAAGTTACTTTTAGTGTGTCAGTTCTTAAGGGACATGACTTATTTTTACTGATTTTCTGGGTTTTATGAAGTTGAGGGCCAGGTAAAGTGTGAGAAGCGGATTCGTGACGACGACAACCACTCTGAAGAGTCAAAGGTTTCGTGGTGGTTAAATAGACTGATAGGGAGAAAGAAGAAGGTGACTGTAGATTGGCCTTATCCTTTTGCTGAGGGAAAGTTATTTGTTATCACCTTAAGTGCTGGCTTGGAAGGCTACCATGTCAATGTGGATGGGAGGGATGTAACGTCATTTCCTTATCGAACAGTGGGTACACTAGTCATATCCCCTTCAACTGTGCAAATATGATAAGTTGTTTTAACTGTGAAGGTTTTTGGGCGTACCTGGAATCGTTTTCTTGATACACTAGATACCCACACGTAACCGGAGCACCCTGTATGGACTCTGGTTCGTTTTCAGAACAAATGCACTGGAAGGAAATGTAGAAACAGAGCGTCAGAAAACAGAGAAGTATATGTTCTGCCACACCACCATTTATGTCTGTGTATGTACATATATATAGCCTGTGGGAGGGGAGTTAGATAACTGTATCTAACTCCCTCTGTTTTGAATTCAAAACACCCCCTTCAACTGCTCCTCTCGGCTCTCCGTTTTTCCAGTCGGGTCTGATCCACCATGGGTGGATAGCCCGTTTCCTTACATCTCCCGCTCACACATGGTGGATTAGATATTATGGCTCAAATCTCATTTTCTTCCTTCTTTCATACTAGGTGCTTTGCCGTGACCGCATAGGCATGACGTCTCCTTTTGGGCGTTTGTACTAGAAATCCCCTTTATAGAGACCAGCACAAAGCAACCCTTTAGTGCAGCTCGATCAAATAAATTATAGTGCTTTGAATGTCCTAGATTTGCCCATATACACTTTTCTCATGGCTAATCTAATCCCTCTTGAGTTAGTATACAACTCAGATAGCCTCCACTTATGCATAGTATCCACACTTATGAAATTAACAAAATAATATCACAAGGGATCGGTCAAAGACACTAGCATGGATATGCATATTCTGACAATCTTTCTTTCACCCATATATCATTTTGATATGAATCAACCACTTTCCTAGCATAATACCTTTGGTTCATATATAATTTGACCACAGGACATATACCAAAGTAGCAATCGCTGAAACATACCTCCATAATATTGTCAAAGTCAAAGGACATTAATGAAAGGATTATACCTTTCTGGAACTCACACAACAATGAAGCAGGGATTTATTCACTTGCTTTCCATTTGCGGTTCTTTAGCATATGTGGTATGAATCACATGTTACGGTGTTCCTCTTATCCTTAAAGAGTGTACGTCGTTTTGATTCTATCAATCACACCGTACAGATTTAAGTCTAGACACTCAGTATCTAAACCCAAACTCTTCAATTATATTCACATAATATGACGTTAATATTTGAAGAATTTGTCATCTGGCAACAGGTTTTATGAATGTGGGAATCTATTGTTCGAACCATACCCTTACTCATGGATCTCATCTCGACTTACTGCACTTTTAAGCCAAGGCGACACTTATTGTGTTTCTTCTCTACCATATCAGCACTCTTGTTGTTTTACTGGTGAACACATATCTCATCTTTGAACGCTTCTATAGCATCAAAGGCGGTTGCTCGTGTGAGAGAGCTACCTCTTTCAACCTGTACGACATACTAGACATTGTATACTTTTACCCAGACATATAAGTAATAATAAATGACATGATATCATTAATAAAAACAAAAGTATTACATACAGTCTGTAACTTTATATTTTTAACATGCCAATGGCTTTTACATGTTTCTCAAATGTTTCTTTGCCTATTGGCTTGGTTAGGGGATCTGCAACCATACACTTGGTTGAAATATATTGTATAGTTACAATTTTCTGTACTATATAATCCCTCACAAAGTTATATTTTATATCAATGTGTTTGGTCTTACTGTGATACTTAGGGTCTTTAGTGTAGGCTATAGCTGTAGTATTGTCACAGTGTATCAACACCGGATTGGTACTCTCGTTCCCAAATCCTAGATGCTCGATAAATCTCTTCAGCCAAACAGCCTCTTGCGCTGCTGTAGTGCATGCCACAAACTCAGCTTCCATAGAGTGTAAAGCAATGCACGTTTGCTTCTTACTACTCCAACATATGGCGCTGTTGTTAAGCAAGAAGGTGTATCCTGAAGTCGATCTTCGTTCTTCTTCATCACCGCCTACATCAGCATCGGAATATCCGATTAGGCGTAGATCGCTTCCTTGATAACACAATGCATAGTCAGCTGTGCCCTTTAAGTATCTCAAGATTCTTTTCACTGCTTTCCAGTGTTTCTCACCAGGGTTGGACTGGAATCTGCTAACCAGCCTTACGGCATAACAAATATCTGGTCTTGTACACATCATTGCATACATCAGGCTACCAACGGCACTTGTATATGGAACTATTTCCATTTGCTTTTTATCTGATTCAGTTTTGGGACACATGTCAGAACTCAAGGCCACTCCAGTGGCCACAGGGATATCCATGGGTTTGCATTCACTCATATTGAATCGCTCAAGTATCTTATTGATATAATTCTCTTGTGAAAGAGTGAGGATTCTCTTGGAACGATTCCTTTGAATCTTGACTCCAAGTATGTATTCTGCTTCACCCATGTCTTTTATCTCAAAATTTGATGAAAGCCATTCTTTAATAGCTATCACAGAGTCAAGACTATTTCCGGCTAATAGTATATCGTCCACGTATAAGGATAATATCACAAAGTTACCCTTAAACCACTTAACGTAGACACAGTGGTCTTCCTCTATCATCTGGAAGTTATATGAGGTAATCGCCTTGTGAAACCTCAAGTACCACTGTCTGGATGACTATTTTAATCCATAAATGGATCTTTTGAGTTTACACTTCTTGTGTTCAAACCCTTTTTCTATGAAACCTATTGGTTGTTCCATATAGATTTCTTCATCCAGATCACCATTCAGAAATGCGGTTTTTACATCCATTTGATGTAACTCTAAGTTTAAACTGTTTACTATTGCCAGAATAAGTCTTATTGAATTGAAGCGCACAACAGGTGAAAAAGTATCCTCATAATCTATACCTTCCTGTTGGGTATATCCCTTTGCAACCAATCGAGCTTTGAATTTGTCAATTGATCCGTCTACCTTTCTTTTGATTTTGAGAACCCACTTGTTCCCAATGGCTTTACGCCCTTTTGGCAGATCAACCAATTCCCAAACTTGATTTTTCATCATTGAGTCCATTTCCTCTTTCATTGCTTTCTTCCATTCCTCCATTACAGGACTTGTTAAGGCCTCATGAACAGTGCGGGGTTCATCATCCCCTTCTGGAGTAACTAAGAGTGCTTCTCCATCTATTTGGAAGCGTCTCTTTGGAACACTTTCCCTGTTACTCTTTCTGGTAGGAGCAATTTGCTTATATTTTCTCATTTGTTTCGGTCTTTGTGTTGACCGTTCTTGGCTCCCACTCAAATTGACATGCCTAGACGATTCTGGTTTGTCAATTTGTTCTGCACTGTCCTGTTCCTGAGTCTCATAAAGAGATACAGTGCGGTCAATATCTCCCCTACTGGGAAACTCCGTCTCAATAAATACAGCATCTCTTGATTCTGTTTCAGTCACTGTTCCATCTTCAATTTCACTTATGAATACATATCCTTTTGAGGGTTCAGAGTACCTTATAAAAATACATTTCTTCCCTCTAGGACCCAGTTTCCCATGTCTATGAGAATTGTCATGGATGTATGCCGCCGAGCCCCAAGGTCTAAGGATGGTTAGATCTATAATGGCTCAGGCAAACCTTCCAATTTCACATTGGGGTGATGCTTCATTGACAGCAACCTTCATACTTAACCGTGTGCCCTCAAAATCAGTCACTTCCACACCTTACGAGTTATAGACTAAACGTCAATAAAGCATCACCCCAATGTGAAATTGGAAGGTTTGCCTGAGCCATCATAGACCTAACCATGTCTAGAAGAGTTCTATTTCTTCTTTCGGCAACCCCATTCTGTTGAGGTGTGCCAGGGATAGTTAGTTGCCTAATAATCCCTTTTTCTTCACAGAGCTGTTTGAATTGATCTGAAAGGTATTCACGACCTCGATTAATGCGTAATGCCTTGATTCTTTTGTCCATTTGATTCTCTACTTCATTCATGTATCGTCTAAAACACTCTAGTGCCTCAGACTTATGTGAAATCAAATAGACATGACCATATCGTAAAAAATCATCAATAAAGGTAATGAAATACCAAGCTCCGTGTCTTGCCCTCACACTTATTAGACCGCAAATGTCAGAATGGATTAATTGCAATGGGTTTTCAGCTCGTATTCCCTTACCGAATGGTTTCCTGGTAGCCTTACCAGCTAGACAACTTTCACATAATGACATATCCATGTTAGGGATCACCCCCAACAAGCCTTCTTTAGCCAGTTTAATCATTCTATTTTGATTAATATGTCCTAGTCTAGCATGCCAAATATTCATATCAGGATTATTTGAAGTAATAGCAAAGCAATCATGAACATTAAAATCATTAGCAAGATCCAAAATAAAGAAGCTTTGAAACCGAAAAGCTGAACCATAAGATATTGAGTTGCTATAAATGTCTGCAACTTTATCATGAAAGTTTACATTAAACCCAAAGTCTAGTAAGCAAATTACAGAAATTAAATTTCGTCGGATGTCAGGAGCATGAAGCACATCATGCAGTATCAAGGTTTTTCCACTACGCAAAACTAGTTTGCAAGTGCCAATGCCTCGAACCTCGATCCTTGCATTATTGCCAACGAAAAGCCACTTGCTTTGATATGGCAACCGACGGTATTCCACGAAAGATCCTCGATCTCGACTTACGTGGTTTGTGGAGCCTGAGTCAATAATCCAAGAAAAAGAAATAGGTTCTGTCAGAAAAATAGTGCTAGAAACAAATGAGACATGTGAATTCACATAATTCACTGTTACCTTTTCGCTCTCAGCCTGTTTAGAACAGTCACGTGGGAAATGTCCCATTTTCTGGCAGGCAAAGCATTTGACCTTCTTTAGGTCTAGCTTTTTCTTGCCTCCTTTCTTTCCCTTCTTCTTGAACTGTTGCTTGCCCTTCTTGGGTGGAGGACCGCCTCTCTTCCCATTTTTATGAGATTTCTTGCCCTTTTTGGATTCAGGCTTTGATTGGGAAGGACCAGCACCTTCGGTCAAATAGGCTTGTCCAGTGGCTTTATAAGCCTCCAGACGTTCATCCTCTAGCTCCAAATGCTTAGCTACATCACTGAAAGTAATGATATTTTCATTATGGGTCAGATTAACTTTCATGTGCTCCCAACTGGCAGGGAGTGATCTGACGACAGCCTGCACTTGCTGTTCGTCAGATAGATTATGTCCGGCTTCCTTCAGTTCACGGATCATTGTGGACATCTCTCTTAGATGTTGCCTCATAGGATTGTTTGGTTTTAGCTTATAGGTATCGAATTTAATCATCAACCTTCTAAGCTTAGTCGTGGACACTCCTCCAAACTTATCCTTTAAGTCAATCCACATTGCCTGTGCTGTTCTGTGTGTCTCAAACTCACACATTAAGTCATCAGCCATTGCGCTCAATAGAGTGATTCTTGCAATACTATTCTTCTTTTTCCAGGATTGGTAAGCTTCCTAGTCTCTCCTGTGCTGGGCCGTATTGCCAGGCTCAGGTTCTACCATGGCCATTGTTAATAGCTCAATAGCATCCTGTTCTTCTAGAATATATTGGACCTTTCGGTGCCAAATATCCCAGTTGTCCCCGTTGAGTTTTTCCCCTTTGTTTAATTCAGCAATAATGTTCTTTGATGCCATTGTTCAATATCGGTTCTGTGACAAACCTTTCCCACATTAATTTATTGAACCATAGAACATTTAAGTGAATTTACATATATATAGCACATGTAAAGTATACAATGTCATGTACTTTTATTAATTTTTTTTGATCGAAAAATAATAATATCACTAGACCCATGATCAGGAGAATACATTTGTACCTCCCATCACACAAGTACTAGCAACGCCATCATTCTCTATCAAAATTAATATAAGTACTTTTCTTATGAAATATTGCTTTTCAGAATACTCATCATCTAAAAAACCTCCCACTTATAAAAAAAATATACATGAATCATAACATATAAAGAATTAAAATGAAGCATGTTTCTCTTGCATACAAGGCATGTAATAATAATAAGTCTTTACAAAGAAAGAGTATAAAAGTATGTCTTTAACAAAGTAAAGCAATGGAAACTAAAGTACAAACTTACATTATTTAATATGAGTTTTACAATATTCTAACATTGCTTTTCTTAGCTTCTTAAGCTCACGAGGTGGCTTTTTAAGGTTAGATACAAATTCTATTCTTGTAAGCCAATTTTTCTTTTTGATGCGTCCTGCATTGGGCTTTCCTCTAACTCTTGTGGCTCTTATAAATTCCATTATGACTTTTAAATAGAATTCAGTATGCTTCTTATTTGTCATGCCTTCAATGTATTTTCCAATGAAGCCATTAATGCCTTTCATGTTTGTTAACATAGCTGCATCTCTTTCAGCTATGTTCATGGCCAAAATAGGGGTAAGAGGTTGGTTAACTTCATCTCCATCCTCAATTTAAGGTTCACCGTTAAGAGTAGGCTCCCTCTTGGAGTTTAAATCTGAAGACATCATTAAAGGCTGTAGAGGAAGTGGTTCGATGGGGAATAATGTTTCCGAGCACGGTCCGAAATCATCTCTTTCTTCTGGTTCCTCTTGTGGAACTTCTTCCATCAATTCCTCTGGGTCTTCTTCAGAAAGGTTATCAAGATCTTGCTCTGGGTCCTCCTCAGGTTCCCCATCGGGATCCTCTTGAAGGTTTTCCTCTAGGTTATTAAACTCATCCAAAAATGAGATATCATTATTTAAAGTATATCCCAAAGATTCAGTGCTAGATGAAGTCATTTTCACCTAAATAATAACACATATTAATTATCATAATTTTCTGGAATTTTTAAACACAAAAAAACGCCAGAAAATATACTGAATATTCATAAATAGGTCCAGAATTGTCTTCCAATTTAGGCAAATTATATGTCAAAATAAAGATCTTGATTTTAGGGATTTTTAGGAACAAACCGCACCTCAATCGGAGGTCCCACGCTCCCTCACCCGCCCCAAGAAGGAAAAATTCAGAAAAATTAAAAAAACTGAACGAAGCCCACTCTCGGCTCTGGCGCGTGTACTGCACGCGCCATTCTGGTGCTGCCACGTGTCACTGCCACGTGTTGCTACCAGAATTTCCCCAAAATAATATTTTTTTTAAGGAAAAACGATTTTTTTTTCTTTTTATTTTTTTTTTCTCTGGGCCTCTTGAAGCCCAAACTTCCCTTTTTTTTTTTGTGACTGGGCTGGACGCAGCCCAGTCCGCCGTGAACAGTGCCGCATGATTTTTTTTTTAAATAAGAGGCAAAACGGCGTCGTTTTGGGGATGAATAGTGTCATCCCCTACCTCCAGCTGGGTCTGCATAGACCTGACTGGAAAACGGGTCGGGTCTGACGACCCGACTCGTTTTTCACCTATAACTTCTCCGTCCGACGTCCGATTTTGATGTTCTTGGAGTCGTTTTCCATCGTTTTTTTGTGCTCTACGCAATGAGATCATTTTCAAGTCCTAAATCCTCTGTTTTCTAATGACCCAATTTCAAAAAATGAAAATTTTCAATTCGGTTTACGTTGAAAATGCTTCTCTTTATCGTTTAAATGCATGTTCTATTCATATTATCACTAAACAAACACTTTAAGATACATATATGCAACAGAACAGTGCATAACCAGGAAAAAATGAAAATACAGAGAAGCATGCGGAAGCGAATAACCATGCTCTGATGCCACTGAAGGTTTTCGGGTGTACCTGGAATCGTTTTCTTGATACACTAGATACCCACACATAACCGGAGCACCCTGTATGGACTCTGGTTTGTTTTCACAACAAATGCACCGGAAGGAAATGCAGAAACAGAGCGTCAGAAAACAGAGAAGTATATGTTCTGCCACACCACCATTTATATCTGTGTATGTACATATATATAGCTTGTGGGAGGGGAGTTAGATAACTGTATCTAACTCCCTCTGTTTTGAATTCAAAACACCCCCCTTCAACTGCTCCTCTCGGCTCTCCGTTTTTCCAGTCGGGTCTGATCCACCATGGGTGGATAGCCCGTTTCCTTACAAACTGTTTTAACAATATTCACAGGGATTTACTCTTGAGGAATACTAACTGGAAAAAATGTACTATTTAATGCAGCATGGACGGTTTCATGGATTTTGATTCCCTTAATTGCTCACGTGGGGGGAGAGAGATAGAGTGGGACCCATGTGGGACCCGCCTCTATCTCTGTCGCTTTCTTCACTTGAGAAATTGAACAATTGAGAGGATCCCAAATCCGAGTTTCACGAGATATATGAGCATTTTTAATGAGCTGATGTTCTTCTAGAAGCACGCGTATTATACTCTTTTGTCCAACGTGCATCGTATTCATTGTTCTGGTTTCTGACTTTAAAATTGAAGATTGCACACCACTTACTGGTGATAATGCGAGTTTCTACTGTTTTGTTTTTCATAAACTTCCAGGAATGGCTGGAGGACGGGTATCCTCCCTATGCAAATGGCCCGGGTTACATAGTCTCCTCTGACATTGCCAAATTCATCGTATCCGAGTTTGAGAAGCACAGGTTAAATGTATGTTTGACTTTTTTTTGCAAATGATCAAATGCATGTGTCCATCTTTTTGACAGCATGCGAGTCTGTTGAACCCTATATTTATTTGTGCATGCCCCTGCATGAATGTTCTTGGATACAAGCTTATTTGTTCACATAGTTTTAAAACCTGGGGTAGAGACAGAAAAAATCTTTAGTAGACACGGTCTTCATGTCAAACACAGTTTTCTTGGCTAAATTTTACAAAGCTCGCCTAAATTTTGAATCATGTGTAAATAACCCCGTTAATCTTTAAAATTTTGAGACGAAACCTCTCTAAACTTCTAAGTTTGTGCATATAACCCCTGTTATTGATTATTTCATTGTTTCACTAACAAAGCATAATATGTTATTGCTCATATCCTCTTTAAATTGAGTCAATTGCAAACAAACTCCTCGTATATTATATTTTGTTGGTGAAATAATGGACAAATTAATAATGGAAAGATCGTTATTTGCATAAATGTAAAAATTCAGGGGGTTTATGTAAAAAGTTTTTAATTTCAAGGATGTTATCTGCACATATTCTAAAATTCAGGGAGCTTATGTATAATTTAGCCTATTATTTTCCAAGTTTAGATATCTACAGATACTTGGCTTTCAAGTTTCAATGTCAGAACAAGCATCAGAATCACAATGTGGTGCAGTTGTTCAAAATGGAGGATGTGAGCATGGGAACGTGGGTAGAGAGCAGTTCAACAGCTCAAGGCCGGTCGAATACGTGCACAGCTTGAAGTTCTGCCAATTCGGGTGCATCGAAGATTACTACACGGCTCATTACCAGTCCCCGCGTCAGATGACGTGTATGTGGGACAAGTTGCAGCTTCAAGGAAAACCCCTCTGCTGCAACATGAAAACAATTAATTAACTGTGACTTATATTGATGAGTCTAATAATTTGGGCTCCTCAGCTCAACCATGTGGCCGTGCGGTATATCAGACTTCAGTCTTATAGAACACTAAGTTGAACAAGTTTAAAGCTCATTTCTTTTTTCTATATGACTATTTAGTTAGATTATATTTAAATTTTGTCATGGTCAATTGAGGATAACTCTGTCAAAGGTATTTTCTATATTCATATGGATTCAAATTTGAGATCTCCTACTTAAATAGTCAAAGTCCATTCTACTAAGAACAACAGTTATTAGTAGTTTAAAGATATCTTTATTTTTTATTTTTGTTATGGCTATATGACGGGGTTAGATTTAAGCATTGCTATGCCTAAATGGGGATAACTCCCTATTTTCTACATTCATACAAGCTCAAACTCTAAACTTTGTGCTTAAAGCAGCAAAACAAACTCATTCTTATTGTGGAGTAAGCAAAAAACCATAATTCTAGAATATAGCAATAATGCTAATAAAGAACTAGAGAAGAAGATCTATGGAGAACAAAGGCATCAAATTTTATTACTATTATAATAGTAAAAGCAAAATAAAAAAAGAACCCCCAAAAGAAGCATTACACCAGATTCTTTATATTATCACAAAACCAGAAAAAGGTAATGCCCGTCTCATCTGCTACAGTTCAATATATATATATATATCACCTCTTACCTTCATTCTCCTTCAACAATAACCTCTTTGAGAAACCCATAACAATGGAGCTGATAAATCATTCACTAGTTCCTCAAGTTTCTATCTTCGGCTTCATCTTCTTCCTTCTCTGATCTGTGCTCAAATCTGTCAGAGAGCTTGTGGGAAAGACATTCTGAAATACCCATTTGGAAGTGGCCCTGGTTGTGGAGATCATCGCTTTCAACCTTATGTTTCTTGCTCACAACAAAAGCTTACATTCACAACTCACACCGGTTCTTACTATGTCAACTCAATTGTCTACACAAACTAGGTCTGATCATGTCCACATGTTATTTTATTGTTCCCAGCAAATTGACCTAAACTGGGATGCCCCCTTCACTTTCGAAGATTCCACCATTTTCGCTATCTTAGATTGCTCTAACAACTCTTCATCCATCTGCACAACAACTGATTCTAATGATAATGAAATTGGTGGGAAAAGTTCAAAGCTTTTGTGTGATCAAAGCACACCAATCTGCGGTCTTCTTTACTCTTGCATGCCTATAAGTACCATAAATATTCCTATTTCTTCTTGTCGTTTTTATTCTCCTGTGAATCTTGGGCCTTCTTTAGCGATGGATTTGCAGAAACTTCAATGTTCTTCTTATTCTGGGTTTTATGGCTACAATGATCAGCAATCTGATCCTGTGAAGTGGAATTATGGGATTGCTTTGAAGTATAAGTTCAGTGTTACTAATGATTTCCCAGCTCCTTGTGCTGCTTGTGAGAGAAGCTATGGAGTTTGTGGATACAATGGAGCTAATTCGAATTCTTTCATCTGTAATTGTCCTAATGGAATCAACACTAGAAATGATTGTTACTTCCTTTCTTATAATAATGCTCTCACTAACGGTAAGTAGCAAACTTGTCTTTTTTATAATGTTAATGACTTGTGAATAATATGGTTTACTAATAATTTTATTATTACATTGATATTTATTCTTAAATATTACTATCTCCATTCTTTAATATAAGATCCAGTTGACTTGTTTGGATATATTAAAGAAACTAAATAAATCAATTGATTATAACTAATATAAAAGTTAATTGATTAATTTGAGTATACTAACGAGTATATAATATGAATTTATTTTGAGAGGTTAGATTTAGTTTAATTAATTAATTTATTTGATTTCTTTAATCTATCTAAAAAAGTTAACTAAATTTTATATTAAGGAATGAAGGAGTATTATATATTTTGTCTTGTCGTCTTCTATGTTTAATTGTAAAATTCGTTTTGTATATTTTGTTTTATTTTTCTTCAGGTGTTGCCTGGTTGATCCACCTCAAGGTTTGGTTTTTAGTTTGGTTCTTGTCGTAGGTTGACATCACTAGTAGTCGTGCAATCAATTTCACTAGTTCTGAAGGGGAAAAGAAAATATTAATTGTGCGGGAGTTTACTCGTCGAAAGAGTGCAGATGCAAGCTATGCACATTGTAATTTCCTTTATTCGGCTTCATGAATGTTCTGTAGCAAATAAACTCAAACGAAAAGAAAAGAAAAGAAACGAGGAATTTATTTGAATATTTAATCTAGGGATGTATTCCCCTATAAATTTGAATTTTATAAATAAAACCCATATACAAAAATCTAAAACAGAATTCAAAATAATTTTCAAAAACAAAAACAAAAACAAAAGTTTAAGTCCAAAAAGTATTTTTCAGAAACAAATAGAAAAAAAATTAGCCCAAAAAATAAGGCCCAACAAGTAACAAATAAAAAAATTATTTTTAGCTAAAAACGTGAGGCCCAATAGGCTTTTTTAAAAAAACCATTATATATATAATGTTTCTGGTGGCCCAAAATCGTCATTGGCCCATTCTAATATATATATATATATATATATATATATATTTCGGTGGCCTAAAATCTGCGGCCCAGCAGAAAACCCTTTTTTTTGGAAACAGCAGCCTAGCAGCTTAAGTGAAACAGTGCATTTTGGCTTCACCGTTTTGATCGTCTTTTCTGCTGAGTCGGGTTGACCTAACCTGACTCAGCGACCCGAGTTCCAATCGACCCACGCTGCGAGATCCTTTCCAAAGCAGTTAACACCTGCAATTTTCAGAGGGGCAGTTATCGGAGATTCTGGGGTTGGTTTCCAGTGGCTTCTTACGGTAACCTACCATAAGTCAATGGTAGTGGCTCTATTTCTGGCTATCTCCACATCCACACGACATCGTTTGTTCTTTCTGTCTCTAGCAAGTTTTATAGTTATGATTATTTTTCTCTAGTTTCTAACAACCTGTGTTACTCTTTCAGATTGGCTACTCGTCGCATCGTCACTGTGCCATCATGTGGAGATTTTTCTCTCGTAGTAGCAGTAGCGTGGATTCACAATAATTTTAAGTACAAAAAACATGTTCAGCTCCCTTATCTTTCTCTCTCAGATTTCAGATACACAGAGCAAATGGGGTATGATCAAATAATCAATAAATTATAATCTCTAGAGTTCCATATATCTCATATTGTTACTCATGAGGATTAAAGATCAACAAGTAAGGTAAGGGTGATCTCAAATAAGGCTCTGATGCCACATGTTAGATTATAAATATCTCAAACATAATATAATCAATACATATTACAACATATACAACAACAACAACAACAACAAGCCTTATCCCATTAAATGGGGTCGGCTACATGGATCATACGACGCCATTGTGCTCTATCGAAAACTAAATCCTTATATAAGTATAAAATCTATATGAGATGCAGCGGGAGACTTAAAATTACCTCTCACTATTAGTTTGATTGATTTAAGAAGAATTGGAACTCAAATCATATACATGTCAATCATAAAATACTGTTAGATTTGGGAATATGGGTTGCGCATGCCCTCCCTAGGGCAGTGGTTGCTGGGCTGAGCGAATCTTTAGCTTTGGTTGTTTTTTTAGGTATCATTTTGCTAGATTAATAAATTGGCTTTTTATTAAAATAAAGTGTATAAAATATGATAAATTTCTACACGTGCGTTGCGCGAGTTCTGAAATAGTCTGAAAACATTTTTCAAATGTTTGAAGAGTTAATTTATTGAATTTTTTGTTTATCATATAAATATTGTAAAAAAAATAATACTGCCAAATTTGTTAATATTATATATGTCAAAAGTAATGCCAATGACCACCAAAGATTACCAAATCTATCTTATATTCTTATAAAATAGAAAAATCAATCATGCAAATGCAACTCCTATGTCTATATAGAAATTGACATACGAAATTTTACGGCCTTTTGATCAATTAAACACAAGCACGTTCAAAATTCTAATTAAATTAGCATACTTTCATTATTCATTAGTATCGAGAAAATATGCATTTATTCCTTATAAAACGCGACAGAGGAAATACAATTTATGGAACTTCGTCCCATAGATAAATCTGATATTAATCAATCATAGTAACTGATATTTATTTTTGTGTATCAGCAAATACTAAAAAGGGTTAATTAATATATTCATCTCAAATTTAAAAAAATGAGATGATATATTTCTAAAGAACCTTAAATGGTAAGTGGAGTTGATCTTAACCGTAAATCTCGCCACCTCAAATCAAGTCATTTCTCACCTTTAGTGCATATTTGGTATAGCGATGAGAGCTCAAATAAATCTATCTAAACTTAAAAAAATGAGTATAAAACTCATTTATTCTATTTGAGTAATTTTTCTAAAATCCTGATTAATCGAGATTTTAACGTCACACCGCACTTTTATCATGAGATAATGGGTTATTTATGAGGTTGAAATAATCCTGATAGAGTTTTAGCAATACATTTTTTTTTAATTTACCCTCCTATTTCTCTCTAATAATAATAATTAACTATAATTATGAAATTGTTAAAAAATTTATAAAATTTATACCCTTTTTAATAATTATATATTTTTAAGCAATTTTAATAAACAAAATTAAAAAAGATACTAGTGCCTCAATCCCAAGAATTGATAATTCTTAAAATATACCCCAAACTGTGTATGAAAAAGATGAAGAATTACAATCTAATTTAAGATTAGTTGAATCTCCAACTTATTCATCATTAGATATGGGAGAAATACATATCATTGAAAATGATTTCAAATTAACAAATGAACTTTACAAAAATAGTTTTACTCGGAAGGATACAATCTCCAGAGGAAATGGTTTTATTGAAAACTTCAAAGGATTTGGTAGAAAATAAATTCAAGAATTTTTTTACAGATTTCTTGAAAAGGTCAAGTGAATATTTCATTCTTTGATTGGTTTAATGAATACACTAAAATTACAAGATTGGATTATCCATTTGATCAAAATATTGATGTTATTAGACAATAGAAAAGTTCTACAGGATAAAATATCTCTTTTGAATTTCTTCCTCCAAAAATGGTGCAAATCCCATAAGCTAAGGATGATTTAGGTCAACCTGTGTTTGCTGCACCTTTTCGTTTTAAACATGTGGACAAACCTGTTGATTCCATAAACATAAAAAAGATAGTTGAGCAAAATAATTATACTAATTTGTATCTTCAACAATTAGGTGATCATTTTGTTCAAACATCTTCAAACATTGTTTTAGAACAGTCAAAACCAAGGATTGAAAACCTAATCTCTAAACCATTTCAACTCAACCCACAAATGAAGTCTGAAATATAGCTCCAAAATAAGTCTAACCTAATTGACAAAATCAATCAAAAGAGACTCAAGATATCCCAAACCATGATTGTCCTAGAAACTCCTCAAAACGAGTCAACCTCTTTTGCTAGACAAATAGACAATGTAGAAAAGGATTCTCAAATTTCCTAAATCGATTCTTCATAATCACAACTCCAAATCAACTAACAACACTGGAAACAACCCTCTAAACTATATTACCCTTGGGCAAGCCCTCCAGATATTCTAGTTGAAGAACGAGTTAACCAAAACTTTAGGTCATTTAGCAGAGAGAACATCTATGAATGGAACATAGATGGTCTAAACGAAGCTAATATCCTTTCAACGATGCAGCAAATGACAATATTGTGTACTGCATATCAAACCCAAAACAACTATACAGATGAACAGATTACAAATCTTTTGGTATCTAGTTTTACTGGACAATTGAAAAATTGGTGAGATCATTATCTTACTCCAGAAGACAAACAAACAATTTCTTCATCTATTCAAGCTTATTTTGATGGAACACCTATTCTTTACAATGGTGAAACCTATCCAAACTCTGTCCTGTTGTGAAAAAGTGAGTATGTCAAAGAAACTAAAAGTCTCACATTGCTTGAAAGAATGAAGGCTCAAGAGTATAATAATAAGTTACAATTGTGGGCTAGTAAATGGGCCTATAAGAGATGTGGGCTCGCGCGCACTACAATGGGTCATCAATGGGAAATTTAGTTGAAAACTAACGATTTTCCCCTGCGCGCAAGATAGAGCGTGATATTGGGCACTTTTTGTGAAAAATATTTTGACTTATCCAGAAATATTTTGAATGTGCCTAGACGAAAAGTGTCCAAATCCCTACAGTCTAAATGAATTTGAAAGGCTAACGGAAGTTTCCTATTGTTAATGTTGGCATTATGGCCATTGGGAAAGGGACCGTTTGAAAGGAATTGGAAGACACACAGCTAAAATTAATTTAAAAATTTTCCCATTCCTTGCCAGGATATATCGTATGTGTTTAAGTCAAGTGGGAAGAAGCATTACCCTTAGTGTGCCTCAGCGACTTCCACAGCTTTTGGTCACGACGTTCACAGCTTCTTTCCTCGGCTCGTGCTCCCTTTCGATCGCAAGAAGTCGACGACTCAGGTCAGCTTCCTCTACTGGTATCCACACGAACAGCGTTCCAACCACGAACGACGTGCTAGCGTCTCTTGTCCCTCCAGGGCTTTCTCAAGAGTTCGTCCTCTCCGTCTCTATTTTGACAGTTTCTTATCTGCAAACCCTTTGCTCAGTCCCCTTTGGCCTTTCTGTGTTCTATGTATATCTCTATGCAAAATGTAGCCCCTAATATCAGATATATAGGATGCTCTGCGTTTTCTTCTACCGAATTGGATTTTAGGAGTTAATCTTATATTAATTCTGAAATTAATACAATATCATATATTGTATAATTTGATAAGAAACTAATTAAATAAATAATATTAAATTTGTCCCACAGATTTAATTCACCTATTTATTTAACTTAAAATAAAGCTAAGACTAAATTGTATTTGATTTATTCTCATAAATCAAATTTGAGATATCATATCAATTTGAATTTCAAATTCAAATGTGATAGAGATTTAATTTATCCTTATAAATTAAATCTTATAAATATCTCTTATATGAGATATCCTATCAATTTGAATTTCAAATTCAATCGTGATAGAAATTTAATTTACCCTTATAAATTAAATCATATAAATATCTCTTATATGAGATATCCTATTAATTTGAATTTCAAATTCAAACGTGATAGAGATTTAATTTATCCTTATAAATTAAATCTCATATATCTCTTATATATAATGTATATATACAAATTTATATATATATACGAATATAAATATAAATAAATATATATACATCTATCCTGGATCATTCATTGAATCTGGACATGTCTTAGATTCAATGAATCTGGACATCATAGCTCGTGTTGGGCTATTTTGTGTACGACCCTGTAGGCCCATATGAAGTTGGCAGTGGGCCATTTGTTATACTAGCCCACAGTTGCAAGCGGTCTCTAGCAAGACATAACGACTACCCAAATCATATGAGGATCGTTAAACGATGTAACCTTTTATACAACCATATCATGTTCCTTCTGTCACGCGATATTTTGGTCATGGTTGAGGCATGGATAATGTCATCCTCCTATTCCTGACCGTTACTTTCTCGATCCCTGAGTAGCCTGACTATAGAAATAGAACTACCTTTCCATTATAGTATGGCCATACATTTCTCAGACTCACTCATCGAGGGGCCCAGTAATATCTCTCTACGAATGTGAGGGACAAATTCCATCTTGACCATTCACATTCCTCCACATGAAAAACCACTAAGCTTAAACATAGTCTTTATGATTACTGGTCAAAAGTGACTTTTGACTAGGTCAAAGCTGAGCGTTTGTCATGTAGGAATCCATGATGATCTCAGGTCAAAGGGCATATTGACATGGTTTGTATATGAGAGAAGCTTATGACGTTACCTATGCAGTTCTCTCATAGCGGGTCGGTCCAACACCTTGTACTCTTACATGTGCCTATGACTTTAATTTATATCTCTATACATCTTCAAAGTCATACTGGTCTTATTTTATCTGTGCTCCCGCATAGATGACCGACTAGGGACATTTAGGATAAGATCATGAATTATCCAAGGATGGTCATCACAATAAACATGCAAATAATATGATAACACAATTAATAAATTCATAAATAAATAATATTCATAAGACAATGATTGGCCCCTAGGGCACGATTTCCAACACCGTTGGCGCCAGAAAGATGTGACCGTACTATCCGATAGGTATCACGCTAGTTCGGTCGAAAGGTCATCTCTTACAGACTCAATCGATATTTCCGTGCCTCTTCATGCTTATAAAAGCAGCACACAAGGATATTACAAAGATATGCAAATAATGCTCGTGCTCTCTTGCTCATTTCTCTCTGAGTTTATTTCCTTCCATTAGATTCTGTTCCTTTGTTTCCACAAGAAGAATCCGTTTAATCCTGGGGAGTACCGCTTCATCTTGCCAGTTGTCGCGGAATAAATCTTAAGGACAATGCCCTTGGATGTGACTCAGATTGGTTGTTCTTTTACAGATTTTGTCGACTACAAAAACTTTAATTTTTATAATTGTTAAACATTTTGTTAATGACCGTCTATTTGGAAAGATAAATCGGCTGAATTACTGTCAAATCTTAAGTGCAGAGCCCTTTCTGATTTTAGATGGTACAGGGATACTTTCCTTGCTCGAGTTCTCACAAGAGATGATCCCAAACAACCTTTTTGGAAAGAAAAATTCCTAGCTGGATTACCTAAATCTTTAGGTGATAAAGTTAGAGAAAAATTTAGAAACTAAAATGATGGCATAATCCCTTATGAGCACTTGATATATGGACAATTAATCTCTTATGTTCGAAAAACTACTCTTAAAATTTGTCAGGATGATAGCATCCAACATCAACTGGCCAGAGAGAAAGCTGTAAACTGTAGAGAGTTATATGCTTTCTGTGAATAATTTGGTCTTCCAGCCTGCAAACAGACCAAGAAATATAGGAAACCTTCTTCCTACCACAAAAAGAAGAAACATATCTACTAAAGATATAATCAAAACATACCTCCTCGTAGGTTGAAACAGGAATTTAGATCCAAATCCAAGGTCAATTTTCCTGAACATAACAAGGTCAAATATTTTAAATGTGGTAAACTAGGTCATATTTCAAAATATTGCGCCTTAAGAAGAAAACTCAAAAAGATCAGGTGTATTGATGAATCTGTTCTTGAACAAATAAACAATCTTGTGATTGAAGAAACTTCCAATTCAAAAACTGAAAGTGATTCTTCTGAGGATATTCAAAATGATGATATCCCATAATCTTCATCTTCAGCCAATGTTATCTCGGAGGAATAAGATTTACTTCTTGATATCATTGAAAAACTGGTAGATTCTGAAAAAGGAGAATATTTGTTTAAGTTTCGAGAACTGGTTAATCAACAACCATCTTCTTCAAACTCAACCTGTTTTTCCTGTAAATAAATACAATTTAACAGATGTTTTAAACAAATTTCAACATTCTGTTCAACCAATAACCCTCCAAGATCTCTATCTAGAGGTAAAACAACTCAAAACTGAAATACGTCTGATTAAACTCCAACAGGAAAACTGTGCAGAAGCCATATCTTAACTTTAAGATATGCAACTTGCAGGTAAAATTGAAGAAAATCTACAAATCACATTTAACAATGGTAATGAGAAAGATCGAACTTTCTTAAACTTGATTTCAAGAATTTCTATTCAAAAATTTTATATCCATGACAAGATTATTATTCATAATGATTTTGTATTAGAACAAATTGTCTTTTTTGACATAGGGCTTGATTCTAATTGTTTTAATGAAGAAATCATTCCTACAAAATATTTTGAGAAAACAACCGAAAGGTTCAATGGCTCAAGCTTAGATGTCAAATATAAAGTTTCAAAAGTTGTTGAAAATCAAGAATTGAAACTTGAAACCCCATTTATTTTGGTTAAGAATGTGGGAACCCAGATTATTCTTGGTGCACATTTTGCGAGGTTATTATTCCCGTATATGACTGATGAAAATGGAATTTTAAAAGAATATTTAGGCAAAATGATTCTGTTTCCTTTTACACAAAAACCCAGGATCAAAGAGCTCAATCTTTTGACTTCAAAACAACAACAAATAAACTTTTTAAACGAAAAAATTTCTTTTCAACATTTAGAAACGCAATTGTGTCAAAAAGATGTTCAAAAGAAAATTCAAACTTGTCTTGAATAAATCCATAAAATTATTTGTTCTGACTTACCAAATGCTTTTTGAAACAAAAAACAACATGTGGTAGATTTACCATATGAAAAAGATTTTACCGTAAAAGAAAATCCCAACAAAGGCCAAGCCCATTTAGATGAGCCCAGAGCTTTTTGAAACTTGCAAAAAGGAGATCCAAGATCTCTTAAACAAAAAATTAATTCGCAAGTCAAGAAGTCCATGGTCTTGTGTTGCTTTTTATGTCAATAAAAATACAGAAATTGAACGAGGTGCTCCTAGGCTTGTAATTAATTACAAACCTTTAAACGAAGCTTTGCAATAGATCAGATATCTAATCCCAAACAAATCTGATCTACTAAAATATTTTTATTTTGCAAAAATCTTTTTAAAATTTGATATGAAATTTGGTTTTTGGCAAATATAAATTTCTAAAAACGATAGGTACAAAACTGCTTTTACTGTGCCCTTTGGTCAATATGAGTGGAATGTTATGCCTTTTAGTTTAAAAAATACTCATTCCAAATTTCAAAGAATCATGAATGAGATCTTTAATTATCATAGTCAGTACATTATTGTTTATATCGATGATGTATTAGTCTATAGTCATTATATAGATCAACATTTTAAACATATCTCTAAATTTGTTAGGATTGTAGAAACAAATAGATTAGTGGTTTCAAAACATAAAATTAGTTTGTTTCAAACTAAAATAAGGTTTTTGGGTCATTGGATATATCAAGGGTCTATTACACCAATTGAAAGCAATTCAATTTGCTGAAAAATTCCCTGATCAAATCATTGATAAACACACAACTTCAATGATTTTGGGGATGCTTAAACTATGTTACTGACTTTATTCCTTATCTCAGTAACTTCATTAAACGGCTTCATCAGCGACTCAAGGACAATCCGCCTCCATGGATTGACCTCCATTCAAACATTGTTAGGCAGATCAAATCCAGGTTAAGGAGCTTCCTTGTCTTAGCCTTCCTGATCTGACTGCCTACAAAATTGTTGAAACCGATGCCAGTGACATAGGTTACGGTGGTATTCTCAAACAAAATCTCAACAAAAAAGAAAAAAATTGTTTCTTTTATGTCAAAACATTGGAATAGTAATCAATAGAACTATTCTACTATTAAAAAAAGAAATTTTGGCAATTACTTTATCATTTCCAAATTTCAATATGATCTGCTAAACAAAAGATTTTTACTTTACATTGATTGTAAATTAGCAAAGGATGTTTTACAAAAAGATGTTAAAAATCTTGCATCAAAACAAGTCTTCACCAAATGGCAAGCAATTTTAAGTGTTTTTTTTATTTTGAAATCGATTTTATCAAAAGCACTTCAAACTGCCTTCTAGACTTTCTAACCCATGAGTTTTTACAGGGTAGATAAAAGTTTGTGAGAAAACCCAAATGCCAAGGAAAAAGAAACCCGGAGAAAAACCTGGTGAAGACTATAAACAAAAGGGTGTTCTACAGGATGCCCAAAGCCAAACAATCTCAAGTTCTGAACTTGAGGCCATCATCCAAGCGGTGATGAAAAAATATGGGTCTCAACCTGGAGCCCAACAAACTCAAACGGAGTCATATGCTCTATCTGGATCTTTGGCCCAGGAACCCCAAACAAAATTGGAGTCATCTACTCTGTTTGGGTTATCAACCCAGCAAATCCAAACAAGAGCATCTTCTAAAAAAACTTTAGAATCATATGCCCAGATTTATGCCTAGAAGATACTCTCAAAAAAAACTTTTGCCCAGAAATTGGCCCTTCCTCCAATTCCTTCAAAGGTATTAACAAAAAACCATTATGATTTGCTTGGTAAACAACCAAATATCTTGCATATCAATCCTTCTAAAAAACAGAAAGTTTCTGCTTCTGTCACTCAGAAAATGGACATCACTCTAGCCTTTTGAAAGCAAAATAGGGCTATGAACATTGTCCAGATAGAGCCAAAATTCTATCACAAAAAACCAAACCAAGTGGCTTTAAATATTTTCCCAAAAAGATTTCATTTTAGGCCCAAACAATTAAACAAAATCAAGGAGTATTATCAATTAATATTGATTCATTCTGAGTCCGCGGCAATTAAAAAGAATGCTAATAAAATAGATGAGTCTTTAATAGCTCATTCTACCCTGCAGATTTTGAAAGTTCTCACTCCATCCCAGTGGGGACAAGATTTATATAAAATAAAAATTTTTGGAATAAACTTTGATCCTATTGCATACAATTATTGGGACTATGTTGATGCATGGTACTATGTGTTCTGGGATCAGAATAAACTTTTCAAACATACTTGATTTATTTATTTTAAAACAAAAATCAAATACAATTTCCTCAATGGTTTGGGCACTCGTGGGATTTCTTTGGACATATTCCAGATATATTTCCTATAGAAGTACTTCAAGCCTTTGAGTATTTTAAACAAAAGTTCAACATTAAAGAAAACCCTTTTCCTGTTGAACTTTATTATTTTTCAAACTTATCTGTATCCTAGATTTTTTTCTTAGAATTATAGATTTTCAGACATAGAAGGATTTAGATTCTTTCCTATACTTCAAAGACTTCCATCGATTAAGTGGTGGCCTAAATTTGATCTTTCTGGAATAAACATACAGCAGTTGAGAGATGGTTTAAACAGAATCCCCAGTATCTCTGTATGACAAAACACAACAAGTTCTTAAACCAGAAGAATATGGTACAAGCCGTTCTCGCCTCAACAAATGATAATGTCAGCCTTATTAACCAATTGAGTTCAATGCTTCAACTCCTACAACAACATGAGCAAACTCATTCTACAAGTCAAACATATTCTGCACCACCTTTAGAAAAAGTTGAAGAAGAATTTGTCATAGATTTAAATGAAGATTAAACTTTCCAAAAACTTAGTCGATCGAAAAATCTAACCTAGGTTTTTGGTAAAAACAAAATGTAAAGTACTGTTCAAACAGTAAAACAACTGTAGCAGTACTATTTAAACAATGAGTCACTGTAGTATCGGTAAAAATTGTAGTGTCGGCAGATACTGTGTAAATAGTGTTATGATGGGGAACTGTGCAAACAGTAATTTTCAAGTCAGAATACTGTTTAAACAGTAACTTCTCCTGTCTAGTTAAGTCCGATTCATTTCCTTCTAAAGACAGGTTCAGTTACCCCTCTTCCCTTACACTTAGAGAGAGATACTCCGAGTCTAAAGAGAGAGTCTCCTCCTCTTCTTTCTCTTCCTACTGTTTCTATATCCCTTCCTCTTCTTATAAGTGTTTATGTTTTAATAATAATTTACTTTCAGTTTATTTAAAATTTTCTTTCTTTTATTTCTCATATCATTACCTCCTCTTATGAGCTAAACTTTGTCGGTTCTACCGCCTTTTAGTTCATTCAAGAGTATCCCCTCTGCATGCATTTTACATTTCAGTAATGCATTAACTAGTTCATCCACTGCTCTACTTCCTTTTATTTTAATTTCTCTCCTTCCCTTCGGTCCTTCGGGGTCGCTCCCCTAGTTGGTATCAAAATTAATTACGCCAATTCTTTATAATGATTATATATTAGTTTAATAAAATATACTCTTTAATCAAGTGCATTTAAACTATCATTAATAAATATCCTTGATAATTTTTTTAATATATATAATCATATATAAATATTTTTTTAAAAAATTATAATTTTAAAAGATAGAATTAATTAAAATTTTATTTTTATGATCAAATTACTCAACTATCTAATTTTTATATTTAAGTTGGAAGGAGTGAGAGAAGAATATGGAATGAGGTTCCAGCTTGTTACTATGTGGTCTCTATCCACCGAAGAATAATCTCTTTCTTTGTAAAGGACTCCTTTTGCTTTATGCATACCTACTCAGTTAAAAAGCTCCAATGACCTTTATACCCTCACCTATTCTTCCCCTAGTAAGGAATCACCACAAAAGCATATTGCTAGCACAGACGTATACAGTTCTTATTTTCTTTTCTTTGTACGGGGCAGAAAATCCCAGAATCCAAACAAGCTTTAAGTCAGCAGAGTGAAATGTCCAAGATTATATTTGTAATACGAATAAAATTTGTGCTTTCCCAACAATTTATTGTTGACAATATGCAAAGACTCAAAGATATCCATTTTTTTTTATATTTTTACGCAAAAAATCAAATTAATTGGTTTATTGTATAGATATAGTAACAGAAATTACCAAAGTCAATTAGTTTTGTCTGGTTCCATGCTTTGAGTTCTTGAGCAAAGGTATTGAGTTCAAAGAAAACCATAAGAAATTTGTATAATTTTAATAAAGGATAGGGTGCAATTTTACTTATAACATAAGGGTTGTGGAGTATTTAGAAATTTTAATTGAATCGATATTATTTTAAAAATATTAAAAAAAGAATAATGGCATCCCTAATCACTATAGTAGTCAATATTTACTTTTTAATTATTAAGATAATTTTATCTTTTTAATATTTTTACGGTGATATTAATAAAAGAATTTTTGAATACCCATAGATTATATAGCGTAAATACTTTGGAAGCAAAATTAAACATTAACCATTTTAACATATATAGAAAAGGGGGGGGGGGAACCTTAACCTGTTAACAATGTAAAAGGGACAAAAAAGTTTGGATTTAGATTAGCCGGAACTTAATGTGACTTAAAAATTAATTAATATTAATAAACAGTTATTTAAAAAGTAAAAATGTTGGATCCTTTTAAAGAAGATCAAGATTGAACCTTGTGGATTTTAAAAACATCACGTTGAGAAACTTTTATATATATATATAAAAGGTTGGAAACTTATTTCCAAATAGACATGACAACATACATATGTGACTAAAAAGATGTAGAAATATTGATAAATGCTCATAGTTTTAAGGAATAAATTTCATATTTATTTTCCTCTTGTGCTGCTATCCTCTTATTAAAAATAATTATGTTGTATATAATATGAATATTAAATATGAACATATTTTCTAACTTAGAACTACTAAATTCTAAATGATCTCATATTATTCTACACTATAAATTTTATATTTTAAATTATGATAAATTTATTATTATTCGTTATTCTTAAAAAGTTATAGTCAAATAATTATTGTATTGTATACATTACATTTAAAAATTGAACATTATTAGAATAAACTTATATATATATATATATATATATATATAGCATTCTCATATAGATAACTTTCAAAACGCCCAAATCAAATTTAAACACTCTAAATAATTAATAAAAAGTTATATTACTTTGAGTCTTGAACAATAGTTTATAGTCTCACTTCAACAAAAAAAAAAGATATCTTAATTTTAAATATAAGACATATTTTTTAAAATTTATTAACTCTTTCTTAAATTATCTCTATTAATATTCTATCAACAATAATCCAGTACGATAATGATAAGGAAGTTAAGGAAGACGATTAAAATATTTTTAAAAAATATGTTATAATAATTAAATTAATAAATTTTTTTAATCTAATTAAATTAATTAAATATATCATATATTTAACTACTTATCAGAAATTTTCTAGTACCCGTATGCCGTAATGAATGTATGGTTCCGTAACTTTCTATTCAAACAAATAAATTGGTCACTTTCCCATATGCTCAAAGAAAATATCATCAGACAAAAGCCAAACTGAGAAATTTTGATGATGCTTCATGGCAAACCCCACAACATACTCCTTCTATTTTTAATAAAAGATATATTTAACTAATTTAATTATATTAAAAAATTTAATTAAATTAATTAATATAATATTTTTTTAAAATACTCTAATTATCTTTCTTAATTCTCCCCTCCTCTCACTTGATTATTATTAATAGAGTATTAATAAGAGTAATTTTAAAAAATTGATAAATATAAAAATAAATCTTATATTTAAGATCAAGATTAATTTCTTAATTAGATTATATATTAAATATGAGAGAGGTATAATTTTGATAATTTTTGTCGCAAGTAGGTATTCTTCCCAGGCGTTGCACAGGATATTCTATACTATACAATAACATATCGAGAATAGATTAGGACATAGAATATATCCATATTCATCAAAGTAACGCGAGGGATACAAAAGGTCTTTTACTCTCATGCTCTCCACAATGATCAGTATTAATTTAGAAATTGATATAATCTAACTAACGCTGTTAACTAAACAAACAATGTTAGAACAACAAATCAATAATTAAATGTGCTAAACGGTGTTAAATTAAGCCGTTTCTACAAGATTTCTAGTAATAATATAATTAATAGATAGATTATAAAATACTTTTTTGAAAAAAAAATCAAATATTATTTGCAATAATACAATACTTGCATGCTTGACATATACTTCCCCGTCAGCAACCCATTTGCTAATTTGGATAAACTGCACTCAACTACTATCAAAACCAAACATAATTTTTCAAACCAATCACTCACCAATAACCCAACCAAAAAGTTTCTCACAATTGAAAATTGAAACTAAAGATTTGACCGTTCATATAGCACAATATCGCTACATAATCTATGTAATCGGACTCCATTTAGTGAGATAAGACAAGTCTCATTAAAAATGAAAACGTAGAAAGAGAGACAAGCAAATAAAGTCAAAGCAGAAATTTCATTCTATTCTGCTATACACCTTTGGGTTTAAAACGACAGATCCACAAACCATAGGTTTGTTTCTCAGTGGCTTGATATATATATATATATATATATATATATATATATATATATATTGGGGGATTTCAAATGGAGTTAACTTAAAAAGAAAGGCTAAACAATGAACGAATATTTTAAAGAAAAAAGAACCCCCAAAGAGCATTTATATCTAGAGATACAAAATATGACTACAACCTTCTTCCTCTATGTGATTTCCAACATATATCATGTGATGTATACTTGTGACTCAAACTCTTAAGTTGATTTTTCTTAATATACTTTTATTAAGTTAAGGTACTTAATTTATTTGATAATGTATTAGTCCATTTAACAATCATTACTACAGAAAAGACATTCTACGTCGATTAAAATGAGCTTTTCTTGTAAGTTATAGGAGGGACATAGAATCGAGTGATGTTATTTGTTTTAGAATTTAGATCAGTTAATAATCGATATAAAAAAAAAAAGCTTTTTATGTCGATTTGATTTTAACTGACATTGAATATCTTTTTTTTACATAAAAAAATATGCATGTCTTCTAGTTCCATCTTTCATTAGAAGAAAAATCAACATAAAAAAGAATAACCAGATCGATCATTAAAATTATAGAAGCATTATATAAAAAAATAGAGCGAGATTTCAAGGTGAGATTGTCCCACCCCATATTTTAACCAAGGTATCGAAACTTTGATCTAAATTAGATCTGATGGGCTGCAATTTGGTAGCTTGACAACGACGACAATGTCGGCGTGACCAAGCTCATAGGCAGTGTTGGCAAAGGGAACAGAGAAGAGAAGAAAACAAAGAAAGTCAGGGTTTTGAGGTGCGAGAGCAAGAAGAGAAAATTGGACACAGGATTAAAACTAATCAAGGGTCCTCATGATGATCCGTGTACTCTGATAATATATTTTAAAATTTTAAAGAATTACTATGTAAGTTATAAAAGCTTTATGTTTTTTTAAGCAAAATGATTGTGGAGAGAAACGTGGAGAACAACATGATATTATTTATTTTATTTTATTTAAGAAATATAATCATAACTAAACAAATTTAAACTATGTGATATATTAGACAATAAATAATAAAAACTAAATAAATAATAAATATAATAATATAAAGAATAATATTGTTTTTAGATAAGTAAAGGTTAAAGCTTTATTTAAAAAACAACGAGTTTAAATTATTGTTCTGAAAAAGAATGATTTTCTACTTTCAATCGACGTAGATTATACATTCTACTTTGGTTACAACCTTAACCAAGGTAAAAAAAAATCAATTATTTATGAAAATATTACCATCGTTTTTTAATGTCTTTTTGCCTAGTAACCGGTATAAAATACCAACGTGGATAATATATTTTGTAATAGTGCATTCTATGATTGTAATCAATATATATGATATATTATTAGTCCATTTGAGCCATAATTAATTTATATTTTCTTAAATTATTCGATATTCTTAGTGGGGAAAGGAAGATTTTGTATGTAAAAGAAGAGAGATGGGAATATATTCTATGACATTACTATTTATTAGTATTAATACAGAATAAAATTATAACAAGTGATGTTGTTTACAAGTAAACAATGAGTTATTCCTCAATCCTTATGTAACGAATGGAAGTCCACCTTGTTATATATTATTTATTTTGTATTTTCGCAAAATGGGTCTTTAATCCATTAACTTTATATAAAATTTTAGTTAATATCTTAATTTTATAAAATATCTTTTTAATTATTTAACCCTAACATTATTAGTTTCAAATAATGAGTTTTTTGTTAATCATTATTATTTTTTAAAATTAAACTTAATATATTAGTATTTGAGAATATTCTATAAATATTTAAAATTTCAATGTTAGCATCAATTGCTAATAATATTAAAATAAGAGCACTAAAAATATAATTTATAAAATTAAGAGATGTTATAATACTAAAAAGTAAAGATATACTTTTACCTTTTATTTCTTATAGGACTCCTTCCATTGGAAAAATTAAAAAAAAAAACAATTAGAATCTTATACCATGAGCTGTAAAACTTGTATTTACTCTATTGAACTCTTGAGTTTTAACTTTCCGAACTTTCCAATGTCAAAAAAATGTGACATTATCAAGACATTAGTAAAATGCTATTCTTGTTTTCTATGGGAAAAAATAAAAAGGTATTTAATTTTTGATAAAAAGAAAAAATTGCATTCCTTCTTCTTCAACCCTCAAAACAAGGAGGACCAAACGTTGGACTAAAGCTTTAAGAAAGTGAAGACTAATTTAATAATGAAACTTTTGGGAGTGTCAACACACACAAGTGACTGATAATAATATGCAAAGAGAATAAGAAATCCAAAAGATGTGAGTTATATAATGTAGTGATTATTACATCTATTATTTTATCTATTTTTTCTTCCAAATTATCTTTATAGTATAATACTCATCCTAAAGTCTCTAATATAAAAAATAGTTAATTTTTGTAGATATAACAAAGAAATCAAATAAATCAATTAATTATAACCAATACAAGAGTTAACTGATCAATTTAGATATATTAAAGAGTATATAATATGAATTTATCTTAAAAGGTTATATTTGGTTAGTATTAATTAATTAAGGATAACTTACTCTTATATTAAGCATCAGATGAATAAATCAAAAAGTAAATAAAGATATATATACTAATAGAGTTACCTATAAGGTAATACTCCCTCCTGCCCTTAATTTATTTTATAGTAGTTTCTAAAATTAAGAAGGTTAATGTCACGCCATGGACTAGTGCTCCACTGGGCACAGGGCGAGAGGTCGCAGGTTTGAACCTACTATGGTGGTGTGAGTGAATGTGGATTTATATGATTTAATTTGACCCTTATAAAAAAAGAAATAAGGTTAATGTCACTGTCCCAATTTTGAATACTTTCCGGTTATTTTTTTAAATGGAAGGGGTATATATATTAATGGATCAGAGCTTTACAAAAGTGTAACGAGTGTCAAAAGGGCTAAGTATTAAAAATTAGTGCCCATTGTCAAAAAAGTGAAGGGCATTCCTTGCTCTAAGCGTGTGCTCGGTAAGTACATTAATACTATGAGAAATAGCTTCCGCAGTGAGAGCTTGATCCTGGAAGATTCTCTTGATGCGATTGTCCCAAAGTTTCCTGGAAGATTCTATTGATGCAATTGTCCCAAAGTTTCCAGCACAGAGGCCAAATTGCGTCCTCCATACTTGCCTATTGTTCAAAGGGTTGAGGTTACGGGAAACCCAAACAACAAAGGAAGTCTGTAGGTTGTAAGATCTTTCGCCACATGCATCTATGAAGTTCCAGCACTCGATTGCTAGGGTGTAAATGACACTTTTATGAGTGATGTAAATTCTATTAACGTAATAAGTTTATATTTTAATGGCATTTTTTAATCGCCATAAAAAAACAATTTTCACAGCATTTTGTAATAAAAAAAACATTGTAAAACGCAGTGAAAAGTGTTATTTTTAACGCCAGTTACTCAACTAAGATTAATTATACTCTATTGCCACATCCTTTTTTACTCTGATGTTTTACTTTTAAAGGTGGTTATTGTAGAGTTTCCACTATGATTCTCTAGTTAACCGTTGTAAAAAGTTTTTTTTTGGTTAATTTTTTATTTTAATTTTTTCACGGCAATTTTCCATTTAACGGTTGTGAAAAGATATTCTTTTATTAAATTTTTTATTTTATACAACCATACATTTAGCAAAATCAAGGTAAACTAATTTTCAAGTAGTAAAATATGGAGTCAACAATGCCAAAATCTAAATGGTAATAAAAAAATCAAAATTAGTAAACTTTCAATTAATTAAATAGCTCTTTGTACATCATACATCAAGAAAATAGTTCAATGATCAATCCTAAACAAATTAAAAAAATTATTGATCAAATATTTACTAAAATTTTGACAAATACTTCATCTCCAAGGATGTTGGCTAAATAAACTGACCTGGAGTATCATCCAATATCTTGACCTTGTTAGCGGGGAGGGAACTAGTGTAGTACCAAAACTTTATTTGATCTTATGTAACATCGCCTTCCCTTTGTCCTTTGAAATTCTCTTGTGGTGAATTGTTGTGACCATGTATACTGTACCCTAAGTGGCAAGGGTTTTAGTCTTATTGTCTATATGAAGAAACCACATGGTTCCCCATTGTCTTTGATTTGGTTAGGGTCAGGGTCAAGGTCAAATAGTTGGGAGACAAATTGCTCTTTTTTATTGTTGCTGCCCTTATCACTTGTCACCACTGGAGAACCTTGAAATTATTCAAGATAAAATACATGTTAAATGTCGATAGGAACGAAAAACTCTTAAGTTGCTTGTTCCTCCGGTGAATTTAAATTCTTACTATAAAGAACATGTCATCATATATAAATTCTTACTATTTAAATTAATTACTCACAATCCTTTCAACAATAGTAAAAATCTTTGGAGTGATGTATTGACCCTTCTTAACCCTCACTACCTTCCATTTTTGTTGACGAGATGGACAATAGATAAAGAATGAATGACTCTAGTAAGGTCTCAAGCAATAGTTTGTTGCACAGCCTACAATTGTTCTTCCATAATTTTAGTTTTTAGAGCAATATAACCCCTGAGACCTGGAATGCTAGTACATATTTTTCTTGGTTATTTTCTAATTCTTCTTACTCATAGCATATGAAAATAAAATAAAGTTAGATTGGTTAATTAAAATATAAATTCATTACTAACTAAGTTAATTAAAATATAAGTTTATATGCATAAAACCTTATTTTTTTATTAAACAAAATTTTGATGACGTGATGTAACATCCCAATTTTTATTTTTATATTTAAGTACAATTAAAAATATTATTTATCAATAACTTAAAAATATTATATAATCAAATTATTATGGTTTAGTATTTTTATTATTTTTAACAAAATATAATATATGGATTATCCTACTCTTTTATTTACTTAGAATTTTATGATTTGATTGTTAGGGAATTATTAGGATTTATGTTCTCATTTAACTATGGATTTGAATTTTAAATTATTGTTATGGGTTTATAAATAGAACTAAGGCCTTGAGTTATTTTCCACACTTGATTATCGAATCAGCTCCTCTCTTTTTAGTCCACTTTCTCAGTCCTTTTCCTGTTCCCAAAGAATCCCACATCAGTTTCCCTCATAAACACTGCTTTATTTCAACTCACCTAAGGCTAAGATTTACCTTTCAAATCTTTTGTGGTAATTATTTATATATTTAATGTGAGAGGTAATCACTTTCTTCTTATTGTTTGTGCTAATGTGATATTTATAAATGTTTTGATATATATAAATCTATTGATATTGGTATAATTATATTGAGAAAACTTATTGATTATTTTTATTGAAAATAGTCTTGTGGGACTTAAATTTTAATTTAGAAAGTTTGAGTTGAGATTATAAACTTGTTATATCTTGATATTAGAATTTAAAGAAAATTATTATCTTGAGAAAAACCCTTTTATGATATTTATCAAGCTATTGAGATTTTGATTAATATAATTATGTTGAGAATTATGCATTGGGTATGGGTGATGATATGGTTATATATCTACTGCATGGTATAGCCTTTATTGGATATCAATAGTTAGCTTTTGTCCTACTAGTTTATTGAGGGGATACGACACCCCCACCTATTTATTGGGGGTAATAAATCTATAATCCGATCAGTTGCTCTGTGAATTTTAGCTTATCTATACTACTTGATTGGTTAGCTTTTTTAGTGATTAATACTCATTATGAGTATAATTGCTGGTTATTGAGATTTTCTTACTTTATTATTATTAATATTTTTCAGGTAATGGTCTCATCTTAGGTAGGAAAAATATCATAAAGCTTGATTAAAACTATATTAACTATATAGACTTTCCCTTTGAATGTATGTATAGAATATTTGTATATTATCATAATATATTTTATTTTGCATACTTATATATCCTATTACTTTATTTATATTTTAATAAAAATCTTTATATAACCATGGTAGAGTTCATTTAAATTTTAGTTAAACCCTTTTCTACCATGGTTAGCTCTCTTAAAATAAATTAAATTAATTTATAATATTTCTTAAATTATATTTGGTATAAAATAGGTCTAAATAATTAATAATAGTTATATTTTAGGAGAATTTTATGACACTTCTAGAGTATGTAAATATGTCTCTTACTTTTAGTTACAAAATATAATAATAATAATAATAATAATAATAAATGGTGAGAAGTTTTGTTTATTTATTAATTAATTCATGTTGTCTTTTAAATGGAGTAGTATTATCATGGAGCAGAGGATATTTTCTATATAATTTATTTTTATATATTTAATTATTAGTGAATCAATACTATTTTTCATGTACTTTTTATACTTTTTAGGAAAATTCCATAAAAATGTCACTTAAATTTTAAACTCTTAAATTAATTTTGTTTTCTACATATTAATAGATGGTATTGACTATATTTGATGAACAAATAAACAAAAGACATTGACTAGATGGTAGGGATATGGTATTTCAATATTTAGACAAGAGACAAAATAACCCCACTTTTAGGGAAAAAGGGAAAGGCTATTTTCACTTTGAGTAACGATATCAATAATATCTATAATTATTTTTATAATTTTAGTAATAACATTTATAACTATTTTTAATCACTTCAAAATTTATGGGACTTCAATCAGGGAGTCATTATTTGAACTAATTTCTTATATTTATAACGATATTGATAAAGTATTATACCATTTTCATAACTTTAGTTGTCATGTCTTGAAATTTGAGTCGTAACCAGCACAGAATATGAATAAATTCATATTCCTTAAGTATAAAATCTTAAATGAAATGTTTGAAACAAAAATCATAATACATTAATTTATAAATCAAAAGCAAGTCCTCTTTAGGAATCTCAGCATAATCGTCGTTGTATAACTGATCTCCTGATGATCCTACAATAGATTGCAAACGTTCAAATCTTCCGTAACATTTTTTCAAAATAACCAGAATCTTTTCAATAAACTATGTGGAGCATTTACCTTTTTATCAAAATAATACAAGTATTTTATAAATGATAATTATATCAAAAGTATACTTGTAAAAAAGCAACACTTTGGATCTGCAATGAGGCTCTTCACTACTCAGCGGGAGAATTAGGGTTAACTACACTATCTGAAGCAAAATAATCTACTCGTAAATAACGTCCCAAAAATATGATTTAAAAATGCAAAAATAAACAGTTTAACATATTAAATGGAAATCATAACAGTTCGTAATTTGATGCAAATATATATGTAAACATTTTTATGTTCAAGAAAACCATTTGAAATAATTATTTCAAATCAGTCACTTTTATATAGGACTTCAACAGAACGTAAGCAGGCATGAACACATAATCTATTAGGGTAACTAACCAATATAGCGCTGCTCAAAGCCACAAAAATAGGTATGGACACATAGTCCATAAGGGTAAATAGCCATACGTAGCACGAAGCCACGAAACAGGCGTGGACACATAGTCCACAAGCATAAATAATCAATTAGGCATGGCCCGAAGCCACGAATAGCAGGCGCAAGTATGAGACCTACGAATAACTGCCGCGAGTACGAAACTCACGAATATTCATCTAGCTCAGGTAACCAAGGTACACCAAGAACTAATAGTACTGCTGTTAGCAACCAGCGTTATGTATTACATCCTTTCTAAAACGTTTCCAACATGCGTGGGGTCCATTTCACATGTAATGATCTCAACCGTTTCAAATGCAATAATCTTTGGTAAAACCACTTTAAATTTCAAAACCCCCAGCATAAATATTTAAAATCAAATATCAAGTTACTATAGGAAACATATAAAATTCACATAGGAATATTTCCTGAATAAAAGTCATTTCAATATAACATTTGCCAAATTCTTTTCTAAAACTTCTTCATCCATTTTCATACATAATTGTAATCCTTTTTGTAAACCAATTGAAAGAAAATCTTTTCTAACGATTAAAATCATAAATTCATAAAATTTACTTTTCGTAAATCATATTTAAAATTCAACATTTTAAATAAAGTAATAATTTATTAAAAATACTACTTTAAAGGAAATTATTCACTCACTTACCATGCTCTTAAACCTTTACTCTTTTCAGCCAATCACTTTTGATTATTTTCACTTCTTAATTCTCTCATATCCCAAAATAATATATTAACTTTTTGATTAAAGCTTAAACAAAAGTAATCATCCTTAATATGATATTTTATTTCATTACACGCTATTAATCTATAATATGGAATTCCATATTCTAAAAACAAATTCAAAGTACTCCTCATAGAATTTAGAATTTGTATAGCCTCAATACCAATAGTAACAGCTATTAAACAAGTATACATGCTAAAGCAACTCTTCATGCAGAGAATCAAGTAAAACATAGTAAGGGTTTTCAAGCCTCACAACCACTGAACAGAACAACCACGTGCAGACAACAAGACTCCATTTAAATCTATTATACAACCACTTTTTTTACCAATCTTACACTTCCATTTACAATATAGGTCCTTGAGCATTGGAGCCTGGTTTTAGATGTAATACTAAGTTAATTAGGTCCCAAAAGTTCTATTGCCACCATATATTTTCCCAACTAAAACAACTCCTTACAATCTCAAAGCTTTGCCTTTTAATACCTCTTCTAAACTCATTTGAAAGATTAAATTCAATAAAACCAACACCTACTAGCTCAAACAGTGGCTGCCCTTAACGAAGAATGAAGGTATACTCTCATGATTTCCAACTCTATTCCATTACATCATCCTTTAGTGGCCTCTAGGAGCTATGTATATAAGACTTTTCAGTTTAAAAATCATTCTAACATAGCTATAAGCTGTAGGTGAAATATGCAAAATAACAAAGTTTATAGTTCGAGTCGCGTCTGAGGACATTATCCTTAAGAGATATTCCGCGACTCCTCATCAAATTTAGAAGCGGCTCTCTCTAAGATTAAGCGAACTCTTCCTGTAAAAATACAGGGCAACATAACTAGTGTAAGATAAAGTAATATCAGAAGATTGGTGTATCATTATCTATGTCATTCTCTCTTTATCTGTGTTTCTCTGTTTGTTTCTCTGTACTTCTTCTTCATCAAGAAGCCCCTTTTATAGACTGTGGAAGGACACGAGACATGTCTTTTAGACATATATCCCTTAGATTCAAGAGTTATATTAGAAAGACTCTTCTTTCTTCAACATACCTTTTCACAATGAAGAGTTATGTCAGAAAGACATTTCTTTCTTTGACACACCCTTTCACAATATTTAAAATATTTTCAACAATCCCCCACATGTGTCAAAGAAACACCATTAACTGAGTTACACAAATGGACATAATCATTATATCCAGTGGTTAATCATTGTATCCAGTGGTCCTTTGGACTATCAACCAGACCTAGACTGATAATACTTGGTACACAGAGATGCTAATGGTCATATGGACTATGAACTAGCATTTCTTGGGTGTATACCAGAGGTACTAATAGCCAGATTATATCCCTACATTTCCACTGTTTACCTCGCGGTTTTGCGCTTTAGGCAGCCATGCGCGTGTCCTATTTTTAACAAATGCTCTAGAGATTTCGCCACGATCTCATAGGAGCGGCACACACCCCTCATTCGTATAGGTGATTTCTTTAAGTGTATCTTGCACATAATGCACCATCCCGTGGGATTTAAAATCATTAAGAGCTTTGCTCACCCTCCTTTATGCAATCTAGCACTTTTTCGTATACCATAGGAAAAGGACCAGTAATAATATTTGGTGCTAGCAGAACTAACAAACGACTTGTTCTTACCCATTGAACCTTCTTCATGGGATCACCAATCACAAAGGTTGGGTTGCCATTGCTGTCCTTATCAACTGACTTTAGTCCTATTCCCCTCGATGCCTTAACAATTTAATTGTTTTCTTCCCATGGATTTTTTAACGGATCCGATAGGTCTATTTTTGACCTCACAAGAATCGATTGAGATAACTCCACAATTTTAAGCATGCTATTCTTATAGTATCTCAAACGATTGTACCATTGTTCTCTTAGCAATGTTTATTGCCATTTCGCAACTATAACCTATTAACATTAAGTGTTGCTCATCTTTGTTCTCCTAAACAAAGGTTATTACCATTTGGCAAACACAATTCATCAACACTAAATGTTGTACATCTTTGTTATCCTTAACAAAGGTTATTGCCATTTGGCAAATACAACTAATCAACATTAAGTATTGCACGTCTTTGTTCTCTCAACAAAGGTAATTGCCATTTGGTAAACACATCTCATCAACACTAGGTGTTGGTTTTACATCAAAACAATTGCTAGAATATTTTCAACTACTTAGCCTCAGTACCAGCTAATTCCAAAGCAATAAATTCATAATCCCTTTTGGTTAGAATTATTTGCTTGGATGATTTCCATGAGACTATACTACCACCAAGAATAAACACATAACTATTAGTAGATTTTGACCATTCTAAATCTAAAATCCAGTTCACATCACTGTATTTTTCTAATACAGATTCATGGTCCATTTAAAGTATCTTAATAACCTTATTATAGTATCTCAATGTTCACTACTTGGATAATGATTATATTTGTTCAATCTACAGAGTAATAAACTCAAGATAAATCACCACTTTATCATCCGTGTATTTTAATACAACGGGATTTCACCATACATGATACCAATAATTATGGTACCTCTTAAATATTTCATTCTCCTTATGAGATTGAATTTTTATGCTTGTATGCTCAATCCTCCACATAGTATATATTATATCATAAGAATTAATTCTAATGCACCAAATTCTCATAATTTGTGAATAAACAAATTGAGCAAATAACACTATCAAATAATATATTATTATCATAAAGAATAATAACACTATAGTTCTCAAAACCAAAACTTGAAATACTTTTTAAAATGATATATTCCTTTATGATTTTAACACCTAAAAACATATTTAAATCATGCTTTCAAACTCAAATTTAAAATAGCATAACATTATAATATATCATCCACATCATATATATTTATGTTAAGATAAATATATATCCACAAATAATAATATCATGAAAACTAACATATTTATCTCTCCAATAGATAAATGATCAAATTTTCATGCTTCTATCATAAAGCTTATTTTAAGCCACACATAAAATTTTGATAATAATCAAATTTAGTGTTAACAAATAATAAAGTCTCCATTTAATTTGATCATAATATACTTCATAATTATAAAATGAGGCTAACAAACACATAATTTTTTATTTATAAATTTTATAAGGTATCCTACATCTTAGACACCCCCACACTTTTAAATATTAAATTATATCTCAATAACTTCTTAATAATAATTCTAATTAAATTAGAATTTCATACCATATAATTTTTTTCCATTCTAATTAAATTAGAATTTTCACCATATAATCCTCCTCAATTCTAATTACTTAGAATTTCCTAAATATATCATCAACATCCTAATTCTTATCTCCATAATCAAAACTCAATTTTGATCCCATTATAAAACTGATTTAATATATTTACTAATATCAAGACCAATAAAACTCCATCAGAATGTATTAAATTCACCAATGGAGGAAACAATTTATTAAGATAAAAGTATCTATTAAACAGGAGGTTATGACTGATTAAAACCAAATTCATTAACCGAAAAATTCTAAACGTTGGCATAATATAAACGCACCTTTTCATTTGTGATCCTGGAGCGTCACAATCTTCAGCCACCAGTTGTATGGCAATATTAGAAATCCAAACAAGTACCACCCTTTGATTGCTTTCAACACTAGAAGAATCATCAAGGAAGTCATGGGAATTCACATAAAATATTTCCAACTCATCACAAGTCACATCCATTCCTTCTTTACCCTCTTCGTCAACTTTCACGCACAAAACTAAAATATCCAAAACTAAATAGTACGGTCCAAAAATTCTACTTCAAAACTCATGACTGTTGTTACATTTTTTTTAAAAACCGTCATGTCCCCCACATTAGGATATTTAAACAATAGATTTCAAAAGCCAAACATATCAGTTTTTTATGACAATTAAGTTGAAATCAAAAGCAAGTTTCAGAGCATGAGAATCATAGTATCTCATACTTGTTGGATTGCACGATTGGTATACTGGATGTCTTGAAAGAATGACCTTAGCACATACCTGAAAATTGAAACCATGTGTGTATACCTCCATCTCCCTCACGGACTGATATTATCATGCTTCCATCCACCGTTTGCAAAGGTCTTTGTAATCTGCTTGGGGCTTCGGTACTTCATCATATATTTCTATCCAAAGAGACTTCTTGTTGCTGCAACTAACTGTGAACATTAAAGTCTCTTAACATTGTTTTTTGTTTGGAGAAAATGCAATTCCACGTTCAAGTTTTTCATCTTCTTCCCATCATTTTGTTTTGGCTCTTTTAACAGATCCAGGCTTGCCTTTTGCCCTTTCATCAAGGTAGATGGCGAATTGGGTCATAAAAGACTTGCTCAAAATCAACTTCTCTCCAGATGGATAGAGAAATTTGTTCTTTGATGTCTCTGATCTCTCCAACCAATAATAGGGTAACTTTCAGGTGGCTATAATGAATTCCTATCTATGAATTTTGCCATATCGTCAAATTCCAACATAATCCATTTACAAAATTTACAGGCAATATCTCTTAAGATTGTAGGCGAAATCTGTAAAATAACAAAGTTTATAGTTCGAGTCGCGTCTGAGGACACTGTCCTTAAGAGATATTCCGTGACTCCTCATCAAATTTAGAAGCGGCTCTCTCCAAGATTAAGCGAACTCTTCCTGTAAAAATACAGGGCAATATAACTAGTGAAAGATAAAGTAATATCAGAAGATTGGTGTATCATTCTCTATGTCATTCTCTCTTTATCTGTGTTTCTCTATGTTTCTCTGTACTTCTTCTTCATCAAGAAGCCCCTTTTATAGACTGTGGAAGGACACGAGACATGTCTTTTAGACATATGTCCCTTAGATTCAAGAGTTATATTAGAAAGACTCTTCTTTCTTCAACATACCCTTTCACAATGAAGAGTTATGTCAGAAAAATATTTCTTTCTTTGACACACCCTTTCACAATATTTAAAATATTTCCAACATAAACAACCTAATATTCACTATTAATCCTCCACTTCAAACCCAAATCACTTTGTTACATAATCTCCTTTCATTTTAACCCTGAGCATATTAACTTCAATTACATTATCCCATTTCCTCATTCCTTCTAAAGAATCATTATTACCCTTCCCAAAACCTATCCAAAACAGCTAGTTACAAACCCCAAACACAAAATCCTACAGTTCCCCTTCTATTTTTTCTTCCTGTAGCAATTTCCTCAATAGCACAGCGACCATATATACATACATACACAGCGCACACGATGAGCATATATATATATATACACACATATCTTTTCCCAAAACCAAGCTAGTATCCAACCTCAATGATAGCCTCTATCTTTCTCTCTGTTTCAAATAGCTACCGACTCCATTAGCAAACAGACTCACACATAGAAGCCTGCACGGTACAACACAAACATACTCTATCCCCATTCACATTTCAATCGTAGCTTTGATACACAGGGACAAGAATAGAATTCAATATCCCTTCCACCGAGACAACAAGTCTCAACTCCTCGGCCAGTTCACAGAACAGAGAAGAAATTGATTCGCCACGCAAAAAAGCATACCCCAAATGCAGTAATATTTCATGGCTCAATTAGTAGTTCAAACCCCAAAATTTCTAAATCCCAGTGACAGTAAACAGAAATAGAGTCAGGTACTTACCGCCTATCACCAATGACTCTGCGTCGTGATCTGGCTTCTTTCCTTTCTTTTGTCGCTCTCTGTGTCTTATCTTCCTATTTACTTCCACCCAATCACAGCACTTCACCGATGTCGAGATGGGGACTGAATATCGATAGAAGCTACAGTACCTTATTTATGAAATGCAATAACAACCACTGCACATAGCATGACGACAGCGGCGATTGAAACCTCGGTAGTGTCTCACAACGGCGTCGACCCTCGACACTCTTTTTCCCACCTTTCGTGACCCCCTCATGAACACATGTTAGTATGCATAATGAGTAGAATTGATAGTTACTAAGACGTTTGTCTCACCCTATTATCATTAATATTTTTTAGGTGATAGTCTTATCTTAGGATCTGAGGAAAAACTTTAGAGACTTGATTACAATTATATTAATTGTATAACTTTCCCATTTGAAGGTATGCGTAGAATATTTGTATATTGTCATAATAGGTTTTAGTTTGCATACTCATATATCCTATTGCTTTATTTATATTTTAGGGGAAATCTTTTTATAACAATGGTAGAGTTCATTTAAATTTTAGTTAAACTCTTTTTCTACCAAGGTTAACTCTCTTGAAATAAACTAAATTAATTTATAATATTAATTTTAAATTATATTAGGTACAAAATATATCTAAATAATTAATAATAGTTATTTTTTAGGAGGACTTTACATTAATACTTATGATGAGTAGAATTACTGGTTATTGAGACGTTGTCTTACTCTATTATTATTAACATTTTTTTAGGTAATGGTCTCATCTTAGGTAGGAAAAACATCATAAAGCTTGATTAAAACTATATTAACTATATAGACTTCCCTTTTGAATGTATGTATAGAATATTTGTATATTATTATAATATGTTTTATTTTGCATACTTATATATCCTATTACTTTATTTATATTTTAATAAAAGTCTTTTTATAGCCATGGTAGAGTTCATTTAAATTTTACTTAAACTCTTTTCTACTATGGTTAGCTTTTTTAAAATAAACTAAATTAATTTATAATATTTTTTAAATTATATTTGGTACAAAATAGATCTAAATAATTAATAATAGTTATATTTTAGGAGAATTTTATATGACACTTCTAGAGTATGTAAATATTTCTCTTACTTTTAGTTACAAAATATAATAATAATAATAAATGGTGAGAAGTTTTGTTTATTTATTAATTAATTCATGTTGTCTTTTAAATGGAGTAGTGTTATCATGGAGCAGAAGATATTTTCTATATAATGTATTTTTTATATATTTAATTATTAGTGAATCAATATTATTTTTCATGTACTTTTTATACTTTTAGGAAAATTTCATAAAAATGGCACTTAAATTTTAAAATCTTAAATTAATTTTCTTTTTTACATATTAATAGATGTTATTGACTATATTTGATGACCAAATAAACAAAAGGACATATTGACTAGATGGTAGGGATATGGTATTTCAATATTTAGACAAAAGATAAAATTACTCTACTTTTAGGAAAAAAGGGAAAGGCTATTTTCACTTTGAGTAATGATATCAACAATATCTATTATTATTTTTATAATTTTAGTAATAACATTTATAACTATTTTTAATTACTTCAAAATTTATGGGACTTCAATCAAGGAGTCATTATTTGAACTAATTTCTTACATTTATAACGATATTGATAAAGTATTATACCATTTTCATAACTTTGATTGTCATGTCCTGAAATTTGAGTTGTAACCGACATAAAATATGAATAAATTCATATTCCTTAAGCATAAAATCTTAAATGAAACGTTTGAAACAAAAATCATAATACATTACAATTTATAAATTAAAAGGAAGTCCTCTGTAAGAATCTCGACAAAATCGTCATTGTATAACCGATCTCCTGATGATCCTATAACATATTGCAAACATTCAAATCTTCCATAATATTTTTCCAAAAGAACCAGAATCTTTTCTATAAACTATGTGGAACATTGACCCTTTTATCAAAATAATACAAGTATTTTATAAATGATAATTATATCAAAAGTATAATTGTAAAAAAACAACGCTTTGGATCTGCAACGAGGCTCTTCACTGTTCAGCGAGAGGATTATGGTCAACTGCACTATCTGAAGCAAAATAATCTACTCATGAATAACGTCCCAAAAATATGATTTAAAAATGCGAAAATAAACAGTTCAATATATTAAATATAAATCATAACAGTTCGTAATTTGATACAAATATGTCAGTAAACATTTTAATTTTCAAGAAAATCATTTGAAATAATTATTTCAAATCAATCACTTTTCTGTAGGACTTCAACAGAACATAAACAGGCACGAACACACAGTCCATGAGGGTAACTAACCAATATGGCGCTGCTCAAATCCACGAAACAGGCGTGGACACATAGTTCACGAGAGTAACTAACCAATCAGGCACGGCCTGAAGCCATGCATAACAGGTATAAGTACGAGACTTACGAATAACATGCACAGGTACAAGACCTACTAATAACAGGCCCGAGAATAAATCCCACAAATAACTGTCGCGAGTACGAAACTCACGAATATCTATCGAGCTCAGGTAACTAAGGTGCACCAAGGACTAATAGTACTGCTGTTAGCAACCAGCGTTCTGTATTTTATTCTTTTTAAAACATTTCCAACATGCATGGGGTTTATTTCACATGTAATGATTTCAACCATTTCAAATGCAATAATCTTTAGTAAAACCACTTTAAATTTCAAAACCCCCAGCATAAACATTTAAAATCAAATATTAAGTTACTATGGGAAACATATTAAATTCACATAGGAATATTTCCTGAAAAAAGTCATTTCAATATAAAATTTGCCAAATTCTTTTCTAAAACTTCTTCATCCATTTTCATACATAATAGTAATCCTTTTGTAAACCAAATGAAAGAAAATTATTTCTAACGATTAAAACCATAAATTCGTAAAATTTATTTTTCGTAAATCATATTTAAAATTTAACATTTTAAATGAAGTAATAACTTATTAAAAGTACTATTTTAAAGAACATTATTCACTCACCTCCCATGCTCTTAAACCTTTACTCTTTTCGACCAATCACTTTCGATTATTTTCACTTCTCAATTCTCTGATATCCCAAAATAATATATTAACTTTTTGATCAAAGCTTCAACAAAAGTAATCATCCTTATTCTGATATTTTATTTCATTACACGCTATTAATCTATAATATGGAATTTCATATTCTAAAAACAAATTCAAAGTACTCCTCAGAGAATTTAGAATTCGTATAGCCTCAATACCAATAGCAACAGCTATTAAACAAGTATCCATGCTAAAGCAACTCTTCATTCAAAGAATCAAGTAAAACACAGTAAGGGTTTTCAAGCCTCATAACCACTGAACAGAACAACCACGTGCAGACAACAAGACTCCATTTAAATCTATTATACAATCACTTTTTTACCAATCTTACACTTCCATTTACAATATAGGTCCTTGAGCATTGGAGCCTGGTTTTAGATGTAATACTAAGTTAATTAGGTCCCAAAAGTTCTATTGCCACCATATATTTTCCCAACTAAAACAACTCCTTACAATCTCAAAGCTTTGCCTTTTAATACCTCTTCTAAACTCATTTGAAAGATTAAATTCAATAAAACCAACACCTACTAGCTCAAACAGTGGCTGCCCTTAACGAAGAACAAAGGTATACTCTCATGATTTCCAACTCTATTCCATTACATCATCCTTTAGTGGCCTCTAGGAGCTATGTATATAAGACTTTTCAGTTTAAAAATCATTCTAACATAGCTATAAACAACCTAATATTCACTATTAATCCTCCACTTCAAACCCAAACCACTTTGTTACATAATCTCCTTTCATTTTAACCCTGAACATATTAACTTCAATTACATTATCCCATTTCCTCATTCCTTCTAAAGAATCATTATTACCCTTCCCAAAACCTATACAAAACAGCTAGTTACAAACCCCAAACACAAAATCCTACAGTTCCCCTTCTATTTTTTCTTCCTGTAGCAATTTCCTCAATAGCACAGCGACCATATATACATACACAGCGCACACGATGAGCATATATATATATATACATATATCTTTTCCCAAAACCAAGCTAGTATCCAACCTCAATGATAGCCTCTATCTTTCTCTCTGTTTCAAATAGCTACCGACTCCATTAGCAGACAGACTCACACATAGAAGCCTGCACGGTACAACACAAACATACTCTATCCCCATTCACATTTCAATCGTAGATTTGATACACAGGGACAAGAATAGAATTCAATTTCCCTTCCACCGAGACAACAAGTCTCAACTCCTCGGCCAGTTCACAGAACAGAGAAGAAATTGATTCGCCACGCAAAAAAACATACCCCAAATGCAGTAATATTTCATGGCTCAATTAGTAGTTCAAACCCCAAAATTTCTAAATCCCAGTGACAGTAAACAGAAACAGAGTCGGGTACTTACCGCCTATCACCAATGACTCTGCGTCGTGATCTGGCTTCTTTCCTTTCTTCTGTCGCTCTCTGTGTCCTATCTTCCTATTTACTTCCACTCAATCACAGCGCTTCACCGATATCAAGATGGGGACTGAATATCGATAGAAGCTACAGTACCTTATTTATGAAACGCAATAACAACCACTGCACATAGCATGACGACGGCGGCGATTGAAACCTCGGTAGTGTCTCACAACGGCGTCGACCCTCGACACTCTTTTTCCCACCTTTCGTGACCCCCTCTAGTTTCCCTTGCTGGTTTTATTTATCTAAAGGCTAAAGCTTGCTGAATGACGTGATGACTCCAGCGGCGATGACACTGCAGAGGGAATTGACGGAACACTGTAGAGGTTGACCACACGGCATCGATGGCGTGAAGTTTCCTCCATCGCCGTTCTCCTACTGCCTCTCTTCCTCTGTAGCCGGCTAGCAGCTGAAGAATTTCAGAGAAAATGAAGAAAGAATACGGGTTCTACAGAGAAAAGGAAGGAGGGTAGTATCGTAATTTCACACTCCAGAGAAAAACAATAAAACCCTCACTTTTACAGTTGCTGGGACTCGAACATAGGAACTCTGAAGTTAACTCCCGCCACTTAACTCCTCAACTAATGACTCCATATTGATATTTGATGCAATGAATATTTATATGTTTTTTAAAAGTGATTTCCTATCTATGAATTTTCAGAGCGGTTACATTGGTAATGCTATTTTCTTTTGTATTATTTAAGTCATTTCCTAGACTTGTAACAACATTGATAATACCTTTTAGCGATTTTCACAACTTAAATAATGACCTCTCATCCCTTAAATTTTGAAGTGATAAAAAATAGTTGTAAATAATGATATCAAAGGTATTTAAGAGATAAACAATACCCCTATCATTGCAAGTGTAAGAGACAACTTAACTACTACAAAATAATGAATTTATGTTGTTACCAAAGTTGTAAAAATAGTCGAAAGTGTTATCAACATCATTACAATTATAGTAAATAGTTTAAATAATCATCCATTGATTGAATTCCCTTACCCAAGGTTTTGAAGTGATTAAAAACAATTGTAAATGATCTTAAAATAGATGGAAGTGTTGTTAATATTATTTAGAATGAAATAGTATTTTCCCTTTTTTAAAAAAAAAAACTCTTAAGACAGTTTTGTCTTTTGGCCAAGTATTGAAATTTTACCATCTAACCAATGTATCCTTTTATTAGGGTGATCTCTTAGAATTTAGAATTGAAGGGGGCATTTTTATGTGATTTTTCAATATATATTTAAAATCGCAAGTCAAACAGGTTTTCAATTACCTCGCGGAATAAAATGTATTAAGTAACAAATTGATCCTTATGATTTTTCACGCTTATCCATTCAAATCAATTTGGGTGTCTATATAAGAAGCTTTTGATTGAAATTACCAAAAAGAAGAGGCCCTTTTTTTTTTTCAAGCCAATATTGCATCATTTTCAAAATAACATTAAATTTTGAAAAAAAATCTCAATACCTAAGATTCACTTAAAAATTCTAGAAGCAAAATTAGACCTTAACACAATTAAATTTAAATAAAAGTCATGATAACACCACTTGCCATAAATTTATAATGTTATTTGTCATGAATTTATAACATCACTTATAACATTTTAATTGAGTCTCCAATAAAATAAAAACGGAGCATTCTCACTTCACCATTAATGTCCATTTTCTCCCACCTCAATGATGTTGTGTTAGCCTCTCACCTATTTCTAGGACTTAGAGGTTCAATTGTAATCTACAATACATGAAGGATACGTTATGAATTATGAGAGATTTAATTGATCCCTCAAGAGATCCACATAACATTCATTCAATTAACCTTTTCAAAACTTGTTTGATTATTAGAGAATTTTTTGTGGGTGGGGTTTCATGTTCAGGCATATCTACGTGTTATCTATCCCACAGTAAAAAGGAACGTGATACAAAATGAGAGCGCATTGGCTTGTTTTTTAATGGCACTCATTTGTTTACTAAAAATATAGATAATAAACTTTTTAAAAGGAAGGGGTTAAGTCTTCAAAATTAGAATATTTCATCTGGTTGATTCAGCCTACTTATAAATAATATCTTCTTTAGACTACTAGATATTCATGTGATTTACAACTTACTAGAGCATACAGGAATTTTGTATAAATTGAGAGGTGGAGCACGTGTACTTAATAAAATATAAAGTGATAATAAATAAGAGAATATTTTTTTTTTATTTGCTTCTCTTCTATCTCGCTTCTGGTCCTTCTTATTCATCGAATATAATTTTAAAAAAATTTGACTGCTGATATATACAATAAATAAACGTATAAATAGAACATCCTATAAAAATACTACTTTGATTCTAAAATTTTAAAAATGTCACACTAATAAACAAAATAATGCTTTGGTCAAAAGGTAAGAAATTGGGATTTCAATACTTCACCAAAAGACAAAACTACCTTAAGAGTTTTTTTAAAAAAAAAAAACAAAGGGAAAATCCATTAATACTAGATTGATAACACCTCTAATTATTTTTATAATTTTAATAATATCATTTATAACTGTTTTTAATCACTTTAAAATTTACGAGAAATTTAATTATTGGTCATTATTTAAGCCGTTTTTTATAATTATAAAAAATATTTTTGGCTATTTTCACCACTTTTATAATCTATATAAATCTTCTTTTTTTTTACATTATTTAAACTGTTTTCTATAATTATAATGATATTGATTTCGTTCAACTACTTTCACAACTTTTGATACTATTATTTACAACTGATTTTTATTACTTCAAAATTTAAGCGTGAAAGGAGGTGTTAGGAATGGGAGTGTAGAAAACGGCGTTGAGTCGTTAATCGCATTGAATTGTAAAATTAACCGTATCCTGCGTCAACTCCTCCATCTTCATCCTAAACACACTGAGTCAATCCAATTCCATCGGCAGTTATCTCCATATTCGCATCATCACTTCTGTCTCGAAGTTCAAGTTCGCGTCTCTGCAGATCCTCTTGATTCTAACTTCCCAGTTACTGTCCAATAACTCAGAGATCTGCATCCATAGCAGACACACAAAAAGAAGCTGATCGCATAAAGGTTTATCAACTGTTGTGAAAACGAATTCTAATCTACTCATAGAGAATGGCTTCCAGCAATGGTACGTGATCTCAATTAATGCTGAAATTGAAAGAATACATTTGATTATTTGTTGTCGTTGCAGTTTCTGCTATCGTAATTGGGGGCGTCAGTGGTTCTGGAAAAACGTAAGCATCGAACCTTATTGCAAATTATCTTGTTTGCGAGTGAATCTGAATCTTACAGTTTAATTTATTTGCTTTAAAGTTAAAATTTTTATTCTCATTGCTGAAAACATCCAACCTTGTTTAAGCAACAGAGGACTGTGCCTAATATATGAAACTATATTTAGAGGATCCACTATTCTATCTATTTCGCCATGGTGAAGTACTTAAGAGGATCTGAATTTGCTTGCACACTAGGTGTGCCATGATATCTTATGTTTTATTGGCTTTTTGAGATGTTTCATTTCTTTGAAAGACCTACTAGCTTTGAAAGAGACAGCAGGTAGCGTTCTTATGAATTTAACGGCTAAACCACTTCATTTGCTTCATAGATAACTCAAATGGGATTTTGTCTGCTGATTGATAGTTTTGTGAGCCAAAACTTTTGCCATTTGAATATTCATCTCATATCTTCAATAGATCAATAGGTTTCTTGAGAGCTTTTAGCATTGTGAACATCTTTATTACAAAATATATACATTGAATTCTAGAGATTATGAAAAATATGCTTCTTTGATGATGGAATGTGATGGCAAGTAAACTATCTTTTGTTATTTTGTAACATTCTTCTAACTGTATTAACTGTTAGGGTACGTTTGGTAGGATGAAAGAGTTTTTTATAGAAGTGGAAGTGGAAATGGAAGTGGAAGTTTAATTAGGTTGGAAATGAGTTTTAAAAATTTGTTCGGTAAGATGGAAATGAGTATGGAATTTATGTATATTTTTTCTATAACTTGAGGGAAAATGGTTTAAAATATTTCTTTTATAACTAGGGAAGGGTTAAAGTTGTTTAGGAATTTTATAATTGGGATAAAATAGTTCAAAAAATTTCACTTTCACTTCTATCATTTCAATTCCCCACTATACTGATGAACCGAAATGGCCAAAAATGTTAGAAGTGAAAATAAAAATGAAAGTAAAAGTGACTTCCATAGTACCAAACGAGAGAAGTGAAAGAATCCACTTCCACTTCTACTTCCCCACTTCCACTCTACCAAACATACCATTAGTTTTGGGCTCTACAGCTTGAAAGGAAAGGTAATATGAGCCTGTAAAAATATGTTAGAAGTGGAAGTGAAAATGAAAGTAGAAGTGACTTCCATCGTACCAAACGAGGGAAGTGGAAGAATCCACTTCCACTTCTATTCCCCCACTTCCACTCTACCAAACATATCATTAGTTTTGGACTCTACAGCTTGAAAGGAAAGGTAATATGAGCCTGTAAAATGTAGTGTGTTTGAGTACTCTGACCATTTTAGTTTAAAGGTTAAAACTAAAACTTCATAGGGCACTGTCTCAATCATGAATTTCCCAGCTAAGCACCATTGCATCCACATTAGTCATACATCCTTTTAGTTGATCATCAATGGGACAGTTTATACTATGCACCATCTGGTTTTAAATTTCTAACAATGTGGGGTATTTCAAGATATGTAGTTTTGTCATTTCACCTCCTTTGTTTTGAATTTTTTGCTTCCAGATGACTGTTCACTCTGCTATTTGAAAGTGATGAGAAATCTTGATATTTCAGACTATCTTTGAGATGGAAAATTGTTGATTAGTAATGAAGAAATCACTATTGTAAATTATATGTCATTTATTACAAACTCAGGCCCAAATTATTGATAGAAGGTATTAGGTTCAAGATATGCCCAATAGAAAAAGAGGACACTTATTCTACTGATATGTATATACTACATGTTTGACTGTACTTTCTCTTTTCCTGTTAATTTTCTCGACAGGCACAGATGAACAAGTTTTCAGAATAATGCATATTTGGTCCATAACAAATGAATTTTCGTACTTATCTTTGTGAACTTAGTGAAAAGAATGTTACTTTAAAACAAAATGGTTTGTTGGCATATCATTGTTTCTTGTTACTGTCTCTTGCTTTAGCGTGTCAGATTGAGTTTCTACAAAAGGCCTGCACAAAAAGCATGATCTTCCTTAAATATGGCTCATTTGTACCACTCAGTTCTGAGTCAAAATGAGACTGACAAAATTGTTGAATATTTAATGTGTTCTTTTATTATTGTACTGCTCAATAGCCCTGTTAAGTTCTGTGTACTCATCTACTAAATATTTACTCAACAGCACAATAGGTCAGATGCTGGCAACAGGGTTGAACTACAGTTATCTTGATGCTGATGATTTTCATTCCCAATCAAGCAAAGGTGTGAATACAATTGATAAAGCTTAGTATTTTGGCTGATAATAGAAGTCCATAGAAGTTCGTTGTTCACTATCAAAGACCTCTTGCTATCCTTTTCTATATTTCTGCTTCTTTACTTCCTGTTAAGCAATCTTACTCTTCATTTCATTTATTACAACAGATAAGATGCGAATGGGAATCCCGCTTTCGGAGGAAGACCGGATTCCATGGCTTAATTCACTACGCGATGTCTTGAGAGAACACTTAACTAACAAAAAGGATGTGATTCTAAGTTGCTCTGCTTTGAAGAAGCAATATAGAGAAATACTTCGATCTGCTGATCCTAATTATAAATGGGGAAGTTATGACAGCTCTGTAAGTTTTGTTCTGTTGGATGTTCCTGCTCAAGTTCTAAAGGATCGTTTAAATGAACGAGTTGCAAAAGGAAGCCATTTTATGCCTGCGTCTCTTGTGCAATCTCAGTTAGATTTGCTTGAGATTGATGAATCTGAGGGAATACCTAAAGTTGATGCTACTTTGAGTCCGAAAACCATTGTCAAAACCATTAAGGAAATGCAACATATTTAGAGTTTGTATCATTTCGGTCTGTTCAATCTTATAAGTGGACAGGATCTAATAACATTGCTTAAAATATTCTAGGGTTGAACTCAAAGGAAGCTAAGTTTGACAATTATAATTATAAATAAACGAGAATATGATAAAACGTGTATAATAAAATATGGTGAAATTGATACTGTCGTGTAAACAATGTAGCTGATTGTGAGATTAGGTTTATTATTACTGACGTATAATACAATATGTACAAATTAATGTGAATTTATGAATTATAAATTGAAATGCGTGATTGTGTATAGTCATGAAGTTCATATATCAAACAAAATTAGTTGAGTTCGCAAGCAGTCTCATTTTTATAAGGAAGAGAATATAAATTTAAATTTTGAGATGCGTATTTTTGGTAGGAGAAGTGAGAACTTTTTACACTTTTAAGTTTTGAAATATATAAATACTTTGAATATATAAAAAACAAAAAATGTAAAACCATAAAAGATATTTTAGCATGCCAAATTCATATAGATATTGCTGACTAAATAAATTTTATTTTACTCTTTTGTATTTATTATTTGACTTGTTTAGAACTCTAAAATCTCTCTATTAGACTATAAAGCCATTTTTTCGTCCTCTAAAAAAGTTTTTCTCCTGAGGTGAAATATTTGAGTGTAAAATTAGAGTTTGTACATGATGACTATTTACCCGGTATGCATGCTCTGGCCAAAAAAATGCCTAACCCCCTCTTAAAAAAATGTCCCAAAAAAGATTTGGGCATTTTCTGGCAAGGTATCAGGGAGTAGATGTTGCCTAGCCTATTTGACCTTACCTCAAAAAAGGCCTATAATAAGCTACATATTAGATTGAGATTGAATTTTTGCCATATAGGCCTAACCTATTAAGGTGAAAGTTTGACCTCGCCTAACTTATTTATACCCCTAATTCTTAAACATCCAAACCAAACACCTTTAGTAAAAGGACATCCAATAAACAAATAACGTATAAACAAATAACGTGCCTGTTTGGTTTTTACCAAATCAAGATTTTAAAAGTTCTTTTAGGATAAAATTTTAGTTTAGAAAAATTTTAAAATAAACAATTATATTTGTTCAAATGAGTTTTTAAATTAAACTATAATTTAAAACTAAAGTTTTAGATAAGTTAGTCAGAGTAGCTTATAGAATAGTAAACCACTTATGAACTAACCAATTACTATATTACTCCTACTTTTTCTTACACTATCTCTCTTCTCTCTTACATTTTCTTACACCATCTCTCTTCTCTCCAACTTTTTCTTACACATTCTCTCCTCTCTTTTCTTACATCCTCTCTCCTCTCATATTTTATTTCTCCTCATTTAATACTCATACCCTTTTTTGTAATTTACTAATAATAAAAGTAGTTCTGAAAATAACTTTCCAAACACTCATTTATTTAAAACCATTTTTTTTTCATAAATTCTTTTCTAAAAGCCCTTTTTTATAAACTGTTCAAAAGCCTTTTTTTTTATAAACCCATTTCTAAAATCCTATCTAAACGGGCTCAATATCAAGTTTCCTCACTATGATAACATGGAAACATGCAAGTCTAAAGCTTAAAAGCTTTAATATGGAACAAGTCTGAGCTTGTATATATGTTTTTTTTCTTATACTCAAGCTTAAATCTATAAAAAAAACCTACCAAATCTAAAACCTTTTTAGAGACATATTTATAATATAAGCCTCTAAAAATATCTTGTATTTCAGGCATTAAAGGCTATAAGTAGACTTTCAATCAACTAAAGTCTATATAAATATAGGTTTTAGTATACTTTAAAACCTATATATTTATAAATAGAATATTGTAAATAGGTTAAAATGCCTATTTAAATAATATATATAATTAATATAAAATTTAATTTTTAATAAATTGTAAATAGCTATTACATGGGATATAAAATTTTAGTCTCTAAAAAAATGAGCCCAATAAAATAATCCGTATATTAATGAAAATATCACTATAAAGTTAAAATTGAACAAAACAACAACATTCAGGCTTCAATATAATCTCATCCTCCTCATATGGTTCTAGCCCAATAAAAAATTAATTTTAATTAAATAACTAGTCCACAAAAGATCTAACCAATATGCATGAAATATAAAACTAAATAATTATAAAATATTATATTTATACTTTTTTATTTTCTCTTCAACTCATACATTTGTGATAAAACCAATCCCCATCATACAAAAGTACTTCACTAGATTTTTCATTCAATCCCATACAATATTCATCAATTACTCTTCCCTCGACACTAAATATGGATTTTTATGCCATAGTTGAGATAAGGACCGCTAATATATTAGATGTCATCTTACATAAAACTTTAAACTTTATACTATTTTTTTTGCCGCTCTAAGGCACAGAAAGATGAAGAAAAATTAAGAAAAGTAATATAAGGATCATCGTCAATATAAATTTTTAACTCTAATTTAGTAAGAGGAACTGAATGCTTTTGACTAACCATATTCAACATTCGTTGTATTCTATTATTTTTTTTGCCCCGCACTAGTATTTGTCAAGTTAGTGGCATTAGTATTCTCTTCATCATATGCAAAAGATGAGTATTCTTTATACAACTCTATATACTCAACATATAAATCATCTAATACACTTTTCACATTTTCCACATTTCGCTTAGCCTCATTTTCTAGTTTATATATAAAGGCTAAACTTATCTCAAAAGTATCTAATTTGATTTTGGATCCAAAACAATTGCAATAGCCATCAACAAGTTGCCTTCCCCCCAATATTTATCAAATTTTCCTTTCATAGCTATTGCCATCGCATTCATAAACAAGTCACGAGACTATTGGTTCATCAATAACTTGTTTCATCCTATGAACTTTAGCAAGATATAAGTTAGCAATAGGGTATTTACTACCTGAGATAATATGAGTAGCATCATTAAAAATTCTAAAAGTTGACAAACTTTCTCAATATTTTCCCAATGCAAGGATATGGTGCATAAGTATAATGTAGCTTATTTTCATGATAACCCAAAAAGGCGAGTTTGAATTTCATTGTAGTAATCAACATCAAGAATATAAAGTTCAATCTTGTAGGACAATTAATAATAAATTTCTTTTCTTTCAAACCTTTTAACTCCGTAACTTTACAAAAAGATTTCAACCTAGCATCTAAGGCATTTATAAACTTGACACTTTGACGAATGTTGTAAATGATATATTTAATGGTGATAAAGCTATCTTGCACTAATAAATTCAAAATATACGCACAACATCTAATATGAAATAGTTTCCCACCAAACACAAATTTATGGCTAAATGACAAGTTCTCCTTCAAAATTACATTTGCTATATCTACTCCTCACCTTAGAGTAGGCACTTTGATGAAACTCAAAACTCATAAAAATTCTACATAGCATCAACAAAATGACCAATGGTAACCATATATTCTACTACTTGGTGACTTGTCTGTTGTAATACTTACCATGCTTACATTATTCAACATATTTTTAGAGCATTCTTTTCAGCCTCATATAACTTGAGACAATCACTTCTTGTTTTACGACTGACTTTTCTAAAAATTTGGATTTATATATTCAAATGCCTATATCAAAACTTCATATTATACGATGCTAAAAGGATGCTCATGCACTATGATATAAATAGTTATAATTTCTCTCAATTTTTATTAGAATATTTAATGACAAGACCAATAAATAGATTAATTCTTGATTCACTTGATGAGCGAAATTGTATAGTAGTTTACTTTTTTTGAGAGATAAACAATTTTTGTTGCAAGCAAATATATGAATGCCTCTTAAGATGACTAGTGCTAGCTTCCTTCCACCACTAGATAACTTCTACTTTACAGTACAAGCAAATTGCTTTCTTGACACCATCAACAAGTATAATTTCTTCAAAATATTTCTATACCTCTGAAGTTTTTCTCCTCTTTTTTGTGATCCTGAATCTTCTTCACCATTAGAAACTACTTGTTGTGAGGTATTATTATTGCTTTCCTTAATTTGTTGTTCAAATTGAAGTTCTTAAAGAGGAGTAGATTCAATTGTATTATTATTCCTGCTATCCATTAGGAATTATACAACGACTAGTCCCATACAATATTAATAATATAACATATAAACATCTCTCTCATACCGAGTTATGGACATATTTTAATAAGATTTAATGAGAAGAAATGGCATATTTAATAAATTATTATTTATTAAATATGCCTGCTATCTATTAGGAATTATATAACGACTAGTCCCATACAATATTAATAATATAACATATAAACATCTCTCTCATACCGAGTTACGAACTCATTTTAATAAGATTTAATGAGAAGAAATGGCATATTTAATAAGTTATTATTTATATAATAAAATGTGTAAAAAAAGTAACAAATAACATAGTAATCACTTAAAAAAAATACTAAATAGAGTAAAAAAAGTACAAAAAATAAGGTATAACATTTATATATAAGAGCCACTATATTCTATATATACACCAATTCAAAAGGATATTTCTCAAATTTATTTATGTTATACATACAAGTAGAAGATTTAATATATACAAAAATCTTTTATTTAAATGATTACTATTAAAAAGAGCAAAGATAGAAAGGATGATAGAATTTTTTATTAACAAATAATAATATATATATATCTTAATAGGAAACAATGGACGCAACTTTTCTTGAACTTATTTTTTTCTCCTCTTGATTTGAAAATATGAATGCTAGCTTATATAATTATAACAGAGTTTTAAAGAGAGAACGATAGTAATTATAAGAGGGGAAAATAAAAAATAGATATTAATTTTAAATATATTATATCATATTTATATATAATATATAAATATATAATTTAAAATAAATAATATAAATATTTTTATGACAAAATAGATATAAATTTTAGATTTATATATATTAAATTATATTTATAGATATTTTATAGATATAAGATTTATTTTATATATTTCCACCTTAAATTTAATCCTATCTAATTATAAGGATAAAAAGTATTACTTCAATAAAATCTATTTTTATAATTTTATTTTGTAAGAGATATTATAAAATAAAGGAAATAATGTAAGAGTAAAGGAAGAAAAGTTAAGAATTAAAAAAATGGGGTACTTAATTGTAATTTTTCTAAAGTCTAAGAATAGAAGGAGATAAAGGAAGCATAGGCTGATTTGGGGTCATTCATTGTAATTTTCTCTCAAGTTCAAAAGGTATATACGGGGTATTTAGTTATAATTTAGACTAAAGTATGCATTATATATATAAATAATATTAAATAGGCAGATCTGGCTTTGAAAAAAAAAGATCGATCTATTTAAATAAGTATATCTTAAATAGGTATAAAGTCTAGTCTCTATAAAATAGATTTGATATTATTAGACTCTAATAAAATCAGGCTGTGACCTACTTTCACCCATAATGACAACCAAATGAGCACTTCCTATTAAAAGGCTTCAGGCTAAGTCTATATACAGGCAATGCATAGACCTAAAAAAAAGACCTATAACAGGTCATATGCCAAGCTCAAGCTAAATTTTTACCATACAAATTTAGCATGACTTAAACTCTTTCCACCCCTAAATTAATAACAGCATAGAGAATATCAGAATAACCCAATTATAAATTGACACAATTCTCCACGTAATTTAAGATCCAAGAGTTATAATGGGATACAACCAACAAGCCACAACAAAGGCTTGATTAAAAATGCTACGTAAGTTAAAATTTTATATTTGGTAATAAAAACAAACTCAGCCTTCGACTCTCTAATATGAGGTTTTACATACAACTCAGATAGATTTATATTTAAAAAAAAACAGAAATTTTCCAAACCACTTAAACACTGAAGCTCCTGCCCCAACGAGAAAGAAGATGCATTTTAAAACCAGAGCCAATAGATGAGCCTTAACAAAAATCCATCACCGAAATATTTACATATAATATGATGTATTGAAATTATGACCTCTATCACCAAGGTAACTCCATCGAAGCCGCTTTGCAACACATACATAGTCCCTCTGAATCGGCTTCGATTAGTATGTACATACATAGCTCTTTGCATTTGAATAGATTCAAAATTACAATAACTTAGCTTCTCACAGCAAACCCTGTTGCTCGAATTCTTCTGCCACTGAAACACGATAACAAAAGAATGTTAAGGCAACAGATATAACTTGGAGATATAAAACCCACCAGAATTAAAAAAAAAAACATGTAATCCCCTTGATATGTGCTATTTGCAAGCCACCAAAATGAGAGGATTACCAGTTCATCGATGAAACTTTTGTCTCCATTTAAAATTTAACATTTCACCTCTAGTTAAGTGTCTATTATATAAGGGTTTGGATCCACTGCTTTTTTGGAAAGTGTGAAGATAAGAAGAAAGAAAGAAAGAAAGAAATTAGGACCTTCAAGGATCTGATATTTTAAAGATATCGCTAAAGCTACTCTCTGAAGTTCAATATTAAATGGCACCAAGTCGATGTGTTGGATAGCACATTGAAAATCATCCTAAAATGAACTATCAAAACAAAATGTGATAAGAAGAAAGAAATTTTTGCATAGCGGATTGTACTCTCTCTAATATTTTAAAGATATTGCTAAAGCTACTCTTCAATCTTCACTTAAAATTTGAAGTTTTTGAATTGAATTCTCATATTAAGCATGAAGATAACGACGTAGGTTTGGCTCTGTTTTACAAGCACTCTGAAGTTCAATATTAAATACAAAGAAATATCAAAACAAAGTGTAAATGACTAGTGACGAAAATAAGCAAAATCTCAGAAAGAAATTGGAAAAGAGAATTCCTATACCGAATCGTGTAGAGTTCAATCCTTGTCAATAATCTCTCTTAGGTCGGTAAACAATTAAAACGATTAAATTATCAGCATCATCTCTAATTCTCTAACTTTATTTTTTGGACAAATTTGAACTAACTAGGTAGCAGATCACCTATCACAATCACAAATTAGCAAACCATCTGGAATTGGAAGTTTAAGCAAGCTATACTGAGCATTATAAGCATAACAAAGGAACTCTGACCATTAATTAATGGATGTAAAGATGTGGATTCAGCATTTACAAGGAAGGAAACTCACCTGTTGAAGAAGGAAGAACCAGAACGACCTGCATTGTGACATTGTTCGGAGGAAGATCCAAGCGAAGAGGATATAGCTTTCCATTCAAAGGATTACGACAACACACAATTATTCCCTCAAGCCCCGTCTCTTCCTCAAATTTACGAGTCAATTCTTCCACTCCACTCCCTTTGAAAACCAGAGAATACCCTTGCACTCCTTCATCTTCCACTGAACCATCGCCTTCAGCCACATGATAGTATATGATTCGTCCCTCCGCCTTCCGCGGTGAACTCGCATTCGAATCACTCAACTGCGGAACAATTTTCAAAACCAATAATCACAAACGGCACTACTAATTTGCAATACCCTTTGTTTAGGTAACTCCAAATCAAAGCTCAGGTTTAACAGAAAGAAATTAACGAATCGCAATCGCATTCGCATACCTCTTGCCTGGGAAATTTGGGAGATTTGGTGTACTCGAAGTCGAGAGAATCGGAATGAGGCAGAGGTGGAGCCGAGGGAATCAGACCCGGAGAAGATTGAACATGGATCTCCACAACATCTACATCCCAGAGGACCCAATCCTGTGTGGCGGTTCTATGCGGGATATCGTGGGTCACCGAGTTTCGCCAAGGTGGCAGGCCTCCATTGGCTCTCAGAAAGTTGCCGTACCGGGTCTTGAGCTTGACCCGAGACCCGTCTTTAATGGGTTCCCACTCGACGGACGAATCGAGCCTCCCGGGCTGAGTCTGAAGCACCTTCCGACCCGTTACGCCGAGCAAGAAGGGCTGGTTAGAGGCGGTGAGGTATTTCCCGTAGCAGCTCTTCAGTCGGATCACAAAGTCGTAACCGGGTACGGTCTCCAAGACCCATCGAGCGTTCTTGGATGACCCGTTTCGGTCTTGCGCCACTGACTCCTCGTCTTCCTCCGCAAGCAGGTACTTGTCGTGGTGGCTCCGGAACCGCACCGCCTTGGCGTTCTGGAAGAAATCCATGCCGCTCCTGAACTTATAGGAATTGGAATTTTTCTGGAAAACACAGATTGAATTCAGTAAGGCCTAATTTGAAAGCTCGGAGCTTATAATAATTTGAATCGATAAACAAAGAAGAAAAGCGAACACTTGGTGGTTAAGGAGCTTCTGGTTTGATGGGAAGAAGATGAAAATGGATGGTGACAGAGAGATTAGTTTTTGAGTGGGTGAAAGAGTAGTTTTTTCAGGTATGATTCTGTTCCAACAAAATCTAAAAATATCTGAATGTGCAACAGTAATGATGAACGATGAATCTAATATAATAATGATAAAAGCTGAAAAAGTGTGTTTCCCTTTGAGAAGAAAGAATCTACATGGAATATTAAGAACAGAGAGAACAGAGCAGGAGTAGCAAGAAGAGAAGAGAGACATGAATCTAGAAAGAAGGCTATTACCAGGTGTAAGCTTTACAGATTTGAATTTGATACGAGACGTAGTATGGCAGATTATTCGTATTCAGACATGTCAGGAAAAGTCAGCAACAAAGACGTTGTTGGGTTTATGGCGGTTTACAGTTTCTACAGAGCAACGTTGTGTTCAGATTCTGCTCCCTCCTAGATTCAAATTCTGAATACAAATTTTTTTATACAAACATTTGAATATTTATGATTTTTTTTGTACACATGCTGTTATTTTTTTGAAGGAGGATATTTGATTTTATGTAAAGAAAAATAATAGAAAAACTCTAAAAAAATATACGTATTAAAGGTTTTAGTTATGTCATTAAAAACAAGACCATATACTCCATGTCTTTATAAATTTTTTCCTCATAATATTACTATTAATTGAATACGAATTCTTCAATATTAATTATAAATAAATAATTAATTAATTTTAATTATATAAATTAATTAAGACTACTTTATATTTAAAATCAGTAAACACTAATAAAAGTGTCATAAATAAAATTAAAAAAAAATATTTAACTATATTTAGAATTAAAATGTTACTCTAATTTTTTGTTGGCATACATAAATTTGAAGAAGATCAGTTGGACATAAGGTACTTAGAAAGTTGTTGAGAAATGTAGAACGCTACTTAGAAAGTCGTTGAGAAATGTAGAATGCATGGTTGTCAAACTTGTCACATCCTACATTGGTGAGATTGATTAAATTGGGGCCTCATCAATAATGGCCTCATGACCACACTCCACGCAATATAATTTAAAAGTAAATATTTTTTATAGTAACTCACCATATATAAGGAAAGGTTAAATCTTAAAATTTATTCCTATAAATTTTAATATAAAATATAAATAATTAAATTAAATAAATTAAAAAAATTAATTAAATCAATTATTTATAATAAATTATAACTATCCTTTATTATGTATAAATTAATAGGAAGAGTTTATAAAAAAATTATTAAAATTGAGAACTAAAATAAATTTAAATATTATATTTATTATCAAAATATATTTGATCTTATTTAGTTTTTATATTTATATTGGGAGATAATCAATGTATTTAGAATATCCTAAAACTTAAGTTTGGCCAAAGGATAACAAACAGTTATATTTATTTAAAAGAATTTTTAGATCAAATTATAGTTTAAAATTAAAATTTGAGACAAGCTAATCATAATAGTTTATAGAATAGTATAAGAATTTACGAATTAACCAATTATTATATTACCCATTTTTTTATATTATCTCTTCTCTCTCATTTCTTTTCTATATCATCTCTCTTTTCTCCTTTTTTTTTACACCCACTCTTATAGTCTACATTATCTCTCCTCTCTCATATCTCATCTCTCATATATTTAATAATCAGACATTTTTCTATAATTTATCAATAATAAAAATTCTTCTAAAAATAACAATCCAAACACTCATTTATTTAAAACTATTTTTTTTTCATAAACTTTTTTTCAAAAGTTATTTTCTAAAAGTTACCAAAAAACTCTCTTTTTTTATACGGCATTTTTCCAAAATCTTATCCAAACGAAACGAGTTCAATATTCATTTTGATATCAAAGTATGTGGAGAGATTTCAATAGGTTAAAATACTTTTTCAAATATTAGATAAGAAGTTTATTTTTATTTTAAATTAATATATTAATTTATTTCATCTTTTAAAATTATAATTTTTTTAAATTCTATTTATTAATTATGTATATTATATTAGTAGGGGAGGGTCTTTTTCAGTATCAAGTGAATTTTATTCATTCACCACAAAAGCAACAACTAAAGCCCAAAACAGAAGTCCTAGTTTTCCTCATCAATCACCAATTCATAAAATATTAGGCGGTGGTTAATTATACGAGAGTTTAGAAAGGAAATCAGCCACTACCAAATTGTGAAAAGGAGTGGAGCAACATAAATGGTGTTAACAATCACAGAAGCTATATTTTACTTTTAAAACAAACTTTGATATTTCAAATAGAGATATATTTATAATCTAAAGTTAAATGTTGATCAGTATTAGCATATCCATTCAACTTATCTAAAAATTTAATATATTTATTAAAGTTGTAGGAAGCTATCCTGTTCATCAAAGACTAAATAGTGCTGTTCTTTATGTTTCCTATTATTTTATTTTTATTTTTTAATTTAAACAATTGACAGATTTTATGGATAAATTGAAAATTATTTCTCTTCCACAATACTCTACTTACATTATTATTATTATAAATTTTATGATTCAGCTACTTTTTACACTACTAATTACAAATGAGCTACTTAAGTAGTACACACACACACACACACACACTTTTTTGTGATTTATATTTTCCATAAAATTGACATGAAAAGTGAATTGGACTCTGAAAAAGCAAATTTTAGAAGTGAAAAATAAAAATAAAAATTACAAAGGCTAGTTTTTTAGTACGCACATGTCACAAGTTAGGACCCTCTATGGTGATTTCACCCATGAAAAAACTTCAAATTTCAACAGCCTCGTAAATTTGTTAGGTAAAATTATATTTAATTATATAAATTTTTACCTAACAAAAATTAACCTTTTATATATAATGTTGTTTGAGTTCAGTTTGTTTCAAATTAGGTGAAATTAATTATCAACTATTAAAATAAAGGTTTAACTATATAAAAAGATTTAAATTTTAAGTTAATTGTATAAAACTTTCTTAACCTTTAAAAATTTAAATTAAAAATCTTAATATTTTATTTTTGAATCCCATACCATTAAAATTATTATTAAAATAAACAGTTTTTATTATTTTATAATTTTTATTATATATCATGTCATTAAAAAACTAAAATTTGTTTATTTACATACAATTTTAAGTAGTTTATATTTTTTATTTAAATAATACTTAGTCAAATAAATATTTTCGATGCTTTATTTAGTATTTTATATTTTAAAATATAAAAAAATATTTTAAATTGCATGTTAAGTATTAAGGGGTATTTAAGTATTTTATTTTAAGTATTTAAATGTTAAGGGGTAAGGTGCAACTGACTCAAATTTTAGGAAGATTTTATATATTTTAACTTAAAATAAAATTAATAAATTAACAAAACCAAGTGATTTAGTGATGATATAAAGCAACAATCATCTGAGTAATGTAATCCTAATTCTTTTTTTTCCCTCTAAATTCCTAAATTCTTAAATGCATCTATGTACTCTCTAAAAACAGTTGTTTTTTTTTTTGGTACAATCTAAAAACAAATTTTGGTCCTCATGGTTTGTCGTTACGTTAATGCTATATGTTGACTTAGTGGTTGCCTATGGAGATATTTTAAAAAAAAATACTTAATTTAAGATGAACTCGTTTGTGGAAAAAAAAATCAAAGATGAAATCTTGAAATAATCATATGTTTAAAGAACAAAATTAATAAGTGATATATGTCATAAAAAAATTATAAATAACCAAAAGTGTTAATCTACACGATCACCTGCAACTTGGAATTCTTCTTCATCGGCGACTTAACGGAGATAACGGACATCGGAGACGGGGGCTCCCAGACGCAGAAATCATCGGAGACAGACAACGAGAAAGCACCAGAATACTCAAGCAATTTCACGTTCTCCACATCCCACAGAACCCAATTCTGAGTCGCAGAGCTATGCGGTTCGTCGTGCGTGATTGAGTTCCTCCACGGCGGCATCCCGCCGTTTGCTCTGAGATACGTCCCGCACCAGCTCCTCAGCTTCACCTGGAACCCGTCTCTGATCACCTCCCACTGGTGGGTCCAATCCGAACCCGGTTCAAAATCCGCCTGAACCACTCTGTTTCCTGTCATCCCCAACAAGAACTGAATTGCCGTCGCCGTCAGGTACCGGCCATGGCAACTCTTCAACCTCACGTACCGGTCGTTCCCTTCCACCACTTCCACTACCCACTGCGCTTTCCTTGACGACCCGTTTCGACTCTGCCGGACTTCAACCTCGTCGTCTTCGGCAACTAGGTACTTATCCAGGTGGCTCCGAAGCTTCACGGCTTTGGATTTCTCGAAGAACTCCATCACCGATAGGTACAATTCTGAATTCTCTATAATATATATATATATATATATATATATATATAACACCCGGAAAAGTGTTTGACGGAAGTCCTGAGAGACTATTCTATTGAAATTGGTGACTGGTTTGAAGAATGCGTGAGAAGGAATTTAAGTGGAAAGAGAGGTGCGAATTCTGGACTTCTCAGAGGAAAAAGGTTGAACTTATCTAAAAGGTGATACTGGATGTCTTCCTTGCTGATATGGTAGTGATAGTGAAAATAATAATATTTAATGGTTTTCTTTATATATATATATATATATATATATGAGTGGTGACGATTAGTACTAAGGACTAAGGCCTAAGAGGGTGGATGGGAAAGAAGACGACGGTACGGTTTAAGATGGTTCTGAGTAATAAGTGTAAGAAAGAGAAAAGAAATTTTCAACGTAGAGGCAGGGGCAGAGTATATTCATGGGACAATCACCAAAATATGATAATATTAAAATAGTTCCTCCAAATAAAATGACTTAATTTAATTTCTATATAATTTTTTTGGGGTTATTTTAAAATTAATTTTTTATAAAATTACCTAATTTCTTTATTTAATTAAGATATAATCTCTTTCCAAACTTAAAGTATAAAATATATTTATTTGTATTTATTAAAATTTGAATTTATATTATCTTTCTTATATATAAAGATATTTCCTATATCCACCACGGATAACAACCTAATTATTTGAAGTGAAATTAGTTGTTACTATTTTAACTGCTAATGTTATTTGCTAAGTTATTATTTGTTAAATTGTTGTTATTATTGATATTTAGCAAAAATTAATTTTCGTGAAATTAATTATTATTCTTATAGTGTTTAATATAAATTAAATTTTATATTAATGATAGAAAAAGTATTATCTTATTTATTATTATTTAATAAATTAAATTTATTATCAGCTAAATTATTTTCATCATTTTAGTTTTTCATTTTTCAGATTTTAAATTAAGGGTATTTTATTAATTTACTTAAAAATTTGATCCTATACTAATTTCTAAAGGTTTTATTAGGTCATTTCGAAGTCTTGAATTGAAATTTATATATTTAAAGGGTATTCTTTTTATTTCTTCCGATATCTTATATTTATATATTTTTTGTCAATTCATGGTCGTGCGTAAATATAATATTGCATTAGCTCAGCTTTTCTTTGAGAGTTGAGGGGGAAGCATGGGGGCAACTCATTGTTGATTGAAAGTAGTTTTAGTTTGAGACAAGCGTGTAAAACAGTTTCTCTTTAATATAAGTTTTAATTAAAAAATAAATTTTAATCATAAATATAATATATATTTTTTATATTATTTTTTTAAATTATCTTTATTAATATTTTATCAATAATAAATAAATAAGAAAAAAATTAAAAAAAATAATTATGATATTTTTTAAAATATATGATATATTAATTAATTTAATTAATTTTATTGATGTATTTAAATTAATTAAAAAGTCATATATTAAATATAAGATAAATAATATTTATTGAAAAGAAAATAGTATTAATAATTAATAAATGAATGTATTTTGGAGGAGACGGTTGCGAGTCGCTCTATACATTGAAAGTAGTCAAAAATGTATTTTAAGAAGGAAAAATTACATATGGGACATTGTAGGCAGAATAATAACATTTAAATACATTCATTTTTAGAAATAATGGAATCTTAATTGGAAATTATGAAAACTCATGTGAAAAATATTTTTAACTATTATTTATTATTCTTTTTTTTTTCCAGGTTCTTTAGTTGTCTTTTTTCCAATTGATCAAGATTCCAAATGGAAATGATGACTATAATTTATGGGGTTGTTTAGGACATCACATTTTTTTGCATTAAAATATTTAAAACTTTATTAATTATTTGGAGATATTCACCTAAATACATAATGATAAAGCTGGTAGTATTATTTTTTTTGGAAATAAAATTGCATATTATTTTAATCAATAAACATCTTATTTTGGAGAGTGTATTTTAGACATGAGCTTATGTAATTTTATAACCAGGAAACTCACTGAAATGATAAATCATTACTACCAAGAAACAATTAAAAAATTACGTAACACAAATAAATAAAACATGCAATCCATATATTCATAGAATTTCAGTACTATTTAATTACAAATCAATGACTTCCTACGGACATTATGTAATTAAGGATTGATTATTTATTTACAGCCAACAAGAACTTAACAATATTCTAAATTCAAAGTCTGGCAGCTAAGTTTGGTAACGTGCTAATTGCTTTTAATAAGTAAAAGATTAAAGTGAATATGAAAATTCATGAAAACTTATGCTTCTTAAAAATCAAGATTTGGTCTTGAGCTTTGTGTTACTTCTACATATTAAAACAGAAGTCCATATCATGTTTTTTTTTTTTTTTAAAAACACATGACATAAGTTATATTTGTGACTCAATATAATCATGATTAATTTTAATAAAAACATTATACTCCTTCATTTCTTAATATAAAATTTATTTTAATAAAACATAAATTATAAAATGCATCTTATCTTAACAATATAAAAAATAAGTTAGAAAAAATTAGCTTAAAAAACTATCACTAATTAAATTTAATAATATTTGAATCAAACTTGATAATACTAAATGTATTAGATATTATATATATAGTTTAATTTACTTTTTTTTTTAAATCTCACTAGCCTTGGCCGTTAAGTGGCAATAGTAGATTCAAACCAAATGCAAATTGCAACTAATTTCTTGTAAAAAAAAATACAAAGTTAAATTTTAATAAATATTTTTTAAGAAAATAATTTTTTTACGTTTTAAGACTTAAAAGAATAGGGAATTGATGAGTTTGACTAAATAAAAAAACATAATAATGTGTTTATTTTTAATTCATATGTTTGTTTATAATTTAATTTAATCTAATGTGAGACTTTCTTTTTATTATTATTCATATTTACATACCAAAAAATTCTATTAAAGTACGTAAGAGAGCAATTGAGTACGAACCTGGAGAAAATATTTAGTAAAACACTTACACAAAAGTGATGAATCGGTGCAATCTTAACACGAAAAGTAAGAACTCCTAGCAAGAAAATATATGCAAATCGCACGTGTCCACATTATATTCAAAAATTAGTTTTTCTTTATTCATGAGACAGGTAAGAAATTTAGAAAGTCTGATTTATTTATTTAAAAAATTGAAAAATTAAAAATACTGTAGAGAAAATCACATGAAAAATTAAAAAAGAAGCAATTATGTGTTACATAAAATTGGACAAAATATCATAAAATTTGAACAAAACCCAGAAATAGAAAAAAAAAAAAGAAAACATAAACAAAGGAAGAAGTAAAGAAATTGAGTAGGTATTATGTAGAAGAAATATATGTTGGCAAAACTTGTCTCCGGCAAAAAGTGATTAGACATGACATTGGATTAAGGGCATTAAAAAATTGTAATGTTGCCTTGCATTGCCACGTCACTTATGGGGCTTCTTGCATATGCCTTAAGGTATGTTTGGATGTTACTCTCTCTTTTCTCTTTATAAAATACAATTATTGGGTATAATCTATTATTTTTTATAAGATAAACTTTAGAGATAATTAAATATTTTAATATATTTTTTGTCCTTTTTTTTTTAAAAATCACTTTTTAAACTTTTTAATTTTAAAAAAAATACTCTTAATCTCAACAATTTCTCATAATTTTTTTTATTAGAACTTAGGATGTTACACAATTTAACTTTTAGGAACAAACACTTAATGGTTTTTTATTCTACTTCTAAAACTGTGAATCACTATAAATAAAAAAATAGCTTTTGTCATGCACTTTCAAAAACAGGAACAAATTAAAAATAATTAATGTATAGAGACAGAACCGAAAAGCAAAAATATTGTATAACTTTTTTTTAAAATTTATATAGGTATTTTCTTGTTAGGGACAATATATTTGAGGCACTATTAGATACTTAATATATGTATATTTTTAAGTAAGAATTTAAATTTTGATTCAACATATTGTAAGAGGTTAGTCTCTTATACTAAACTTAATATCTTATAGTAATATTATATCAATTTTTTTTTTTTTATCAAAAAGAACGTATCCCTTGAAACACTATTTTTTGATACAATGGAAACACAATATTGGTGTAATGGAATTGTGGTGCGCTATTGATGATTAATTATGTATGATAGAAATACAATATATTTCCTGTTCAAATTTCAAATTTTTGGAGATAGAAATTAATAAGCGATTCCCATTATTACATAGCAATTAATTTCAATAAAGATAAGACAAATACATGCTATATTAGCATAATTTGTTGTGAGGTATTTCTTTTTTGTTTTTTTTTGGTATAAGGCTTAAATATACAAAATACACCTGAGTTTTATGTAAGTTGAATATTACCGACTTAACTTTTAAAAATTTAAATTAATGACATTAATATTTTATATTTTGATTAATAAATTATTGTCGTTAAAATTGCTATTAAAGTTAATATTTTTTTATTATATCATAATTTTTATATTTTTTATTATATATCATGCCATTTAAAAAATAACAATTAAAAATTTACATATATAATTTTAAGTAGTATATAATTTTTATTTAACTACGGTCAAATAATTATTTTAAATACTTTTTAAATTATTTTATATTTTTTAAATATTTAAAAAATATTTTAAATTACATGTCAAGTGTTATTTAAATATTTTATATTTAAGTATTTTAAAAATATAAAATTATATGCCAAGTGCTAAATGTTATTTTTTAAATGAAGTGATATATAATAAAAAAATATAAAAATTATGACATGACAAAAATTATTTACTTTAATGATAATTTTAACATCAGAGTCTTGATAATTAAAATATGCAACATTAGGGTCTTTAATTTAAAATTTTAAAAGTTAAGGAGGTTATATGTAACTGACCTAAAATTTAGAGAGATTTTATGTATTTTAGCCTTTATATAATTATCAAAAGTTTGAACTGAGATCATGGGTCCATTTGGATAAGATTTTAAAAAGGGACTTATGAAAAGAAGGGCTTTTGGGTAACTTTTAGAAAAGGGTTTATGGAGAATAGTTTATAAAAAAAATAGTTTTGAATAAATTAGTGTTTGAATATTTATTTTCAGAAGTACTTTTATTATTGATAAATTATGAAAAAAGATATGGGTATTAAATGAGGAGAGAAGAGAGATAAGAGATGAGAGATGAGAGATAGTGTAGAAAAGAAAAAAGAGAGGAGAGAGGGTGTAAGAAAAAGTAGGGATAATATAATAATTAGTTAATCTATAAGCTCTTTTACTGTTCGATAAGTTATTGTGACCAGCTTATCTAAAACTTTAGTTTTAAACCATAGTATGTGTTTGGATAAGATTTTAAAAACGAGTTTATAAAAAAAATGGGCTTATAGAAAAAGGGTTTTGGAAAAGAGATTATGAAAAAAAAGTGGTTTTGAATAAATGAGAGTTTGAATATTTATTTCTAGAAGAGCTTTTATTATGGGTAAATTACAAAAAAGGGTATGAGTATTAAATGAGGAAATATAAGAGATGAGAGGAGAGATGAGAGAGGGTGTAAGAAAGAAAATAGAGAGTGTATAAGAAAAAGTATGAGAGAGGAGAGAGAGTGTAAGAAAAAGTAGGGGTAATATAGTAATTGGTTAGTTCATAAGTAGTTTACTGTTCCATAAGCTACTCTGACCAGCTTATCTAAAACCTTGGTTTTAAACTATAGTTTAGTCCAAAAACCCGTTTTAACAAATATAACTGTTTGACTTAAAATTTCTCCAAATCTAAGTTTTGAGCCAAACCTAGGTTTGGCAATTTGCCAAACATGCCCATAGTTTGATCTAAAAACTCGTTTGAACAAATATAACTATTTATTTTAAAATTTCTTAAAAGTTAAATTTACTAAAATCTAAGTTTAAAACTTAGATTTTAGCAGTCGTCAAACACACACAATGTGACACTAATAACTGACTAGCTACATCACTATAGTTTTTCAAGGATTTCATACTTTTGGAATTAGTTTTGGCTAGAGGGATAAGAATGATGGCTCACACTTAAACTTTTTAAATGTTTTAATATTTCCTAACTATAATTGCATTCTTGCTGATTTTAATTGAGCTACAGGAATATATTTCTATCATTGTAATTTTGCTATTAAAATTAAAATATATTCTAGAATCAGTACAGAAAGTCATTATGTAGCAAAGTACTCAACACCCATTACTCAATAAAGTTTTGGAATTGTGAACATTTGGATTTGCAACTAGAGCAGGGATGTATTAAAAAATACTCCACATGATTAAAATAGAATGTTAAGCCAGAGCTTCAACCTTAAAACTTTCGATGCTAAAGCCATTAATTTTTTCAATAATTGCTTTTGATTATATTTTTGTGGTTGATGAAACTAAAGAAGGTGAATTGTGGGAAATGTACTACTAAAAACCATTTAACAATGAATGGACCATTAGAAAGAAAGTTAAAAAGCCAAACTTCAAATACAAGAAAACTGAAATGCTTTGAGAATATGGAAAGCTTGTTAGTCTAGTATATATATAAAATAATTGCTTTGATGCTTAGTTGATTCATTTTTCAGAGGGGATGAAGGAACAGAGAATGATTACTACAAAAAGAAAGTCATTTTGCAGAGCCATTTTTACAATTCACATCGGTTTAAACTATCACAAAATAATGATATTAAAACATTTTTTCGACCATAAATTAATTGGTAGCTTTTAAGAACTGTTGTTTGAAAATTTTATTGTTTTCAATTATTCACATATTTTTTCATATCACGCGCAGTTATCAAATGCAATCACATGTCAACTGTGCATTAAATAATATGTAAAGAAAGAAAAGCTTCTCAATGAATGAGTAGTGGTCTCTCCTTAACAGTAGTTAAAAGTATTTCTCCCAGCGATTTTTATTAAAATCTTCGTGAAGAGTACTTTAAAATGGAATTTATTTACCAAAATATTATCATTTTTTTATGGCTGTTTTGTTTATAACTATTGTAAAGTAGTATCGTGATAAATAATTTTTTTAATAATGACAGCTAAATATATCATCAATTGAGTTATGCAATTTCGTCAGAAAATGGTTTTGCACTGAATGTGTTGCTATGTTTAAAGTGTTATGTTGCACTTTTTATTCTTAACAATATGTATAATTTATAAATAATTGAGTTATGTATATTTTACAGAAAGTTATAAATAAAAGGTGAACCATGTTGCAACAATAATATTAGAGAAGGTAATGTTGTGAAGGGAAGATAATGATGACAATGAAAATACCAAAGACATTAGAACCACTTTAATATTGAATCTATTGAAATGTTGATCAAGTATTTGGCCACAGAAATACAAAATAAGTATATATAATGCAATATAGAACATAGAAAAATATATTATATTAACTAACAAGCTATTAGTTGAGCTGGAAAGAAATATCATCCTTATAAAAATGATAATACAAGTTTAAATCATGAGAAGTTGTTATAAACTGATTAAAAAGAACTGCAATCTATCTCTGTATTATTACTCAATCAAAATAAACGTATGGTTACAGAGAATCCTTGATCACATATGCTCAAAATTACTCGAAAAGCAAATGGTGACAGTTCACTGATAGCCAAAATAGAAAGAAAATCAGAAGAGACAAACTACAGAGGGTAACAGAGAGGAGAATCTTTCCTATCAAATTTTGCTCCCCTTTTTCGTCCCTTTCCTCTCCTTCTTATGCTTCTCCATCTCCTGCATTTTCCATGTGGTCCTGCAAAAATGGTTACTTCTACGTGTCTGTACAGCCACTTCCTCCAGAATATTCTTCTCTACATTTGTATTTGTTGTATTGCTGATGTCTTCATTTGGGTTGCATGTATTATGGGCTGTTTCTTTGCTATTACCTGGTCCATTCATGACAATTCCTTCCCTATCAAGATGGACCTTGTCCTCAAGGTCAAAGTCTGGGTATTGAAGATGAAAGACATCTAAATTTTCCCATGAAGCAGTATTATTGTCATCCCAGTGAACTAGAACCTGTGTGACCCAAGTATCTCTAATCTTCACCTTTCTAGAGTCTGATACAGCTTTAGGCAATATAATCGGCCCTTCCTCATCAGTGTTAGAGGGTAACGGTTGATACTGAGCTAAGGAATCTCCATAACAACATTTCAGTAAAGATACATGAAAAACTGGATGCATTTGAGCTTCAACAGGTAGTTGGAGTTTATAAGTAACTGTTCCTATTTTTTCAATGATTACAAATGGTCCATAATACCTTAAAGAAAGTTTTTGATGCTTAGAATTCTTCAAGGAGTTATGTCTGTACGGCTGAAGTTTAACAAAATCATACTACCCTACACATAAATCAATTTCAGTTTGCTTTCTATCTGCATAAAACTTCATGCACTGCTGGGACTGAAACAAATTATCCTTAAGAGTAATTAGAAGAGCATCATGGGCTACAAGTTGAGCTTTAATTGGTAAAGGAGCATCTATAGAGTGATCCACTCGAAGTAATAGTGGGGGGTCCCTACCAAACAGAATATGAAAAGGTGTCATACCAGCAACAGTGTGAAATGATGTGTTGTAGCAATATTGAGCGCAAGATAAATACTGCACCCACAACTGAGGTTGATGATGAACAAAGCATCTTAAATACATTTCCAAGCAATGATTCAGTGCCTTAGATTGACCATCACTTTGTGGATGATAGGCAGAGCTCATACAAAGTGATGTACCTTGTAATTTAAAAAGTTGCTTCCAAAAATTACTGGTAAAAACTTTATCTCTATCTGAAACAATTGTTCTTGGGATACCATGCACACTAACAATATGTTTCACAAAATTGGCAGCCACAGATTCCACAATAAAATGAGTTTGAAGAGGTAAAAAATGAACAAATTTTGATAAACGGTCTACTACCACAAAAATCACAACAAAACCTTTTGACAAAGTAAACCAGTTATAAAATCCATAGCAATATCTTCCCAAACTTTTGATGGAATTGGTAATAGTTGTAATAAACCATATGAAGCTGCTTGTGTAGTTTTAGCTAGTTGGCAAACTTGACATTGCTGAATAAACCTCTTAATATCAGCACGTATCCCTTTCCACTAAAATTCTGCAGCAATTTTGTCATGAGTACGTACAATACCATAATGTCCCCCAACCTTAGAAGCATGAAATTCGGTAAGAATCTGCCTAATGAGTCCCTTATCCTCATGTGGTATAACTAGACCCTGTTTATAGTATAATCTACCATGTAGGATTTTATAAAAAGGATAACTAGTTGGATTATCTAGCACCTTTTGACAAAGCTCTGTTAACCCAGATGAGCCAGCAATTGCAGCCTGAATCTGTGTAAATAGTTTATTAGTAGCGAAAGAAATAGCCATAAAAGAACATGATAATGCATCAGTAGCTATGTTAGTCTTCCCCGCTTTGTACTCAATTTTATAATCATACCCAAGTAATTTTGGTAGAAATGCTTCCTGTTCAGGAGTTTGAATAACCTGTTTGGACAAATGCCGCAGGCTCTACTGATCATTCTTAATAACAAAGGGATGACCCACCAAGTAATGTCAGAACTTGGAAACAGCCTCAATTAATGCATACAGTTCTCGGACATAAGCTGGCTTGGCTTGCATCCTAGTAGAGAGTTTCTTTGAAAAATAAGCAATAGGATGATTGTGCTGACTAAGTACTACCCCTATCCTTAATCCAGAAGCATCCACCTCAATTACAAATGGTAAAGCAAAATCTGGCAATGATAATACTAGTGCAGAAGTTAGAGCCTGCTTTAACTTTTGAAATGCACTATGTGCATCCGACGACCAAGTAAAAGCATGCTTCTACAATAAATCAGTTAATGGAGCAGCAATATTTGTATAATGTCGGATAAAACGACGATAATACCCTGTTAAGCCCAAAAACCCTCTTAGTTGTGAAACAGAATTAGGAATTGGCCAATTCTGAATAGCAGCTACCTTTACAGGATCCATCTCCACACCATCAACTGTAACAACATGACCCAAATATTCAATTCTGTCACAAGCAAATGAACATTTAGAAAGCTTTGGCAAAGAGTTGATTATTAACCAAACATTCCAAAATTGCTGTAGGTGAGACAAATGCAAATTCCAATCCATGCTATACACAAGGATATCATCAAAGAAAACTAGAACAAATCGACGAAGGAAAGGCCAAAAAATGTCATTCATCAATGATTGGAAAGTGGCTGGAGTATTGGAAAGGCCAAATGGCATCACCAGCTATTCATATAACCCATGGTGAGTTCGAAAAGCAGTCTTGTGGTGATCCTCTTCCTTTAACAAAATCTGATGGTATCTTGAGCGAAGATCCAATTTTAAAAAAAAATGTGCACCCTTCAATTCATCCAGTAGCTCATCCACCGTAGGCATATGGTATGAATCCTTAATAGTAACAATATTTAGAGCACGGTAATCAGTGCAAAATTGCCATATACCATCTTTCTTACGAACCAATAAAATAGGAGCAGAGAAAGAACTAGTACTTGGCCGAATAATACCTTGCTCTAACATCTCGGTAACCATCTTTTCAATAATTGATTTCTGACTAAAGGGATAACGATAAGGTCAAACCTTAACTGCTTGAATACCATCCTACAGTAGAATAGCATGGTCATGAACATGACGCGGAGGTAGACCTTGGGGTGTAGTAAATACAACTGCGAACTGTTGCAATAATTCCCATAGGTCCCTGGGTATTATCTTTGGAAAAGATATCCTAACATCATCCTCAGTTGGTAAACAAACCAAAGAATAAAATTCTAATACCGCATTAGTATCCTAAATCCTCCGCAGATGATGATATTGCAAGGATGTTGGATTATAAGACTGATTTCTAGTAAGGGTAATAAAAGTACTATTTAAGTAAAACTTAATTGATGCACAACTATAATTAGCAATATGGGCATCTAATGTCGCAAGCCATGAGGAACCCATAATTACATCCGAGCCAGCAATAGGTAGAACATAAGCAGTTAACACTATATTGTGGCCCTGAATATTAATAATGAAATCCTTGACAATCCCTTCACCATGCATGTATTCTCCATTTCCTACCATTACACGATCTGTAGCAGAGGACAAAGGCAGTTTAAGATGTGAAACGATCCGAGGGTGAATGAAATTATCAAAACTACCTCCATCTAACAAAATTTTTACTGTAGTTCCATTAATCGACCCAGAGAATCCGATAGTTGAATGATGGGAAGATCCATGAAAAGCATGAAAAGACACATGAGGTACCAAGTCTTCATCTAACCTTAAATCAGTAGCAGTTGAACTCTCAGTCTTAGGTAGCACTATATCTGGTGCAGAACCATCTTCATCCATTTGAATCAACAAATATTGACGATTTGGGCACTTATAATTCCATGTAAACTTCTTATCACAATTATAACAAAGACCTTTCTCCCTTCTCAATTGCATTTATGCTGCAGACAACTTCTTAATTGGCGTCGATGGCTTTATTGGGGGTTTGGGTAACAACCCTAAAGTGGATGTTGGAGACGATGATGATGCTGACGAGACCACACTAGAAGAAGGTCAGCGCGAATAAGGTCGACTAGTGTTAGAGAGAAACTGGGCTTGTTGGAATGACCCTGCAAACTGTATCGTTCATCAAATATCGAGCTAACGATGCGTCCTTAGTTAGCGTAAATGGTTCCTGGGCTAATACTTCAGTCAACAAATCTGGTTTTGGCCCACTCAAAAAGCAATCACGTAAAGCATCCTTCGATAGTCCATCAACACTGTTTGTTGTTACCATGAATAGAGTGTGATAATCCGCTGCTGAGCCCGTCTGTAACATTTTAAAAAGTTTAATCCGAGGGTTGTCAAACTGGGAAGGACCAAATTGTTTTTCAATCACCAACGCCAAAGACCGCCATGACATAATTTGGTTTGTCTTCTGTAATAGCTAAAACCAAGAAACAATAGATCCATCAAAATAGACAGAAGCTACGGTAATATGTTGTGCATCAGGGATTTGATAAAAAGAAAAATATTGCTCAGCTCGGAATAGCCAACTCAGAGCATCGGTACCATCAAAACGAGGGAAATAGAGCTTAATCTGTCGGCCAACCATCGGAAAACCAGTATTAGTATTAGATGCAGTTATTGATGTCCCTGAAGATCCTGGACCATTACCATGAAGCTGCGTCCAGGTGTCAAAACCTCTAACCATCGTATCCATTGAACGAGATAACGAAGCCAAAGAATATTCAAAACTCTCCAGCTTAGTGGTATTTGTCGACAACAATGTCTCAAACTCCGTCATTTTGGTTGACTGATTTCGTTTAGAAGCTGTGAATGCCTCAGTTAAGCTGCGAATTTCAGCATTCATTGTTTGCATTCGTGTGTTTTCAGCCATAATAGGAAAACAAGGGAATGAAAGCACTAATTTGTTATAAACTGATTAAAAAGAACTGCAATCTATCTCTGTATTATTACTCAATCAAAATAAACGTACGGTTATAGAGAATCCTTGATCACATATGCTCAAAATTACTCAAAAAGCAAATGGTGGCAGTTCACTGATAGCAGAAATAGAAAGAAAATCAGAAGAGACAAACTACAGAGGGCAACATAGAGAGAAGAATCTTTCCTATCAAATTTTGCTCCCCTTTTTCATCCCTTTCCTCTCCTTCTTATGCTTCTCCATCTCCTGCATTTTCCATGTGGTCCTGCAAAAATGGTTACTTCTACTTGTCTGTACAGCCACTTCCTCCAGAATATTCTTCTCTTCATTTGTATTTGCTGTATTGCTGATGTCTTCATTTGGGTTGCATATATTATGGGCTGTTTCTTCGCTATTACCTGGCCCATTCATGACAGAAGCACACTTGTTAGAAGAGGTGGATACCTTTTATGCTCTAATGGAAGGGGTATAATGTTGGAAATCATGCCCTAGGGGCCAATCATTGTCTTATGAACATTATTGATTTATGAATTTATTAATTGAGTTATCATATTATTTGCATGTTTACTATGATGACCATCCTTGGATAATTCATGATATTATCCTAAATGTCCCTGGTCAATCATCTATGCGGGAGCACAGATGAAATAAGACCAGTATGACTTTGAAGATGTATAGAGATATAAATCAAAGTCATAAGCATATGTAAGAGTACAAGGTGCTGGACCGACCCGCTATGAGAGAACTGCATGGGTAACGTCATAAGCTTCTCTCATATACAAACCATGTTAATACGCCCTTTGAGCTGAGATCATCATGGATTCCTACATGACAAAACGCTCAGCTTTGACCTAGTCAAAAGTCACTTTTGACCGAGTGATCATAAAGACTATGTTCGGGTTTAGTGGTTTTTCATGCGGAGGAATGTGAATGGTCAAGATGGAATTTGTCCCTCACATTTGTAGAGAGATATTACTGGGCCCCTCGGTGAGTGAGTTTAAGAAATGTATGGCCATATTGTAATGGAAAGGTAGTTCCATTTCTATAGTCAGACTACTCAGGGATCGAGAAAGTAACGGTCAGGAATAGGAGGATGACATTATCCATGCCTCATCCATGACCAAAATATCGCGTGACGGAAGGGACATGATATGGTTGTATAAAAGGTTACATCGTTTATCGATCCTCATATGATTTGGGTAGTCGTTATGTCTTGCTAGAGACCGCTTGCGACTTGTGGGCTAGTATAGCAAATGGCCCACTGCCAACTTCATATGGGCCTACAGGGTCGCATACAAAATAGCCCAACACGAGCTATGATGTCCAGATTTATTGAATCTAAGACATGTCCAGATTCAATGAATGATCCAGGATAGATGTATATATATTTATTTATATTTATATTCGTATATATATATATATATAAATTCGTATATATACATTATATATAAGGGATATATAGGATTTAATTTATAAGGATAAATTAAATCTCTATCACGTTTGAAATTCGAAATTCAAATTGATAGGATATCTCATATAAGAGATATTTATAAGATTTAATTTATAAGGATAAATTAAATCTCTATCATGTTTGAAATTCGAAATTCAAATTGATAGGATATCTCATATAAGAGATATTTATAAGATTTAATTTATAAGGATAAATTAAATCTCTATCACGCTTGAAATTTGAAATTCAAATTGATAGGATATCTCAAATTTGATTTATGAGAATAAATCAAATATAGTTCAGTCTCATCTTTATTTAAAATTAAATAAATGGGTAATTAAATCTGTGGGACGGATTTGATATTATTTATTTAATTAGTTTCTTATAAAATTATACAATATATGATATTGTATTAATTTTGGAATTAATATAAGATTAACTCCAAAATCCAATTCGGTTGACAGATAAAAACGCATAGCATCCTATATATCTAATTTTAGGAGCTGCGTTTTACACAGAGAAATATATAGAACATAGAAAGGCCGAAGGGGACTCTGCAAAAGGTTTGCAGATAAGAAATTGCTGAAATAGAGACGGAGAGGACGAACTCTTGAGAAAGCCCTGGAGGGACAAGAGACGCTAGCACGTCGTTCGTGGTTGGAACGCTGTTCGTGTGGATACCAGTAGAGGAAGCTGACCTAAGTCGTCGACTTCTTGTGATCAGAAAGGGAGCACGAGCCGCAGAGAGAAGCTGCGAACATCGTGACCGAAAGCTGTGGAAGTCGCTGAGGCACACTAAGGGTAATACTTCTTCCCACTTGACTTAAACACATACGGTAGATCCTGGCAAGGAATGGAAAAATTTTTAAATTAATTTCCGCTGCGTGTCTTCCAATTCCTTACACATAATTCCTTATAATATGATGTACCAATGTTTGAATTTCCATTAAGAGTTGTGCTTATATTTAAGGCTCGATAATGTTTCAAATTAGATTGCCTTTAATAAGAAAATATATATAGTTAGAAAAAATATACTACAACTCATCTTGCATTTGTGTAAAAATGGAAATCAATTATTTCTAATGTTAAATTTACAAAGGACATACATTATTTTTTTCGTCAAATATCTCTTATCATAATCAACATTTGATCATGCCTTATTGTTTATCATGTTCTTTAATTGAACAACATGGTATAAGAAGTCTCATTATTGAATGTGATTACATATGTTTTGTTCATAATTGAATTCATAGCCAATTCAAATTATTACCACATTTCTAATACAAGTAATGTAATTCGTCGTGCACAACAGTTTATGACCGATTTTCAGTGATAATATGAGGCAGGAAAAGTTTCATCAATAGAAATCAATCAATTTTTAAATAAAATTGCCCATACTAGTAAGACAAATGTAAGCAACATATTCAGAAGTATTTATTTTAGAAGTCATTAAACAAAATTAGTAATATAAACTTTTTTCAAAGACAACATTATTAAAGAACTCCTAAATACAAGAATCCATTGTTGCCAAGAATCCATTGTTGCCATCATTTGATAGAAAGCACAAGAAAGCCATAAACTCGTGGCCGAAAAGTTTATTGATATTTTTGTCTCATTTTGAGAACTTCTCAAAGCCATCTTTAAATCTTAGTGAGAGATTTGAGATCCTTCTACATTATCATATCGATTCCATAATTTATCAAATATTTTTGTCACTTCTGTTCATCAGTAAGTTTATTTCAGTATGACAAGTTCTATGGGATATCGTTTATTTTATATCATTGTATTCATGACAAATTCAATGTTTGTCTAAATATTTCTTAGAATGGCGAAGAAAGATCAGAATCACCGGAAAGACCCTACCTTTGGAGATGAAGCAGTTCTTTAACTCATTGTCAAACAGGTCTCTCTCTCTCTCCCATCCATCAATCCACACTTATTTCCACTTCTGTGAGGGATTATTAATCATATTCATGGATTTCAAATTGCTTCACTTGACTTGAATGCTTTTGTTTGTTTCAATAATTTTTCAGGAGAAGTTCTGCAAGTATGCTTGTGTTGATGCCATTGTCGAAGAAGAAGAAGACATGGATGATGATGATAATAACAAAGACGATGATTGTAGCGATGCCGATTGTGAATTGTAGAACCATTGTTGCAACAAATTTCATTTTAATGCTGATGATACTATTGTAGGAAGTCATCCAAGATCTGAAACAGCTGAGAGTATTCCCTATAGTCTCTGATCAAATTTGAAAAAGAGTTTGAAGTTAAATAATATGGTTGTAGGGGAGAAGGAAGATTTTGTGTCAGTTGTTGGAAATGGGTCGCCAAGAATCCATCATGCCTAAACGGAAAGTTTTGAGTTGTTGTACATATTGTGATGATTTATATAACATTTCATATCAATATATAAACTATAACAAAATACTCTTAATTTAGTTGTATGTACAGTCATATGCAAGACTTTAGTGGTGGTGTATGAATATTGTGATGTTTTATATAACATTTCATATTAGCATTTCACTTTTGTGAAGTAGCGACAATTTCATGACTAGGGTAATGCATGAGCAGGGTTGGGCAGGGCAGCCCCCTGCCCAGTGCCCTGTCCAAAAAAAATATGGGCTGTATTTTGCAGTCCGATGCTTAGCCTTACTAGGTAAAAGTCCTAACAATTTTGGGCTGGGCATGAGCGGGCTGGGCATGCCCAAGTCGTGATGCCATACTCATATTGTGAAAAAAATATGCAATTATGAACTTCTAAAATAATATCATATTCATTTGTCTTCAAGAGTTAAACAATATTTATAATATACTAAGAATAAAGCAACAAATATAATAATTAAAATTTTGAGATCCATTGCATATAAAAAATAAGCGTTGAAGTCTAAGTAGCTTGTAATTATAACTTTACATCAATTTTCCCAATATTGATAAAGATAAAGCATCTAAAAATAAAATAAATAATTATAATTTGTAATATAATTATATGATAATTAACAAAGTTAAAAAAAGAAAAAATTAGTATAGTTATAAATATTAAAAGATACAACTTACCTACTTAACTACTCATATTTTTAAAATTACTTTCTAGTCACTAGTAGCTATCATATTCTCCCTTCCAAGATAGAGAAAAAAAATAAAAAAAAATAAAAGAAGGGGTGCTCATGGGTAGGGCAGGGCAGCCCCTATGCCTGGGGCCCAGTCTAAAAAATGTATGGGTTGTATTTTGTAGCCTGATGCCCAGCTTAACCCTATACTTATCGGGCTGGGTAGGGCATTTTTATTAAGGGTTTGGATGGGCATACTGGGCTGCGGGCTTTGTGCACAGCTCTATTCATGACTTCCATCAAAAGTCTAATTTTTTTTTCTATGTTATTCTTTTTGGCTAAAAATTAGGAAGACAATTCCTTAATCTAGGAACTCTTTAAATTCTAATAACCAAATACTTAACTGCACAAAATGAAATGGCGGCTACCATTTATTTATACTTTTAAAAATGTGAATCACTATAAATAAAAAAATGCCTTTTATCATGTACTCTTAGAAACAGCAACAAAATCTAAAATAATTAATGCATGGATAATGAATCGAAGAGAAAGAATATTTTATCACATTTTTCTATAAGGGTATGCATGGGTAGGTAGCTCCTTTGTCCAAAAAAAGTATAGGCTGCAAAACCCAGCCCTACCAGGTAAAAACATTAACAATTTTGGGTTGGGTATGGGTGGGCTAGGCATGGGTGGGTTGGGCATGCCCAAGTCGTGATGTCATGCTCATATTATAAAATAAATCTATAATTATAAATTTCTAAAATAATACCATATTCATGTGTTTTCAAGAGTTAAATAATATCCATAATTCACTAAGAATAAAGCAACAAAGATAATAATTAAAGTCTTGATATCCATTGTATATAAAAAATACGTATTGAAGTCTAAGTAGTTTGTAATTGCAACTTTGCATCAATCTCCTAAATATTGACAAAGATAAAGCATTTAAAAAAAATAAAATAAACAATTATAATTTATAATGTAATCATATGATAATTAACAAAGTTAAAAAAAAAGAAAAATTAGTATAGTTATAAATATTAAAAGATACAACTAACGTACTTAACTACTCATATTTCTAAAATAACATTCTAGTTACTAGTAGCTATCATATTCTCTTTTCCTAGTATAGCATATTAACGTATAGAGAAAAAAGTAAAAATAAATAAAAGAAGAGGTGCTTATGGGCAGGGCAGCCCCCATGTCATGTGCCTAGCCTAAAAAATGCATAGGCTATATTTTGTAACTCGATACCTAGCCCTACCCTATATTTATCGAGTTGAGCACGATATTTTTATTGTAAGCTTAAGTGAACATATCGGGCTGTTAGCTTTATGTATTAGAGGAAATCATAAAGATATTGTTGAATACTAAACTTATCTTGACAAAAATTTAAATCTTTATTTGCTATATTTTGAGAGATTAACTCCTTCCATTAGACATAACATTGGTAATATTGAATCGCCTTTTCATTAGAAAGAATATTGTTTTCCTTGAAACGCCATATTTTTTTATACAATTGAAAAACAATATTTTCTCAACATAATTACGTAGTATTCTCTCAAAGTGTTTTTTACTTTTTCTTTTTATACTTATTTAGTGTAATAGAATTGTTGTGGGCTATTGATGATTATACCAAGGTCCTAATACAATGTATTTTCTGTTCAGATTTCAAAATTTTGGAGATAGAAATTAATAAATAATTCCCATTTACTATATAGCAATTAATTTCAATAACTTTATCATAAATACATGCTAGATTAGCTGTAATTTGTTGGCAGGTATTTCTTTTTTGTTTCCATTTTATATAATTACAGAAAGTTTGAATTGAGATCATGTGGTGGATGTGATACTAGCAACTGTAAGGAATTGGAAGACACGCAGCGGAAATTAATTTAAAAATTTTTCCATTCCTTGCCAGGATCTACCGTATGTGTTTAAGTCAAGTGGGAAGGAGCATTACCCTCAGTGTTTCTCAGCGACTTCCACAGCTTCTCTCCGCGGTTGGTGATCTCTTTCCGATTGCAAGAAGACGTCCACAGCTTCTCTCTGCGACTCGTGCTCTCTTTCTGATCGCAAGAAATCGACGCCTCAGGTCAGCTTCCTCTACTGGTATCCACATGAACAGCGTTCCAACCACAAACGACGTGCTAGCGTCTCCTGTCCCTCCAAGGCTCTCTCAAGAATTCGTCCTCTCCATCTCTACTTTAGCAGTTTCTTATCTGCAAAACCTTTTGCAGATTCCCTTTGGCCTTTTGTGTTATGTGTAATTCAAAAAATGTAGCTCCTAAAATCAGATATATAGAATGCTCTGCGTTTTTCTCAACCGAATTGGAGTTTTGGAATTAATCTATATTAATTTTGAAATTAATACAATATCACATATTGTATAATTTGATAAGAAACTAATTAAATAAATAATATTTACATTAAATCTGTCCCACAGATTTAATTCACCTATTTATTTAACTTAAAATAAAGATAAGACTGGACTATATTTGATTTATTATCATAAATCATATTTGAGATATCATATCAATTTAAATTTCAAATTCAAGATTGATAGAGATTTAATTTATCCTTATAAATTAAATCTTGTAAATATCTCTTACATGAGATATTCTATCAATTTGAATTTCAAATTCAAACGTGATAGAGATTTAATTTATCCTTATAAATTAAATCTTGTAAATATCTCTTATATGAGATATCCTATCAATTTGAATTTCAAATTCAAACATGATAGAGATTTAATTTATCCTTATAAATTAAATCCTATATATCCCTTATATATAATGTATATATACGAATTTATATATATATACGAATATAAATAAAAATAAATATATACATCAATCTTGGATCATTCATTGAATCTGGACACGTCTTAGATTCAATGAATCTGGACATCATAGCTCGTGTTGGGCTATTTTGTGTGCGACCCTGTAGGCCCATATGAAGTTGGCAGTGGGCCATATGCTATACTGGTCCACAAGTCGCAAGCGGTCTCTAGCAAGACATAACGACTATCCAAATCATATGAGGATCGATAAACGATGTAACCTTTTATACAACCATATCATGTACCTTCTGTCACGCGATATTTTGGTCATGGATGAGGCATGGATAATGTCATCCTCCTATTCCTGACCGTTACTTTCTCGATCCCTGAGTAGTCTGACTATAGAAATGGAACTACCTTTCCATTACAGTATGGCCATACATTTTTCAAACTCACTCATCGAGGGGCCCAGTAATATCTCTCTACGAATGTGAGGGACAAATTCCATCTTGACCATTCACATTCCTCCGCATGAAAAACCACTAAGCCCGAACATAGTTTTTATGATCACTCGGTCAAAAGTGACTTTTGACTAGGTCAAAGCTGAGCGTTTGTCATGTAGGAATCCATGATGATCTCAGGTCAAAGGGCATAGTGACATGGTTTGTATATGAGAGAAGCTTATGACGTAACCCATGCAGCTCTCTCATAGCGGGTCGGTCCAACACCTTGTACTCTTACATGTGCCTATGACTTTGATTTATATCTCTATACATCTTCAAAGTCATACTGGCCTTATTTCATCTCTGCTCCCATATAGATGATCGACCAGGGATATTTAGGATAAGATCTTGAATTATCCAAGGATGGTCATCACAATAAACATGTAAATAATATGATAACACAATTAATAAATTCATAAATCAATAATATTCATAAGACAATGATTGGCCCCTAGGGCATGTTTTCCAACAGCCTACCACTTGCACTAGGTACAATCATTAATTTGACTAATTCCCATTGACCTAACATGACGCTCATGCTTTGCCTGCACAAGCAGCTTTGTTAGAGGATCAACAACATTGTCTTCTCCTGCTACTTTGCATATTTTTATATCACTTCTATCGTTGATTTCTCTGATGAGATGAAATCTCCTGAGTATATGCTTGGTCCTTTGATGTGACCTAGGTTCTTTGGCCTGTGAAATGGCACTGCTATTGTCACAGAGCAAAGTTATTGGATCTGAGATGGTAGGTATCACCCCTAGTTCCGTGATGAACTTCTTGATCCAAACAGCTTCCTTAGCTGCATCAGATGCTACTATATACTCAGCTTTCATTGCAGAATCTGCTACAGTGCCCTGTTTAGAGCTCTTCCAGCTTACTGCTCCATTATTGAGGAGGAATATATATCCAGACTGTGATTTTTGGTCGTCCTGGTCAGTTTGGAAACTCGCGACTGTGTTACACAGAGTTCGTCATCTAATCCATTATAGATCAAGAATAAGTCATTAGTCATTCTTAAGTACTTAAGGATATTCTTGACAACAGTCCAATGGCCCTCACCAGGGTCCTGTTGATATCTGCTAGTCATACTTAAGGTAAACGAGACATCCGGTCGAGTATATAACATGGCGTACATGATAGATCCTATGGCCGAGGCATATGGAACTTTACTCATGCGACCTCGCTGATCAGATATACTAGGACACAGATCTTTGTTGAGGTGACTACCATGAGACATGGGTATGAAACCCCTCTTTGATTCGTTCATACTGAACCTATGCAATATTTTGTCTATGTATGTACTCTGACTGAGTCCTAGAAGTCTTTTAGATCTATCTCTATAGATCCTGATTCCTAGGATGTAGGTGGCTTCACCCAAGTCTTTCATCGATAAAGACTTTCCTAACCAAGACTTGACAATCTGTAAGGTAGGAATTTCATTCCCAATAAGTAGGATGTCATCGACATAGAGTACCAAAAACACAACTGTGCTCCCACTAACCTTCTTGTACACACAAGGTTAATCAATGTTTTGAAGAAATCCAAACTCTTTGACTACTTCATCAAAACGATTATTCCAACTCCGAGAGGCTTGCTTCAGTCTATAAATGGACATTTGAAGCTTGCACACTTTACCAGAGTCCTCGGAACGCACAAACCCTTCAGGTTGTGTCATGTACACATCCTCAAGGAGCTTTCCATTAAGGAAGGTTGTCTTGATGTCCATCTGCCATATTTCATAGTCATAATATGCTGCTTTGGCAAAGAGAATTCTGATTGATTTGGCCATTGCAACTGGGGAAAAGGTCTCATTATAGTCCACACTATGAGTTTGAGTAAATCATTTTGCAACCAGTTGTGCCTTGAAGACATTTACATTGCCATCCATGTCAGTTTTCTCCTTAAAAACCCACTTGCACCCGACAGTTTTTACACCTTCAGGCGAGTCGACTAAGGTCCAAACCTTATTGTCGTACATGGATTGCATTTTAGACTTCATGGCATTAAGCCACTTTTCAGAGTTTGGTCCCACTATAGCTTCTCGATAGGTAGTCGGCTCATTATGCTCAATGAGCAACACATCACGACTGTCAGAAATTAGAAATCCATATCTCTGAGGCTGAAGTCGTGTCCTATTAGACTTCCATGGACCTTGCGTGACTTGAGGAGTCTCAACAACTTGTTGTGAGTCTTCTCTATTTTCCATCTGCAGTTATATGGTGTCTTGTGGCTCTCAAACTTCTTCGAGGTATACCTTACTCCCACTGGTTCTTTTAGAGATAAATTCTCATTTGAGAAAGATACCATTTCTGACAACAAACACTTTATTATCAGCAGGGTTGTAGACGTAATATCCCTTGGTTTCCTTAGGATATCCCACAAAAAGGCACTTTGAGGATTTGGGCGCTAATTTGTCTGAGGCTTGTTGCTTAACATAGACCTCGCATTCCCAAATCTTGAGGAAAGGCAAACTAGGTGTCCTCCCAGTCCATATCTCATACGGAGTCTTTTCAATTGCCTTAGATGGAACACGATTGAGTGTGAATGCAGCTGTCTCTAGGGCATGGCCCCAAAAGGAGGGCGGAAGATCTGTTCGACTCATCATGGATTGAACCATATCTAATAGTGTTCGATTCCTCCGTTCAGAAACGCTATTCCATTGTGGTGTCCCTGGAGGAGTCAATTGTGAGACTATCCCACAAATCCTAAGATGGTCTATGAACTCTTGGCTCAAATATTCACCATCCCGATCAGATCGAAGTACTTTAATTGTTTTGCCAAGCTGGTTTTGTACTTCATTTTGAAATATCTTGAACTTTTCAAAAGATTCAGATTTATGTTTCATCAGATAGATGTACCCATATCTACTAAAATTATCTATGAATGTTATGAAGTACGAATAACCTCCTCTGGCATTCGTGTTCATCGGTTCACACACATCTGTATGTATGAGGCCCAATAAATCAGTGGCCCTTTCACTGTGCCCAGTGAAGGGTGACTTTGTCATCTTTCCTAACAAGCAAGACTCGCAAATGTCATATGATTCAAAACCAAATGAGTTTAGAAATCTAACTTGATGGAGTTTGGAAATGCGTTTCTCATTTATGTGGCCCATACGACAGTGCCAGAGGTATGTCGAATTCAAATCGTTCAGTTTAACCCTTTTGGCGGTTATGTTATAGATATTTTCATGATTGGGTTGTTCCAAATTTAATATGTAATGATCAACATGCAAATCACCATGAGCATAGAAAACATCATTACAATAAATAGAACATCTACTATTCCCAGCAATGGAAGTGAAACCTTCCTTATCCAAATAAGAAAGTGAAACAATGTTACTACTTAAAGAATGAACATAATAGCAATTGTTCAAAACTAACAAAAGCCCAGTGGGCAGAACTAATTCATAAGTGCCTACAGCTAACGCAGCAACCCTTGCTCTGTTTCCAACTCGTAGGTCAACCTCACTCTTTTTCAGCTTCCTATTGTCCTTTAGTCCCTGCACATTTGTACAAATGTGAGAACCATATACAGTATCTAATACCCATGAAGTAGAAGTAGAAAGATGAATTTTTATAACATAAATACCTGAAGCGATAGCCCCCCTATCCTTCTTGTTTCTTTTCAGATCTTCGAGGTAGAGTTTGCAATTCCTCTTCCAATGACCAGGTTCATTGCAGAAGAAGCAGACTCCTTCCTTCGGAGGCTTTGCCTTCTTTGGTACAGGCTTGGTTTCGGGCTTGCCTGACTCTTTGGTCTTACCTGATGAGCTATGACCCTTCCCCTTGCCTTTTCCTTTCTTTTTCATACCTTTTCCTTTCTGAACCATCAAAACAATACTGGGCTTCTTCTTAAGACTTGGCTCAGCAGTTTTAAGCATCCCATGCAGTTCAGAAATAGATTTCTCCATGTTGTTCATGTTGGAGTTCATGACAAACTGGTCATAACTTTCTGGGAGTGAGTTTAAGATCAAATCTGTAGCTAACTCCTGGCTCATGGGAAATCCAAGCCTTTCAAGGTGATCAATGTACCCTTTCATCTTTAAGATATGAGTACTGACCGATGCACCTTCAGCCATCTTGCAGGAATATAAGGCCTTAGTGGTCTCATACCTCTCTTGTCTTGCCTGTTGCTGGAACATTTTCTTGAGATGTACAATCATCTCATAAGCCTCCATGTGTTCCAGATCTCTTTGGAGCTCCAGAACCATGGTGGCTAGCATCAAGCATCCCACATCGACAGAGTCTTCCTTATGCTTCGTGTAAGCATCTCTCTGAGCTCTAGTAGCATTGGCCGCTAGCTCGTCAGGAATGGGTTGATCTATGACATGCACCTTTCTTTCCTACTTGAGAACAATTCTCAAGTTCCTAAATCAGTCAAGAAAGTTTGTCCCATTAAGTTTGTCCTTCTCAAGGACAGATCACAGCGATAATATAGTAGTATTACTAGTCATCATGATTCTACAATTAAAAATATGCAATTTAATTAGCAATCTCCCACTAAATAAAGAACCCTCAATGCAATAGTTAGTGGGCTAAGATCTATATTTGGCTCAAACTTAAGTCCGCTTTGGCAGGACACTTAAATTAAGTTATTTAGGTAGGTAACACCTTTACCAATTACATCAAATGTAACTCTTAGATGTTCATGGGATTTTATCATCATATGATCTGTCATGTTTTAAATCCCATCTAATGCCTTGAGACCCAAAACCATTTTGTTAATCTCAATTAAGTCAAATAATAATAAACACATGAGAGTAGCACTATTACTCTTGCTTATCTCCCTAAGATAACTCAAAAGCACTCACTTTGGTGAAGTCCACAATTGAGCGATCGAGGTTTTGACAAGTGTTCATAAATTGGCAGTATTATGACTTAAGATTTCATTCAGAGTGCTTAATTTATCTATCTTGTTTATAAGAATGCATGTTTATCAGTTTGTATCTCATACAAGTAATATGCATATTTTTGATATAATCATAAGATGCATAATTTAAACGTGATACAATATAGTTCACCTATCCTAAGTCCCCTTAAGCCAATGAGAGGAGCTCTCTAGTAAGAAAAGAGAAATTACATAAAGAAACCTCTTTTAACATTCGAGGGGAGTGAGATGAGAAGAGAAGGTACATTGAGAGTATATAGAGGAAGGCACGACACACAGGCCGTATTTAAAAAATTACAACACTTGCAATCTAGAGCCATATTGTTCACCAAACCCAAACATTCAAGAATCAATATTCAGATTTAATTAAAGGGCAATTAATGTTTCATATATAAAACATTCACAAAATAACATATGTTACAGTTCTGTTACGCTACGAACAGGTAGCCACAGCGGTCCCGCTAGCCGGTTAGTGGGTGGCAGTCCCATCTATGTTAATTGATCAAATCGAAATGTATCACCACCGATTTCAATTCCCTTTTAGATTCCTTTTATGTCATACATAACAAGGATTCCTTATATGTCATACATAAAATGCATATTATATGATCGGCTACGACTAACACATATCATATGAATCAACAATCAAGCCTAACTTAAACACAAAATGGCATGGCTCTGATACCACTGTAAGGAATTGGAAGACACGCAGCAGAAATTAATTTAAAAATTTTTCCATTCCTTGCCAGGATCTACCGTATGTGTTTAAGTCAAGTGGGAAGGAGCATTACCCTCAGTGTTTCTCAGCGACTTCCATAGCTTCTCTCCGCGGTTGGTGATCTCTTTCCGATCACAAGAAGATGTCCACAGCTTTTCTCTGCAGCTCGTGCTCTCTTTCTGATTGCAAGAAGTCGACGCCTCAGGTCAGCTTCCTCTACCGGTATCCACACGAACAGCATTCCAACCACAAATGACGTGCTAGCGTCTCCTGTCCCTCTAAGGCTCTCTCAAGAATATGTCCTCTCCGTCTCTACTTTAGCAGTTTCTTATCTGCAAAACCTTTTGCAGATTCCCTTCAGCCTTTTGTGTTATGTGTAGTTCAAAAAACGTAGCTCCTAAAATCAGATATATAGGATGCTCTGCGTTTTTCTCAACCGAATTGGATTTTTGGAATTAATTTATATTAATTCTGAAATTAATACAATATCACATATTGTATAATTTGATAAGAAACTAATTAAATAAATAATGTTTGTATTAAATTCGTCCCACATATTTAATTCACCTATTTATTTAATTTAAAATAAAGATAAGACTGGATTATATTTGATTTATTCTCATAAATCATATTTGAGATATAATGTCAATTTGAATTTTAAATTCAAGCGTGATAGAGATTTAATTTATCCTTATAAATTAAATTTTGTAAATATCTCTTACATGAGATATTCTATCAGTTTAAATTTCAAATTCAAATGTGATAGAGATTTAATTTATCCTTATAAATTAAATCTTGTAAATATCTCTTATATGAGATATCCTATCAATTTGAATTTCAAATTCAAACATGATAGAGATTTAATTTATCCTTATAAATTAAATCCTATATATCCCTTATATATAATGTATATATACGAATTTATATATATATACGAATATAAATATAAATAAATATATACATCAATCTTGGATCATTCATTGAATCTGGACACGTCTTAGATTCAATGAATCTGGACATCATAACTCGCGTTGGGCTATTTTGTGTGCGACCCTGTAGGCCCATATGAAGTTGGCAGTGGGCCATTTGCTATATTGGCCCACAAGTCGTAAGCGGTCTCTAGCAAGACATAACGACTACCCAAATCATATGAGGATCGATAAACGATGTAACCTTTTATACAATCATATCATCTCCCTTCTGTCACACGATATTTTGGTCATGGATGAGGCATGAATAATGTCATCCTCCTATTCCTGACCGTTACTTTCTCGATCCCTGAGTAGTCTGACTATAGAAATAAAACTACCTTTCCATTACAGTATGACCATATATTTCTCAAATTCACTCATCGAGGATCCCAGTAATATCTCTCTATGAATGTGAGGGATAAATTCCATCTTGACCATTCACATTCCTCCTCATGAAAAACCACTAAACCCGAACATAGTCTTTATGATCACTCGGTCAAAAGTGACTTTTGACTAGGTCAAAGCTGAGCGTTTGTCATGTAGGAATCCATGATGATCTCAGGTCAAAGGGCATAGTGATATGGTTTGTATATGAGAGAAGTTTATGACGTAACCCATGCAGCTCTCTCATAGCGGGTCGGTCCAACACCTTGTACTCTTACATGTGCCTATGACTTTGATTTATATCTCTATACATCTTCAAAGTCATACTGGCCTTATTTCATCTCTGCTCCCACATAGATGACCGACCAGGGATATTTAGGATAAGATCATGAATTATACAAGGATGGTCATCACAATAAACATGCAAATAATATGATAACACAATTAATAAATTCATAAATTAATAATGTTCATAAGACAATGATTGGCCCCTAGGGCACATTTTCCAACAGCAACTGACTGCCTATACCCCAATATCTTTTCAAGGATTTAATCCTTATAGAACCAGTTTTAGTAAGAGGTATAAAAATAAGATTGTTAAACGAATTTAAATAAATGTGTGATAGAGTAGTCTTGAGTTTGAATCGTAAAACCCTAAGAATTTATTTTTATCAATAAATAAATAATAAAATATATAATTAAATAATTAAAATATAAAAAATTGATTAACAATTTAATTTAAATTTCATATATGGGGTCATTGAATCCGAATTTGTTGCCAATTGGCCGTCTTCTTTGTCATTATCATTGTCACCTATATCTTGTAGAAATAATGTAGAAGAATCTCAAATCTCTCACTTGATCAGTAAGCTTAATTGATTTCACTTAACGTGTTCTTTAATATTTGATTTATTTTACAAATATATCTTCGTATTTATCTGACTAATTAACAACTCATTATTTGGCAATATAATAGTGGATGGACCATATACAGGGACAGATATCCAAACAGAAGAACATCAAATTTCAGTAACCAATCTGTCAGATTCTATGATCTGACTTTGATGACCTAATTCTAAATTGCAACAATATAATGATATTACAGAAGGTGATGTTGTGAAGGGAAGATGGCGATGCCAATGAAAATACCATAGACATGAGGCCCACTTTCATATTGAATTTACAGAAGTGTTGATCAAGTATTTGGCTAAAGCAATACTAAATAAGAAAAATATAATGCAATACATAACACAGAAAAATATTCTCTATTAACTAAAAAACTGTTAGTTGAGGTGATAAGTAACTCACGCCAGTAAAAATGAGAACACAAGTTTGAATCATAGAGAACATATTTGTTGTGAGAGATGAATACTCTTTATACTCTAATAGATGTAGTGTAGTTCCTTACAATATGACAAATCAATATTTAAACTTTTATTAGATAAGGTGTCCATATTTAATACCCGACCGTGTCTCAAATATAGTTGTCTTTAACAAAAAGATATTTGTACTTAGAAAAAAAACTTACTACAATATCTGTATAATAATGGAAATAAATTATTTCTACTTCTAACATATTAAATTTATAGAAGACATATTATGTTTTCTCTTTGGTACAATTATAAATTCCCCTGATCAGCATCAACATTTGATCATGCATTGCTATTTATCATGTTCATTAATTGAAGAACATGATACAAGAACTCTCATAATTCAACATAGTTATATATGCTTTGCTCATAATTGAATTAATAGCCAATTCAAATTATTACCACATTTGTTATCGAAGTAATGTAATTCCTCATGCACAACTGTTTATAACTGATTTTCAGTGACAATATAAGGCAATCAAATATTCATCAATAGAAATCAATCAATTTGTAAATAAAATTGCAAAACTAATAAGACGAATGCTTAAAACATATTTAGAAGTATTTACTTTAGAAGTCATCACAAAATTAGTAATATAACTTTTTTCAAGGGAGAATTAGAAACAGTGACCTAAGAAAAATAATATTTATTATGACAAATTATAAAACCCGTAATTATTTAAAAGGACCAATGATTTGAACATAAATTTAAAAATCCTAAATTACCCTTCTAAACTTTTGCTACCACTGCACGATGAAAAAAAAAATTAAAAACACCAATCATATCCTATGACCAAATTGGTTCTCCCATCTTCCTCTTTCCAAAATTAGGAGTGAAAGAAGAAAGATGGTGCAAAATCTCAAGACCAAACTATTAGCAGGCTCACGTTTCTTCTCCACTACTACCACGCAATAGCTCTTGCTCTGGCTAGCAAGGTCATGCTGAGGAGTAATGAGGATTTCGGTGATCGAATTGGGTCAATCTGATAGTCGCCGATGATGGTTTATTTAAATTGGTTCTTTTTATTTGAAGTTCCATAGTTTGAGGTTCTTAATTTTAATTGTCATTTCCCATCTCCTCCCATTCCTTTGTTTGGATCCTACCGGTGGAATCATTGTCGGCAATGACGACGCCAGCAAATCAGACGTAGCGGTGACTTGGATTTATGTAGTTAAATTAATGTTACAAATCCCATTTTGGAACTTCACGATTATAGATATTTTTACTCTATTAGAAAAGTTACAATGCCAGATACCCATGGACCAAAAGTTTATGGATATTTTTCTCCATTAACCCTATATTAAATATTTCAAATATTATATATGTATGATACCTCGATTTCCAATCCCTTGCCAAACTTATTCTAAACATCTAAAATATCTTTGAAAGAATATATATTGTGATATGGTTTATTATTAGTTCTATTTGGCATAAATTTTATGTTTAGAATTAAATTAATTATAAAAATATAAATAGAAAAAATAGCTGGTAATAATAAATTACAGCTCATTTACATATGTACAGTGTAATGATGACTAATATTTATTTATACTTCCTAATTAGTGTGAAAATTGCATAAGATGCATTGAACATTTTCCTTGATACAAGTTATAAATACGCCCTAGTCATCATCAACGTTTCATCATATTATGTGGTTTCACATTTTATTAAAATGCTTTCAAGCTTATGGTCCTTTCCTATTCTCTACAAAACACTCTCGCTTTTCTTCTCAATGTCATCTTTAAAACTTAGTGAGAGATTTGAGATCCTTCTACATTATCATATTGACTCAATAATTTATCAAATATTTGTGTCCCTCATGTTCATCAGTATGTTTATTTCAGTATGAGAAGTTCTATGAGATATAGTTTATTTTATTTTTGTATTCATAATTACCAATTCAAAGTTTGTCTGAACATTTTTCAGAATGGCAAAGAAAGATCATAATGGAGTTGAAGCTGTTCTTCAACTCATCAGAAAACAATCACCACTCACTTTAAAACAGGTCTCTTTCTCTCTCCCCCCTCCATTAATCCACATTTATTACTTCTTCTATGGGGGATTATTAACTATATTCATGGAGTTCTAAATGCTTTACTTGTATGCTGTTTTTTTTCTTTAATTAATTTTCAGGAGAAGTTCTGCAAGTATGCTCGTGTTGAAAGCTTCCTCAAAACAATATTCAAAGATAATATTGAGAAAGCTGCTGTTGATGATATTGTTGTTACTGCAAAGAATGTGGTTGCAGGGGGGGGGGGAGGAGATTTTGTGTCTATTGTTGGAAATGGGTCGCCAAGAATCCATCATCGCGATGCGGGTGGCTGGAAAGTTGAGTTATTGTACATATTGTGATGGTTTATATAACATTTCATATCAATATATAAACAATAACAAAATACTCTTGATTTAGTTGTATGTGAAGTCATCTTCAAGACTTTAGTGGTGTATGAATATTGTAATGTTTTATATAACATTTCATATAGCATTATTTGACTTTTGTGAAGTAGTGACAATTTCATGACTTCCATCAAATGTCTAAAATTTTTTTCTGTTATTCTTGTGGCTAAAAATTAGGAAATTTTCTGAAGTTTAGTTGTGATAAAGACAAAAAAGAAATGGTATGAATTCCTTAATTAATGAACTCTTTAAATTCTAATAACCAAATATACCAATTGCAATTTAGCTTGAGGCGGTGCCAAATACTTGACTGTACGTAATGTAATGGTGGCTACCATTTATTTATACTTTTAAACATGGGAAAGCTTCTGTGTTAAGGCCTTAGGTATTGAACAATTATTGAGGATAGTTAAAAGGGTGTTTGAAGATAATAAATGATTTAGCTATATATATATGTCATGGTTAGATACACTTAAGTGAGGATTGAATTAAGGTTTTGAAACTGAAAAATTATATATAGCTTATTGTTTGATGTTTATGGAAGTTAAACAATTATTTTAGCTAACTAAAATATGATTGAAGTTAGGAAAAACAATGTTGAAAGTTAAAAGTTGGAATAACTCGCTGTTTGATACTTTTAATGTGGAACCAAGGTTTTGAATAATAAAATATGTACCTTAGGTTCTTGATATGCACAAGAAGTATATAGAATTTGAAATGATAGAATAAGCAATTTGCCTGAGCCAACAAAGGCATAATCGAGTAAAGAAGCAGGTAGAAGGTAACATGGAAGAAAATACAAGAGGTACTAACTCTTTTTCTTTCCTGTGCTGCATGTTTATTTATGTCATTTTGATGTAGTTAAGCATGAGAACATGTGAGATTATCCTTACCTATAATTTTTTTTGCCGAAATATCCTTGCATAGGTTATTCACCATAGCCATTATATGTAGTGCAGCATTTTTGGACAGCATTGCCGCAATAGTTAGTCAATTCAGTTATCTGCAAATTGTATGTACATCAGTTAATTATGAAGTTATGTTATTGCGATTGTTCTCTATGACTTGTTTTACATGCTTAGTTTTATAGCCTTGCATGTTTAACATGAAAACATTTGTTAGTACTAATCAAGTTCTCCCATGATATATAGCAAGAGCAAGTCTTTCTAGGGGCAAGGGCATTGTGGTTGGCGAGGTTGAAGGTGGATGAAGCTGAAGGAAATTATAATATTTTGTTAGATATTTAAGTTCTATTGATTAATGTAGTAGCTTTACATTTGAGAATGGAGTAATATATATTATGTATATATTTTGACATGTAAATACCCCCTCCATAAGGAGGAGAACTAAAGTTGTAATAGCCTAAAATTTATTTTCATCATTACACTACATAGATACAATATGAGCTATAAAATTTGATGCCAGCTACTTTTTTCTGTTTTTTTATTTTTACAGTTATTTATAATATAAACCTAAAATTTATTTTAGGAAAAATTAATATTTTTGTCCCTCAACTTTAAATTCACTTAACTCAATCTTTTAAGTATGACTCAGTGCAATTTAGTTCCTAAACTTTTGACTTGTTTATTGTGACATTCTAAATTTTAGGCCTAGAAGCCCATAAAGTAGCATAAAATAGGAAGGCTATTATGCCCCTTTGAGTAGAAGTCCTAGAAATATACAGAAGATTTTTAGGGACTAAACCGTAAAATAGAGAAAGTATAGGGATGATGATGTAAACAAAAAATTCATGGGGACAAGTATGTAAATAAAATTAGAATCTTTAGAAAAGTTTCCTGTGTACAGAAAGAGGGAAGAGAAAGAAATGACAAAATTATAAAGAAAAAAACTCCTTTAGGGCCTAAGTAAGAAAGAAAAGGGATTAAAGTGTAAAATATAAAAGTTCTATAGATAAAAGTGTCTGTAGACATAAGCAAAATGGACTAAAGTGAAAGTTATAAAAGTCCCAAGGCCTAAAACAAATGTAGAGACAAGTTAAGGGCCTTAAATGTAATTATGAAGGGACATGGATGTCATTTTGAAAAAGACAAGGGACATGGATGCCATTTTAAGAAAGGATATGGAAGGAATTATGGAAAAAGATTGGGAACTAATTGTCATTATAGAAAAAGATCTATAAACCCATGATCTAAAAATAAGATCAGATAAAGGAGTTTTTTCTTATTAGCACCGTGTGGATTATAATTTTGAGTTGGGATCCTAATTAGTTGATATTAATTATCGAAATAATTAAATGAGTAAAGGTTTTACAGCTAATATTGAATAGATATCCAATAAAAAGTAATTGTCTAGACCAAAAAATTAGGCAGGTCCAAAATAGGGGCCAGTTCCTAGAAATATTATGAAAAAAATATGAAAAGATGAAAATGCCCCTAGTATTATAGAAATAAATAGAGGGCATTTTAGTCATTTCACCTTGAATAGAGAGTACATGAATAGTTGACCAAGGTCAGGAAATACCCTTGATGAAGTGTAAAAAGATAGTAATGCTACTAGGATTAATAAAGTGAATAATAATGAACCAAGGCATTTTGGTCAATTTTTAATAGCAAGTAATTAAATTTATACACAGTTTAAGAATGTCAAAGGCAGAAAAGATCCAGATAGTTAATCTAAGTCAGAAAATATATTATGGAATTTTAGAGAAATTAGATTCAAGAAACAATATAATTTTTGGGAAATAGGATTGAACTGGTACATGATTAAACTGGAATTTTTTCAGAAGCTTTATTCCTCTCCGATATGATGCCACATGGCATGATGGTGTCATGTGGATGATGCAAGCAAAAGTAAAGATAATGTAAGCAACGTTGGTTGGCTAAATCTTGACCATTGATTTTCAAGCTACAATCTTGACCACCCATTATGAGATTTAATCCTAGCCATCCATCTAATCTCAAGCTTGCCTATACAACCCCCCCCCCCAATTTGCAGTAGCACATTAAGCCAAGGGAACCATGGGAAAACTCTTGTAAAATGAAAACTCAAGTAAGATCAAGGCAACTCAAGGGGCATTTAAGTAAGGATTCAAGGTAATATCTCTTTCCTAAGTGTTTAATCTTATAGTTAAGAGGATTAAATGGTTGAAAATTATTTTATTCTCCCTTATATGTTGTTGGACGAAATATGGAAGCAAAGATAAAGGAAGAGTTTGATGTTATAAATTGATGAAACAAGTTGGAATAGAGAGGATTCAAGTGGTTCTAGCTTGTACTTGGTTTAATTACATGATTTGTGTGCCTAGGGTATGCCACAACTAGATTGGGTTTAATGTCCTAAGATGTGATTTTGATTATTCTAAGGCTTCTAATAGATTTAGAATGAAAAATCATGTGAATTCTAATGGGGAAATAGTTTAATTTTCATAAACCTAAACTCATATTTGGATTTCTCATGAAAAATTGTGTAGGAATAGTCTATAAGAATGGTTTTTACAAAGCTAGAACATTAATCTTAAAGTAAAGAGAAAGAAGTTAAGAGAAGTACTTTTTCATTTGGTGAAAGTTAGTGGTCCTAATAACTTTTATGACCAATGTCGTTATGTTTAGAACCTTGAGACATCAAAAGGATGTTTTAATGTTGCTAGGCAAAAGATTATATAGTTGGGAAGCATAGGGAGCAAATGGAAATAAGGAGGGAAATCTTACATATAAGGTAGTGAATTTACCCATTTATGTGTTTGATGTGGTATGCTTTTGTGTTGAGATGTTTGAGTTGATTGAATGATGTTGTGGCATGATAAAGATTGTTGAAAATTCTATTTATACCATGCTTTTCATGGCCATGTATTGTATACAAAGCATAAAGCATGATGACATGCCACTAATTAGAGTAAGTTTAAGTATAATGACATATTATGCATTAGCATCTATATTGCAGATGTAAGTAGTAATGTTTACTACTGAGATTCCCCAGAATCTCACCCTCCGTTAACCAACCATAATAGGTCAATTATGTTGAAAGACATATGCTTGAAGGAGAGCTAAAGAATGGAAGAAGAAAAATAGAGAAATTGAATGCTCTAACATGTGATGTATGACTTATCTTTTTATATAAATAATGTATAATATGCCAAATTATGTGATGGAATGTATGGAATAATTATCTAATGCACGAGAAGCCAAGAGGATGATTTATATATGCTAGAATAATTAATGACAATTAAGGAAAGAAAGTAGTATGGTGAAAACCTATGTCTTGTAGTAGTGAGTTTATAGCTCTAGTTTGACCTAACAAATGAAGGAATTAAACCACATGGTTTGTTGGGAATATAGTACACATCCTAAGCTTTAAATACATAGGTAGGGCGTCTTAATTGGATGTGAATGTTAAGAGAAATGAATTTCTAAAGCTTTATTATCCTTTTTTATATTATTATCCTTATTACCTGTAAAGTTATAACATCATCATTTTCTTATGTCTCAAGGACCAAATGGTAGCATCTGGAACCACTTCTAAGGTCATTCAAGTCAAATTACACAATCTGGAATTTTACTCTCTTGAGTACTGTTCATTGTGCAAATTCCAGAGGAGTGACCTAACTTTAAAAAATCATAACTAATTCTAGAAAATTGAAATAAAATAGTTCAAATTGATACAAGAAGCTAACTTAATGATATTTCAGGGAAAAATAAATTGTTAACCATGCCTTGACTCAGTAAATGCCCAAATTTTACTGTTCATCCAACGTCCTGTCCCTGATTCCAAAATTTTTGGTCCCAACTTTGATAAATCATATGTTTTTGTGTAGACATCCAAATGAGATGTTATATATATCAAATAGAAGCTTGACATGTATAATATTTATTAGAAAAATATCATACATTTATTCAATCTTTTACTATTTATAATTATAGCTCAAATGTCACTGGTTCACCACGAGTTACTGTTCATAGTGACAATTTTCAGCAATTATACATACATGAATCACATATCAATCATGCTAAATAATTAAAGTATCTTTATGCATATTTATCTCCTCCATCTTGATAATACCTGCTGTAATTGGATTGATATGGAAGGGGTGAGATTTATGGGGAAATATTAGTAGCAAACGGAAACCATACAATATATGCAACTATATGCTTGTTGTTACTATGTGTTCACTTAATGATCATGCTTGCATAATGATAACTTACATGCTTCCATGTCCCTTATTTATAACATATGGCCATAGCATAAAAAGAAACAGAGTATTACTTAATCATACATGCTTCACATCATGAAAGTAAGTAAACATCACATAAAACATCTAAATAATATAAGCATACAAGTAGGTAAGTTTACTACTTGGCGTGTAGCCTTTTCTTCTAGTTCTTAGCCTTGATTCTAAGGTTTCTTCTTTTCATAAGTCAGAGCCTATACATAGCATAATAATATCTTTATTATTATCCAGTATAGCTCTACTTAACTCATGCTTAACTTGGGATAATATCCTTAATCTGACATTCCTCTAACTTTTTTTTCTATCTATAGCTAACCTTATTAATAGAGATATTTCTCTATTCTAACCATTAAGAGCAATCCTATAAATTATTAGAGTAGGGACTATAATAACTTACTTACCTCATTTCTAAACTTTATCAAGTCCCTAAACTCCTTGGACTGCTCCTAACTCCACCAGAACTCCTTCTTTCTTTCTCTTCATTCCTTCTTTTCTCTCTTTCTCTTGCCCAAGTCATGAATGAAATGGAAGGAGGGGAGTGTCTATTTATAGGTGGAGGGAGGTGAAATGGATGGTCCAGATTGAATCGCGATGAATGGCTCAAATTGCTTAGCTTCCTCAAGAAGCCTTGCTTGCATCATCATGATGATATCATCATCCTAGATGACTCATCAAAGTGACATTATCAGTGGGACACCTCACATGCTAGGTGGCACAATGGTGGGGCCCTTGGGATACCTCACTAGCTGACTCAGCATTTCCAGAGAATTCCAGAGTCTTTTCTTGGAATGAACGGCTAAGATTGTGCCACGTGTCCTTTTGCTTTTTCTCATTTTTCTAGAATCATGCCATGTGTCCTTAACTTTTCTTCTTTTCCTAGAATCATGCCATGTGGCACCTTGTGGGTCCCTTTTATGCCACCTCATGATTCTAGATCACTTTTCCCAGTTCTATCTTTGACTGGGTCACTTTACTTTATTGAAAAAATATTAAAATAATATTTTAATGCCTCTTGGGCCCACATCCCTCTTGGGCTACGTTTTTGAACATCTGGGATGCTATCTTGGCCTATGATCAAGCTCAAACACTCTGGTGGCTCAATTCTCAAGAAACATCCATTTCTTTTCTAAAATAACCATTATGGCTCCAGGGACTTTCACTATTTATAATTTAGTCCATGAACTTTCACTTACTTGCAGTTTAGTCCCTGAACATCATATGGATACTTCTGGGACTTTTGTTCAACAGGGCCTAGTAGCATACCTTTTTCAGGCTACATATTAGGCTTCTAGGCCTAAAAATTGGGATATGACATTTTTCCTCCCTTAAAATAAATTTCGTCCTCAAAATTTCAAGGTTAAATCTCTATTTGTTCCTTGATGAAGAGTTTCTCTGAGGAGAATGTCCCTTTCATTTCATAATATTTTCTTAACTTTTTTAGCTCTTCTTAACTTTTCTTACTATCTTACAAAACTTTGTGCATATATGCCAAACTTTTGTGGGATTTACACCTTTTTTTATTAGTTCTTAGGGGTCACCAATCATTGGGCTACTCTTACCTGAGCAACTTTCAGCTAATCGTTCTACTTTGTTAGGGCTATGTTACTCTTATCATTGGGTTATGCGCTAGTACATTCTTCTCATAGAACTGTGTTCTATCTTAACTCTACCTTAGACCCTCTTCTCTGGGTTTTGCTAGCCTTCTAATTTCTTTATCCTTATCTGAAGGATCTATCGATTCATACATTTCTATTCCTCAAAACATATGGGGTTCTCTTCTCTATTCCTCAGGCATACTTCTACAAAACTTTTTGAATATCAGTACTCAGATTTGAATTTGGACTCCTTCTTTGTTTAAGGAAAACTAAGTTTAGTCTGTATATAATATAGCTATTTGAGAAAAAACATTATAAATAAGTTTTCTGGATGAGTTAATCAACTCATGAAGCTCCTTACTTTAACCTCGTCCTTGGTAATCATCTTTCTAGAGAGATACTGTATTATTCTCATTTCTTTATTGTTCATTACTTTCCTTAGGCTAGGTCTAACTGCGACCTCAGGATCTAACTGCGATCAACCGTAAGCCTCTTCAGAATCTAACTATGATTTTGAAGCTGTTAGGATCTAACTATGACCCTTGAGCCATACTAGGATCTAACTGCGACCTTTCAGAATCCTCTATGATTCTGTTGTACTGTATCATCATCTCTGAAAGATCTCAAACCAACAGACTAAGTTATAAGGTTAACTGCTTCTACTTGTTGATAACTCAATCAATAAATTTTAAGAAATACATTTAGTAGCCCATATTATTTACTAAGACTTTACTTATTTTCTCTCTTACTCAGGAGTTCCTTATCATCTTTCTTACTCTGTTGTGGCTTACCAATTATGGTCTAACCACCTGCCATTGCATTCAGTTGCTATGCCCTCATCATAACTTCTCATTTAAATCTATGCTCTAACTGCGAGCCATTTGAACTATGCTCTAACTGTGAGCAATCTGTATCAGAGCTAACTCTTAACTGAAGAGTAATCTAAACTCATTTGAATCTAACTCTATCTGAGAGCCATCTGTTTCATATCCAACTCTTATATGAAGAGTGATATGAGAACAATCTCTTTACTGCTATCTTTTGCTCTTTCTGTATACCATTTCTTTTGATAGAGTTATAACACTACCACCTTCTTGGTACTTGCTATAACCCTAACATAAGAAATGACCCTAAGTACTGTATTCACAAGTATGTAGAAATACCTGAGTAACCCTAATCTTACTGTAATAACTGTCCCACTTATTGAGACTATCTATCATCCTGTGAATATTCTTATTGCATGTCGTATGATATATGAGCAACATAACTTTCTCATCATAAACTCTACCCTGCATGTATTGCATGAGGGGAGTATTCATAGCATACTCTAATATGCGTGTCATCATATGACAACTGTAAGGATATGCAACTATTCATCATAACTTATAGCAACATAAGCTATATCATCATCACATAAATTTGCTCAACCATCCATCATACGTACACTACAATTGAACAATTAACTAAGTAATCCTTTAAAGCATTCTTTCCTTTATCCCATTATTTGCCAGATTCCAAACATTCATTTAGGAACTTGAAATAATTACTCTTTTAACTTAGGCTGCTACATTATCCTCTTACTAGGGTATAGACTCAACCCTTCATTACTTTATCTTACTTAACTAAGTAATCCTTTAAAGCATTCTTTCCTTTATCCCATTATTTGCCAGATTCCAAACATTCATTTAGGAACTTGAAATAATTACTCTTTTAACTTAGGCTGCTACATTACCCTCTTACTAGGGTATAGACTCAACCCTTCATTACTTTATCTTACTCTTACTCATTGTTCTTTTTTAAATTAGGGAGTCTCTTTATCTTTAAAACTGTTGCTACCTTTCTCTCTTTAAACTTCTTAGGTGAATAGATCAATCTCCATCTCTATGGAGTACTTTTGTATCTCTTTACTATCCCTTATCTTCTTCTATCTATTAACCATCTTGTCTCTAACTTTAGGCCATATGCTAGGATCATTCCTAGGCAAATTTCGTTCTAAGTTTTGCTTCTTTTGTAATATAGATCTATTCACATAGAGGATATACTTTTGACCATTGTCTTAAACTAATCTTTCATATCTTATTACTTTGTATTATCTGACTTGATCATACTTTATACCAATCCTCTAGTTGATAAACTTCAACGAGGTTGGTACCTTCACTATCATCATCACTGTAACGTTTGGCCACATCATGATACCTCGAGCTACTATTGTAGCTTCCCTTGACCTTAGACTGGTCAGCTTCTGTCTCTACCAATAGAGGAAACTGCTTCCCAGATGTTATCCTACTTAGTCTAGCCATATCGTGCTAAGAAACACGAGACCTCAGTGATAACGGCTGACTAAGATTAGTCTATCATAGTCACTTCCTTGAAGACTACCTCATAAAATTGTAAGGTATGGGGTATTATTCTATTTGCCTGTGTGTCACTGTCTCTTATCTGAAACATTCTCTAAGTAGTGAACACCATCCCCATATCTCAAACTAGGGAGGGAACCTCTTTAGTTTAAATTCCTAACTTGTTTAAAGGGGTTATTCTAACTAAACCAGAGCATCACAGAGCCAGAACCTTCTGTTATGTGCTAGAATCTTATGCTCTGTGCCATGACCCTTTGCTCTGTACTAGAACCCTCTCAATTCTGTACCAGAACCTTATGCTCTGAGCTAGAATCATTTTGCTCTGATACCCAAATATAACATCCTCATTTTATTACATCTAAGGAACCAAATGGTAGCATCTGGAACCACTTCTAAGGTCATTGAAGTCAAATTACACGATCTGAAATTTTACTCTCCTGAGTATTGTTCACTGTTCAAATTCCAAAGGAGTGACCTGACTTCAAAAAATCATAACTAATTCTAGAAAAATTGAAATTAAGTGGTTCAAATAGCTACAAGAAGCTAACTTATGATATTTTAGGGAAAAATAACTTGTTGACCACGCCTTGACTCAGTCAATGTCTGAAATTTACTGTTTAGCCAACGTCTTATCTTTGATTCCAGCATTTCTAGTCCCAACTTTGATAAATCATATCTTTTTGTGTAGACATCCAAATGAGACTTTCTATATATCAAATAGAAGCATGACATGTCTACTATTTACTGAAAAAATATCATACATTTATTCAATCATTTACTGTTTATAATTATAACTCAAATGTCACTGCCTCACCACGAGTTACTGTTCACAGTGACAATTTCCAACAATTATACATACATGAATCACATATCAATCATGCTAAATAATTAAGGTCTCTTTATGCATCTTTATTTCGTCCATCTTGAGAAGATATGATGTAATTTGATTGATATGGAAGGGGTGAGATTTCTGGAAAAATCTCAGTAGTAAACGGAAACCATACAATGTATACAACTATATGCTTGATGTTACTATATGTGCACTTAATGATCATGCTTGCATAATGATAACTTACATGCTTCCATGTCCCTTAATTATAAAATATAGCCATAGCATAAAAAGAAACAGAGCATTACTTAATCATACATGCTTCACATCATGAAAGTAAGTAAACATCACATAAAACATCCAAACAATATAAGCATACAAGTAGGTAAGTTTACTACCTGGCGTGTAGCCTTTTCTTCTAGCTCTTAGCCTTGCTTCTAAGGTCCCTTCTTTTCATAAGTCAGAGCCTATACATAGCATAATAATATCTTTATTATTATCCAGTATAGCTCTACTTAACTCATGCTTAACTTGGGATAATATCCTTAATATGACATTCTTTAACTTTTTTTCTATTTATAGCTAACCTTATTAATAGAGATATTTCTCTATTCTAACCATTAAGAGCAATCATCTAACTTATTAGAGCAAGGATTAGAATAACTTACTTACCTCATTCCTAAGCTTTGTCAAGTCCCTAAGCTCCTTGGACTGCTCCTAGCTCCACCAGAACTCCTTCTTTCTTTCTCTTCCTTCCTTCCTTTCTCTCTGTTCTTTCTCTGTTTTCTTGCCCAAGTCATGAATGAAATGGAAGGAGGGGAGTGTCTATTTATAGGTGGAGGGAGGTTGAATGGATGGTCCAGATTGAATCGCAATGAATGCCTCAGATCGCTTAGCTTCCTCAAGAAGCCTTGCCTACATCATCCTAGATGACTCATCAAAGTGACATTATCCATGGGATACCTCACATGCTAGGTGGTGCAATGGTGGGGCCCTTGGTACACCTCACCAGTTGACTCAGTCTTTCCAGATAATTCTAAAGTCTTTTCCTAGAATGAACAGCTGAGATTGTGCCACGTGTCCTTTTGCTTTTTCTCCTTTTTCTAGAATTATGCCATGTGTCCTTAACTTTTCTTCTTTTCTTAGAATTATGTCATGTGGCATCTTATGGATCCCTTTTATGCCACCTTATGATTCTAAATTACTTTTCTCAGTTCTATCTTTGACTGGGTCACTTTACTTTATTGAAAAAGTACTAAAATAATATTTTAATGCCTCTTGGGCCCACATCCCTCTTGGGCTATGTTTTTGAATATTTGGGATGCTATCTTGGCCTCTGATCAAGCTCAAACACTCTGGTGGCTCAATTCCCAATAAACATCCATTTCTTTTCTAAAATGACCATTATGGTTCTAGGGACTTTCAATATTTATAATTTAGTCCCTGAACTTTCCCTTATTTGCAATTTAGTCCCTGAATAACATATGTATACTTCTGGGACTTCTGCTCAATAGGGCCTAGTAGCATACCTTTTTCAGGCAACATATTAGACTTCTAGGCCTAAAAATTGGGATATGACAAAAGTCATCCGACATGGCAAAAATTACACTCAACTCAGCTTCAACTGGATTTTTTAAGAAAATTTAGAACAAAAAAGAAGGACAGATGGCTGGAGAGGACGGAGGAAGGCGACCAACCCATATGCTTAATTTTCCCTTAATTTTAATATGATAATTACCATGATAGAAATATATTCCTGTAGCTCAAATAAAATATGCAAGAATGCAATTGTAGTTTGGAAATATTAAAATATTTAAAAAGTTTGAGTATGATACCATCTAGGGGTGTTCAAGATGCCTAATGCCTGATGAGCCCGCCCGAGCTTGCAGAAAAATAGCCCTGCCCAGCCCAAAAAAATTGCCCGAAATATAATTGGGCAAGTTTGGGTCGAGCTAAGTTTCGGGCAGGGCAGGACACTGGGTAAGGTATGTCGCCCTGCCCATTTTGGCCTAGCCTGAGATATATATATATATATATATATTATATTTTAATTTATAATACCTAATCTAATTGTTTGTGTTTCCTGCCCAGTGAGTTGCCCTAATTCCTAAATCTCGACTCTAGGCTCCAGCTCTCCGTGACTCTGCCTACACTTTGCTATACCTATCGACTCCAGCTCTCTGACTCGCTACACCCATTGACTTCAACTCTCCGCCTACGCTTCGCTACACCCATCGACCAGTTTGGCAGATCCCTACCCTCCTGCTCCTGCGAGTCTCCAACAAGGCAGCGATAGCATTGTCCATTGTTGTTACCTAAAATATCCTTACTTTCATATGTCTTAGGGACTAATTAGTAGTATTTAGAACCACTTATAACTCTTTGGAAGCCCATTAGCTAAATCTGAATATTTTCTCTTTCTCAGGTTACTGTTCATATGGTATTTTAGATTACGCGACAAACTTCAAAAAATCATAATTAATTCTAAAAAAATTGAAATAAAGTGGTTCAAAAATATATGTGAAGCTAATATCTTGAACTTTAAGGAAAAAATAATTTCCAGACCAAATGATGAACCAATTAATACAGTTTATTTGTCAAAATTTACTGTTCATTTGTCCAAAAATTTTGAAGACAGATTCTGGTCCCTTATTTTGGAAATTCATTTCTCTTGTTATACACATCCAAATGAAATTTTATACCTATGAACTTAAAGCTCTGGATGTGTGCTATATGATCATAAAATTTCATGAAATAATTCCTTTATTTGCTAGGTCAAACTAAAGCCACAACAAAACTGCTTCAGGACCTACGTTTTTACCATTTTAGTTTCTTTTCTTGCACTTTCAATAATTGTTCCAACATGTATAAGCCATCAAATAAGTTTCTCAATATTCATATACATCATGTACATATGCCATAATTATTTCAAATAGTTTCATCACATAAATAGATACCTTACATGGCATTTACATACATGTATAACTCATAGCATATGCTAGGATTTCAATTAGTTAACTTCCTTTCTTCAATTCTTTAACTCTTCTCCATGTATACCTTTTGCATCATGCTTGACCTAAATTAGTTGGTTATGGAAGAGTGAGATTCTAGGGAATCTCAGTAGCAAACATTACTACTTAAATATGTAAGATTGATGCTAATGCATGATATGTAATTTCATTAAACTTTATTTGATTAGTGAATGCCATCATGCTATATACTTGTACATAAAATGTATGGCCATAGAAAATATGTTATTCATAATACATTCAACATCATTTATCATGTCACAACATCATTCAAATATCATATACATGTCAACACATAAGCATACCACATCAAGCACATAAAAAGGTAAGTTCACTACCCTGCACTTAAGCTTTCCTCTTGATCTTTTGCACTTGCTCCCTAGCTTTCCAACCATGAAGCCTTTATGTAAATCACTTCCCAACATGTTCTTGGGTGTTTCAAGATCCTAAACACATTCATATTCATCATATAATTTATTAGGACTCATGAACTCCAACCATGTTTAAGACTAACCTTGTTACACTCTTTATTATCATAACTTTCTCTAATCTTCACTAATCCATTTGGCTCTTGAACCAATTGATGTCTTGAATTTACCCTACACAATTTCATCTTTTGAATCCATTTATGAGCTTAGAATTATGAAATTCCAGCTCCTTCATGGCCTGCTGTACAAAACTGAACACATGCACACAATTCTTTCAAAAATTCTCATTTTTATTATAATGCTTCCCATACTTGTTTCTCCACTTTATCCCATACAACTTTTCATTTTAAAACCATTGGAAGTATCAAAATTATGAAATTCCAATCACTATTCAAGTGAGTGAACAGTAATAGAGAAGAATTTCAAAAACTATAATCTTGGAATTTCAATATTTCCAAGGTTCAAAACATTTCCAATCCTACACTAAATCATCATATAAATTCAATGGAAGCATTAAATAATTGAAATTCCATTTTATTTCCTCATGAACAGGACAGACCAAACAGGTTCACCCTTGGCAAAGTCAAGAATATCAACTTGATTTAACAACCAATCACTTAACTAGCTTGTTTAAGCTTCAATTATATACTTTCTAACTTTAATTTCTTCTTTTCCCTTTCATTTAAGGTTTCTGGGAAGCACAACCCCTAAGAGAAAATTCAAATTTCCCTCCATGAAAACCCTAAGTTCAAGCTCCCAAATCAAAGGAAAATAAGCTAGGATATATTGTTTACCTTTAATCTCTAACTTGCTTAAACTTTGGTACCTTGAATCTTCTTTATCTTAGCTTGAGTTTCCATTTTGCAAGAGTTTCCCCAAGGTTCATGAGGCCACGGTTTTGAACCAGATTTAAGGGGGTATTTATAGAAAATTTCATGGAAAATCAATGGCCAAGATTACTTTGTACACTATTTAATCTAAAGGCTCACATTTAATCTTGGATTTAACTTTTTAAAAAAAGAATAATTATGACATCATAAGGGACATCTCAAGGGACACCTCATGGGGGTATGTGGCAAAATTCTCATGTAAGGAAGCTTCTAAAAAAATTCCAGTCCAATCTGATACTGATCGGAATAGTTTCACAACAACCGGACTGTTTTTTGTTCCTAATTTTTTTATAACATACCAAGATATGTATTCTATCCTGGAAATCAATGTATAGGCTTCTCATACCATTGAAATTGATATACTAAATATTTATCTGCCATCCATCCCTTGGGAAATGACCAAAAAATCCTTAGTGTCCTTTTTTTCACTATATTAACCCTAAGTGCATAATTGTCATTTTACCCCTAATTGCCTTGCCTCAAGGTATATACTGGCTCTAACTAATCATATTTATACTATATCCCACATTTTTATCCTATTTTAGATGATCAAAATGCCCTCCATCCATCACTGGTACAATTTGGGCATCTAAGGGCATTTTCATAATTTCACACTTTTTCTAGACACTGGCCCCTTCTACTGATGAACTGGTACCCTGGGTTTTGGGCCCTCCTTGGTGTCATCATGGGCCTATATATGAGGTCATCTAATCTCAATCTATCCAAGCTTACTTTATGCTAAATCCCATAATCGGATCTCGGGTGTTCTCAAACTCCCGTCAAAATTCATTTATATTAGAATAACTTTTTATACAGAACTCATTCTGGGGTTATGTAAGATCCATAACATCTGACACTATAGGGCACACTTTTCTATAATTCTCCTACTTATATCTGAAGTCCATAAAATCTGAGAAAATTTCAGATAACTTTCAGACTATCAAATAAATATCTACTGTCTGGATTAATGTATGTATCATGCTAGATTAACCAACGTATCTTCCTCTATTTATCAGATAACTTTCAGCCCTAATAAAATTTATGTATCATGCTAGATTAACCAACGTATCTTCCTCTATTTACTGATAGAATGTGGGACTGAAATACTTTTGGGCAGGTCTTAAGCCTCTTCGGCTGAACTTTCTATAATTACAATTTTGCCCTTGAACTTTTTACTTAATTACATTTAAGTCCCTTAACTTTTGAAAATTATCACTTTTGGCCCAACTTTTATTTCTACTTTAACTTTTTGCCTTCAACCTTTTCTAATTTATGTTTTAGTCCTTCTCTTTCTTCAAGACTCATCTAACCTTATCATTTCTTCTGATTTTTATCATAGTCCTTTCCAAACCTCTTTCTACTATCAGTATTATACAGATAGGGAAAAATTAGGATATGACATTACCGGCATTTAAATCTTGAAAGAAGCCCACTTATCTCTCTTCTCGTGCCAGACTTCAGGTCAATCTCCATCTCTTTTCAATTTCGTTCTTTAATTTGACTTCCTTCATAGTTATTCCTCACAAGAAAGTGGGAAACTATGAGATTTGTTTGTTCTGGAAATTTGTGGGTCTTGCTCGTCTGTGCAAGTATTGCTAAATTCTGGCCCAGAACTCACGCATTTCCTATATATGAATAATTATTTTTGGGTCAAACTCTGAATATTGTTCCTTCTGATTATGCCTCATCTTTCCCATTCTTTGATTTGGAATCAGTTTTCGTTTGATTCACCACAATGGAATGCATTTCTAATTATAATTAGCCTCCTTGTGATGTTCATAATATTTGCTCTTTCCCTGGGTGATTCCTCTGAGCAGGCAAGTCCAATGCTAAATTCCTTGTCTCAATTCCTTTCTTTTTATTCTGTCAAGGCTCTGAGTGAGTTCAGTCATTTTGTCAGTTTAGATCATTGTTATGTGGAACTGTTTGCTGCTATATCCTTTTAGTATCTCTTCATGGTTCATATTGCAAAATAAGGTTGTATTATTGAAATTACTTTGAACGATGGACATATCTACTACTGCTATTTGATGTGTAATGAGAAATCATAAGCCTTTGCATTAGACCTTGTTAAATCTCAACATAGTAATTTTTCAACACATATACATACTGCTATTTTCAAACTTTACATGGCTAACAACATATTTGGTTAAATCTCAACACAAAGTATATTCATTTCTCATTTGAATATCAATATGGACATTTGAAGACATTAATCGCTTATGTCAAATAAAAAAAATTAAATACTAAGGTCCAAAAAACTTCACTTTTTTTTAATAAATTTGACTTGTAAATGTGAAATTTTTGAAATCTATCTGATCAGATTAATACTGAAGGATGGTTGATTTAATGTCTAGCAAAATTAATTATCAATTTTTGAAATCTTTGACTCTAAAAGATTAACTTATTACTTATCAATTTTTCAATCACTCCTTTTTTAGATCTTATGGTTGATAGATTTGATATTTTTTTATTTTGATATATATATATAGGCTTTATGGAAATAATTACTGAAGGATAATCACTCCTTCTTATGGTTGAATGAAAATAATTAGCTGGCAACAAACCCTTTGATTGATAATTCGGATTAAGACTGAAGGATGGTTGATTTTATTTTGCCTCTTATTTTTGAAATCTAAGTAATGCATCGATGTCATTCACTAATTATGGTTGGCTAATTTATAAGGTTTCCATGGCTAATTTTAGGTTGAAGATACTTTGTTTAAATGGATGATCAAACTTCTAAAGTATCATCCTCCTCTCTTGAAGATACTTCAACTTCAACCGCTTTTAAAACTTCTATTGTATCACCAACCTCTAGTCCTATCCATAATGATCCTAGTACAACTCTTACCCTTAGACAAACTCCTATGCCTACTTCACCTACCTCTCAATCTCTCCTCACCTATCCCCACCCTCCTACTTCTCATGCTCCCACTGTCACCACCCAAACACAAACATAATTTGTTGCACAAGAAACAAATGTGAGATCACTTTATTAGATTGCCATTAGAAGAAACTAATGGTGAGCACTTAACAGCTTGCAAGCATTGCCATACAACTTATAAGGCTGATCTAAATCTCCATAGGACACATTCTTTGTTGAGGCATATCCCAAAGTGAAAAGAGAACCCAAACAAGGCTATTACAGATAGAAGGCAATCTATATTAAGTCTCTTGTCTGTGGTGTCGAGTAGTCAAGGCAGATCAGTGGTGGCACATCTATATAATGAGAAGAGATGTAGAAGAGCTTTAGTTGAATTTATTATATTTGATGAGCAACCATTCAAAATTGTTGAGAAGCCTCTATTTAAGAAATTACTGAATGAGTTTGAGCCCCGCTTTCCAATCCCTTCAAGAACAACAATTGGAAGGGATGTGTGGCAATTATATCTTAGAGCAATTAAATTATTGAAGAAGTTCTTACAGCAAAGTACTAAGCGTGTTTGCCTTACCACAGACTACTGGATATCATGCCAAAATTTCAATTATGTGTTTGACAGCATATTTTATTGATGACGATTGGAAGCTTCATAAGAGGATCTTGAATTTTGTTATGATTGAAAATCATAGAGGTGATACTATAAGGAAAACCATTAAGCAATGCTTGTTGCAGTGGGGGATTGAAAATATCTTTACCATAACTATGGATAATGCCTCAGCTAATGACACGGCTTTGGTATATCTGAAGAGGCATTTAAGGAGTTGAAAAGGGTTACTTTGTGATGGGGATTATATACAATTAAGGTGTTGTGCCCATGTCCTTAATTTGGTAGTTAATGAAGGGATCAAAGAGATGAAGGATAGCTTTGAATCCATTCAAAGTGCTATTAGATATGTTCGTTCTTTTCCTTCACGCTTCTTAAAATTCAAAACTTGGGCTGAAGATGAAAAAATAGAAACTAAAAGCCTTGTTTGCCTTGATGTAAATACTTGATGGAACTCATCATACTTGATGTTGGAAGTTGTGATGAAGTTTCAAAAAGTATTTGAGCGGATGTGTGATTAAGATAATGACTATATTTTCCACTTCAACTCCAATGCTTCAAGCTCTAGGCTTGGTGCTAGGCATGGCCAAGATGACTTCTCTGGTCCTATTAGTGATGATTAGAATAATGCTAAGATCTTTATCAAATTCTTGAAGGTATTTTATGACATTACATTGAAATTTTCAAGCTCCCTTTCTGTAACTTCAAATGAATGTTTACACCAGATTGCACGTGTTCATAAAATGTTGCAAAAGAATATTATAAACAGAGCTAATAATTTTTTGGGAGACATGAGCATCAGTATGTAGGCAAAATATGACAAGTATTAGGGTCAAGCATATAATATGAATCCGTTATTATTTGTGGCTGTAATTTTGGATCCTCGTTATAAACTAGCCTATGTCAATCATATGTTTATGTCCTTTACATTGACCCTAAAGTATGTTCACTTATGAAGGATAGGGTAAAAGATTATTTGTATCGGTTGTTTGATAAGTACTCTACAAGGGTTTCTATTGAATTAGGGACTGTTTCAACAGGTGTAACTTTTTTTTTTTTGGTATGATCAACAGGTGTAACTTCATTGCCTTCTTTTGATGATGATGATGATATACTAAGGATCCAGATCATAAGTGGTTAAAATCTATAAAAGTAAGAACTTCTACAGATCCTTAAATTGAGTTAGATAGATATATTGTAACTGACTCAATAGATGAAATTCTTTTTGCATCTGAGTTTGACATACTATTATGGTGGAAAGCTAATTCTCAAAAATATAAAATTCTCTCATATATGGCACGAGATGTTTTGGCTATTCCAGTTTCTATAGTTGCTTCTGAGTCCGCCTTTAGCACTGGGGGATGTATAGTTGATCATTACAAGAGCTCTTTGTCTTATAAAATGACAGAAGCACTGATTTGTAGCCAAAATTAGTTACAAGCTGGCCAATCTATCAATGATTTAGCTGACAAGCTTCGGGAGTTCGATAATTTTGATGAAACAGAAAATGTCAATCAGCTTGCAGGTAATTTTTTATTTTAAAGCTTATAAATTCCATTATATATTTTACTTCATAATATGTAACAATTTTTCTTTTATTTTTTCCTATAGATGCTACGTTTAGAAGGGAGAATATGATGACTACTGGTGACTGAAGATCATTTTAATTGTAATAGATTTTAAAACTTTAATTATTATCTTATTGTCACCTTGTTTTAAGTTGATTATTGATATTTTTTAAGTCTTTAAGATATAATAAATATGATATTATTTTATAAATTTATGATTATAGATTTTTTTCCTATAATATGAGTAGGACATTACTATTTGGGCATGCCCAACCCGCCTATGCCCAGCCCAACCCGAAATAGTTAGGGTTTTTACCGAGTAGGGTCAGGCATAGTTTTTTCGGGTAAGGCACCAGGCAGGGGGCTGGTCTGACCATGCACACCCCTATTACCATCATTCTTATCCCTCTTGCCAAATCTAATTCAAAAGGTATGAAACCCTTCAAAAATTATTGTAATGTAGTCAGTCAGTTTTTAGTATCACATCTAACATATGATCTCAATTCAAACTTTCGGTAATTATACAAAATGAAAACAAAAAAGAAATGCCTCACAACAAATTATAGCTAATCTAGTATGTATTTGTCATATCTTTATTGAAATTAATTGCTATATAATAATGGGAATAATTTATTAATTTCTATCTCCACAAATTTGAAATTTAAACAGGAAACACATTGTATTAGTACCTTGGTATAGTCATCAATAGCCCACCGCAATTCCATTACACTAATATTTTGTTTCAACGGTTATCGTATTCTTTTTGATAAAAAGGTGATACAATATTACCAATATTACCAAAATTTGTTACTGTTTCTGAAAGCACATGACAAAAGGCATTTTTTTATTTATAGTAATTCACATTTTTAGAAGTAGAAATAAATAGTAGCTACCATTACATTACAATTACGTATTTGGACCCAACAGTTAATTAAATTGCAATTCATCTATTTGGTTATTAGAATTTAAAGAGTTCCTTAATTAACGAAATCATGCTTATTTTGTCTTTATCACAACTAGACCCCAGAAATATAATTTTCCTAATTTTTAGCCAAAATTAATAACGACATGGAAAAAAAATTCCAGACATTTAACGAAAGTCATGAAATGATTGCTACTTCACAAAAGTTAAATACTGATATGAAATGTTATATATATATATATCCCGTCACAATATTTTTTTAGTCACTGTCTTGATGATGACTTTACATACAACTAAATCAAGAGTATTTTGTTATAGTTTATATACTGATATGAAATGTTATATAAACCATCACCACAAGTACATCCACTTAAAACTTTCCGGCCACTCGCCTCTCCATGACGGATTCCCAGCGACCCATTTCCACACCGAATCTGCCCCCCCCCCCTCCTCCTCCTCCCCTGCAACTACATTCTTTGCAGTAACAACAATATCATCAACAGCAGTAACAATCAAATTAAATTGTCGGCGCTGCTGCAATCATCGTCTTTGTTATTATTACGTCATCCTTGTCTTCTTCTTCGGCAACTACACTCCCAATTTTGCATATCAGCTTTCTAAATAATCTTTGATTGTTTTGAGGAAGCGTTCAACACAAGCATAGTTGCAGAACTTCTCCTGCAAATTAATTAAACAAACAAAAGCATACAAGTAAAGCATTTAGAACTCCATGGATATAATTAACAATCTACCATAGAAGAAGAAATAAATGTGGATTAATGGATGGGGAGAGAGAGACCTGTTTTAAAGTGAGTGGGGATTGTTTTCTGATGAGTTGAAGAACAACTTCAACTCTGAAAGTATGCTCTTTCTGATCATTATGATCTTTCTTTGCCATTCTGAAAAATGTTGGGACAAACTTTGAATTGGTTGTGAATACAATTAAATAAAATAAACGATATCTCATAGAACTTCTCATACTGAAATAAACCTACTGATGAACAGGAGGGACACAAATATTTGATAAATTATTGAGTCAATATGATAATGTAGAAGGATCTCTAATCTCTCACTAAGTTTTAAAGATGACATTGAGGCGAAAAGCGAGAGTGTTTTGTAGAGAACAGGAAAGGGCCATAAGCTTGAAAGCATTTTAATAAAACGTGAAACCACATAATTTGATGAAATGTTGAGGATGATTAGGGCGTATTTATAACTTGTATCAAGGAAAATGTTCAATGTATCTTATGCAATTTTCACACTGATTAGGAAGTATAAATAAATATTATCCATCATTGCACTGTACAATGTAAATGAGCTGTAATTTATTACCAGCTATTTTTCTATTGAAATTTTTGTAATCAATCTAATTCTAAACATAAAATTGATGGTTACGAGTAGCAGTTTTCTTTAACTGCCATAAAAAAGTTTAGAGTGTCTGAATTTAGTGGTTGTGTAAACTACTATAAAATATTATTTCAGCGATTTAAATTGCAAGAAAGGAAAAACATAATCCGCTACAAATTAACCACCTTCTATTTTTTGTAGTGTAATAACCTTATTTGTTAGATAACGCAGATTGGTGACTTATTTTAAATTCTCATCAAGGTAATTTCATTTTGGTATAATATTAAATATTTCAATTATTATATGTATGGTACCTTAATTTCTGATCCCTTGCTGGACTTGATTTCTAACCATTTGAAATTCCTGACCGCATATAATGATGTGGTTTATTATCAATAAAATTTGCAATCAATTTTAGATTTAGATTTTAAAATAATTGTAAAAATAAAAACAGAAAAAAATTGACTCTCACTAAATTACAGCATATCTTGTACCTATAAAATGTAGTGATGAAAAGAATTTATTCCTATTCCTCAACTTCATGAAATTTGCTCAAAATACATTGTACCTTTCCCTTTGCACAAGTATAAATACCCCTTATCATCATCAACATTTTATCATACTATGTGGTTTCACATTTCACTAAAATGCTTTTAAGCTTATGACCTCTTCCTATTCCCTACCCAAGTTTCTCATATTTCTTCTCAACACTATCATTCAAAATTAGTGAGAGATTTGATGAGATCCTTCTACCTTATTACATTGACTCAATAATTTATCAAATATTTTATCATGCCATTCCGGTATGTTTGTTTCACTTAACAAGTTCTTTAAGATATTATGTATTTTATCTAATTATATTTTCATGTTCATCTTACTAACGTATTCTATGGAAAAACCCATATTCCACTATTACAGAGTCCTCGTCGTTGCCATTCTCATTCCTTATCTTAGAGGTAAGAGATTCTTCAATGACTCGTGTGATTGGACGGAAGAGGATGGATATATAAGGTTTGCCTGTAAACGACAGAAAGTGCATCCCTCTCTTTATCAGACTGGGTAACTGCTACTGGTACGTTTGAATGATGCTTTTGTAGGTTGTTGTTCAAGGAACCATCTTATATCATTCTCTCTTTTCTTCTATCATCACATCAACTAACGCATTCACCCTCGCCAAATAGAAAATGTTGTATTTTAGTTTGACATCAACAACAAAATCAAATTAATTTACTTCAATTACAGAGTAAGTTGATTGTAATAGGTTACTCACATAGTATAATATTTTAAAATTTATGTTCAATTCCATGATTTATAACCTGTTGGGAGACTTGATTATGAAATCTTTAAAAAATTATTATTTACTTCTAGTTATAAGACTTTTTGCTAATTATACTGATAATTTTCATGAATTTACATTTTGGTCAACCTTTCTTGAAATTTTCTTTTGATCCATCCATGATACTATTATAGTTAAAAATTAATTAGGAAAAATATGATTACCTGAATTACAGAAGGCTTTAAATTTTAGTAGATGGTGGCTATCAATTATTTCTATTTCTAAAACGTGTTTTTTTCTGAATATAATAATCTGACACATGGCCCTGAACTGAGAAGGAAAATTGTCGATCCATGGACATTTGAATCCTATGTTCATCAGTCAAAAGTTCCTGATCCTGAAAATTCTACAATAGAGATTGATGATAAATCTTCTGTATGTTATCACTTTGGTACCTGTAATGGATGGGAAGAGATACATTCCAATAAATAATTTCAAAAAATATATATATATCATCCACCAATGACAAAGAACTTACAAAGACAGATCTTTAGGCGATGCTGAAAATTCTGCAAAAGAGATTGGTGGTAAATCTTCTAGTTGTTCTTGTTTTCAGATGGACACTTGTTGAAAATACTAGAAAACACCCCCGGCCTTGAGTCTCTAGTCTTTAATCAGGTAATTATTAACTTCACAATCAATTGATCATATTTGTTTTTTTTTTGTAGCTACTTAATTAATTGCTGCAACAATGGCTAACAATTGAATTATGATTTCACAGGGGACTTATGATGAGGCCCTATAATCCAATTGAGGAAGAAATATTGGACCCTGTGATCTGAATGTTTTCTCAGCCACCTGAATTATGATTTTGTTAATGTGTTTTTATGGGGATGACGAGGACTTCATGGGAATTAAGGTTTTACTAAAAATGCAAAAGTCTTCAGAAAGATGGAAAATCTGGGAGGATTATTTGTGACTCCAAACAGGAGAAACAAGTTTCTCATTGAGCTATTGAAGGTCCCTAGAACTTCAAACGATTGTGGCATCTACTAGTTATGCTTATTGTTAGTGGTTAAACTTGTTCTTAGACAGGTGAAAACTATTGGCGTTCTAATTTTCGAAAGAAATTATATCATTGACTAAATAAAAAAAAATTGGTCTAAGACAAAACCTTGAATGAAATTATGTACTGATATCTAATTTGTTCTTATATTATTAATTCAAAGACCATCTTCTTATAATGCATTGGCATGAGCTTATTGATTACATAGCCGCATTTAACACTATTTCAACTTTTAGAACCTATGTTTTATCATCAACATTCCTCCCTCCTATCTAAAATATAAATCACAATTTCAACTATCTCAATAGGACTAAAGAAGAGCAGTTAACCTAATTAAATCTATCTTAAATTGAAATAATGTTTAACTTTATTAAAAAAATATATATTCACTCTCCCATTTCTCCTCTCTCTCTATAATTAAAGAAGGGGTAATATTTCTACATAAGTATTAATTACTCTCAAAATGATTTATATAGTAGGCGAAAGAATCTTTATAGAAGACAACTTATATTATGAATTAGAAGCAGTAGACCCTTATGCCTACTTCTCGTGGCATGCCTCACCCAATCTTGCTATCGATACTCTTCCCTTAGTATTCAAATGATCAATATACAATGAAATAACATGTATAAAAAATATCAAAAATATAAACTTTTTAATTTTTTTTATAATTTCTTACTAAAAATTAATTAATATATTGGATATATGATTTCACTTTGTAGACTTGTAGAACTTTGAGGATTTAGAACCATTTGCCACATCAGATATTAAAAATTATGACATTCTTAAAAATTATAGTGATGTTACGTTATTAATTATCAAGATCATTCTCATCAGATTTTGCAAGTTGAAAATTTTAAAAATTAAAAACCCATAACAGAAAAGAAAAAGTTGGCTACAAATTACAAGTATCAAACAATAATATCTTTGTCATATTTATAGCTATTGCAAATGAACAATGTAATAATGTGAATAATTTATTAATACAAGTTCTAATCTCATGAAGAACGCTTGTTGATAGAGATGAAAATCTTTTGCATTTTAAGCCTAAAAATATATTAGTCACAAGTCCAAAAAAGAGATCTTTGACTAAATAAAAAAATATATTTGGCTGGGGGAGCTCCTGTGGGAGGCCCAATTGGTGAACATGCATCACCTAAGAAAAGAGTTCAAAGATTTTTGAACGATACACCAGATTGTGTTATAACATAATCAAGAATCATTAATTATATCAATATTCTATCTCACATTTATTCCTTGATATCATAGGATCTGCACTAATTGTAATTATCCTATTCTGTACAATGATCAATATAAATATATAAGCCGCCTCAGCACTGTATTGCGTGCTTGAGCATACTTAATTATCAGAAACCTTATTTCCTGTTTTCTATCTGATTGGATGAAAGAGGACGAAGAAGGTTTGCTGTGCCACGAAAGAAAGTGCATAATTTAAATTTTTGTCTCAAATGTAATATTTAATTGGTGGCTATCATTTATGTCTACTCCTGAAAATGTGAATAATAGAGCTGCATCCATTAATTATTTGACTGAAGGGAATATGTTAATGAAAATAATATAACCATATTCTAATGAAGGGAAGAAAATAATTCTATAACCATAATTCTAACCATAATTCTAATAGAGCTGCATCCTGAAAATGTGAATGTTAATGAAGGGAAGAAAATAATTCTATAACCATAATATATTTTTTGTGGATTATGATTTCACTTGCGTTTTGTATTGGCTTTGGATATTATCAATTAACACAGCCAAGTTTCAAGTCCATATCTATCCCTTCGATGGAATCGTCGTAACATGAGGCAACAAGAGATTCATCTTATATACCAATATAGATTTGGTGTAGCAGTATAAAGTCACACTATATCCCTCTAAATTTTGATTTAAAGTTTCACAGAAGATCCCTCTAAGCAAAGCTATATGGTCCAGTAGCTTTCAAACAACCCAAACTCGTGACTTCTCTTAAATCTCATCAAGTGCAATTTTATTTCAGTGTATACTAAATATTTCAACTATTATCTCTATGGTACTTTGATTTCCAATCCCTTTGACACACTTAATTCTAACCATTTGAAATCCTTGAAAACATATATTGATGTGGTTTATTGCGTACTTTTTGAGATCAGTTTTAGGTTTAGACTTTAAATAATCGTAATCAACATAAAATTAGAAAAGAAATAGCTAGCAACAAATGACAGCTCATCTTTTATCTGTATCGTGCAATAATGAAAATAATTTATTTCTACTTTCTAAACAGTGTAAAATATGCACATGAAATACATTCTACCTTTTCCCTGGCTCAAGTGGTTTCAGATTCCTTTAAAATGATTTCAAGCTTGCAGCCCGTTCTTATTCCCTGCCCAAATTTCTCACTTTTATCTCATTGACTCAATAATTTATTAAATGTTTCTATTACCATTAATTCAGTAAGTTTATTTCACTTGAAAAGTTCTTTATGATGTTGTTTATTTGATTTAATTATATTTTTTGTTTATCTTGCTAACTTATTCTCTTGGCATGAACTAGAATAATTTATCTAGTTAGTGAGAGATTAGAGATCATTATATATTGTCAAATTGACTCAATAATTTATCAAATGTTTCTTTCATCTCAATTTATTTCACATGAAAGTGTCCAAATTTTGTGTCTTGGAAAGGGTTGCGCTTAAGCTTATTTGGGAAAATGTTGTTATGGAGAATTAGTCTTGGAGTTGCTCTGCATTTTGTGTTAAGGTCAAGAAATACCGAGCAACTCCAAAACTATTTCTCCACAATATTTTTGACTCATTTTAGACGTAAGCTCAAACTTTTTCAAGAGACATAAATCAGATACTTTCAAGTGAAATTATCCCTATGATATTTTTTGTCGAAGCAAGATTGATATTTAATAAAAAAATGTGAATTGAGAAATATTTAAAATAAAATCTAATGAAGATACCGTCTGATCTAAACTTTCAACATCAACAACTCATCTAATTTTAAAATATAAAAAGAATTATAGTAGATGATTAAATTATAAGCATGGTTTTGTTATCATTTAATTGCAGAAACACCATTTAAAATGAAATTAGTGGTGTTAATATTGAAGATTAAAAATACCCTTTATAAACTTAAAAAATTAAATTAAAACTTAGCATAAATTTAGAAGGCCAAACTTATATTTTAGCTTTCTTTTAATCACCTCTGCCTTCATTTCGTCTGGCATGTGAATGATGATATGAGTAAAAAAGGCTTTGACAGCCTTAGATGAAATCATGAAATGTCCTCCTTCATGCATGAAGCCACATGCCCAAGCCAAGAGACACGAAGCCCAATCTATTTATGTAAGCAAATCATATTTAGTTATTCACCTTTTTATTGCAAGCATATCTTGAAAATAAATTAATTTTACAAAAAAGAAATAGCTGGCTCAACTTACAGCTAACCTTGCATCTGATCTGTACAGTGTAATAATAAAATCCATTTATTTCAACTTCCAAAACAGTAAGAAATCTGCGCAAGATATGCATTTTACCTTTTTCTTGGTATTAGTATAAATACCCCCTAATCATCATCAACATTTCATCATATTATGTACTTTCGCATATCACTGAAATGCTTTTAATCTTATGGCCCCTTCCTATTCTCTATGCAAATTTCTCATTTGCCTTCTCAACACCACCGTTAGAAATTAGTGAGAGATTCGAGATTCTTCTACACTATGACATTGACTCAATAATTTATCAAATATTTCTATCATGCCAATTCGGTAAGTTTATTTAGCTTGATAAGTTTTTCATGTTGTGTATTTTATTTAATTATATTTTCTTGTTTTTCTCGCTAACTTATTCTTTCTGAAAATAATAGAGAATGAACTGATATTAAGCAAAAATATTCCAACAAGAGCAAATGAAAATGTACTTCGGATGAAGAGATGTTTCTAAATTGCTAATTTTCTTTCAATATAATCTATTAGTTTTTTTTGGACAAGCAACGAGAGTGAACTCTACACGCAGCTTTCTTCCATTTATTTTTCCTTGCACTTTCTCTTCATTTCTCTTCTCCATTTATTGATAATAACTTTGAAAAATATTATCTAAAAAGTGTGAAATAGAGAAAAGGTGATGGGAAAAAGAATGGAAGCCGAATCCATGGGTTTGGTAGCGGTGAAATGAGAGAACAAGATTTTTTTTAAAAAAAAAAAAGCATGACGAAAAGATTATAACAGCCTCATTATATTATCCTATTTTTTGTTAGAATTAATATATAATTATAAAAATGAATTCAAACTCAATTTAACTATTGCAGAGTCGTCATCGTTGTGGTTTTCATTCTCCCTTTTGGAGGGTGAAGATTCTTAAACGATGCGTCGGATTGGATGCAAGAAGACGAAGAAGAGGACAAATTGAAGAAGGTTCTCTTTGCAAACGACAAAAGGAGAACCATCTCTCGGTCGGTTGTTGTTTGAGGAACTATCTAATATCATTCTCTCCTCTTCTATCATCACATTAATTAATTTATTCACATTTGCCGAAAAGAAAATTTTGTATTTTAGTTTGACATCAACAGTTAAATCTAATTAATGTGACTTTCAATAATGTATTCATCACAACAATTAATTTATTAAAATATTATGGTTGGAGAATTCTTGTATACATATAATTGAAAGTAAGCATCTGCCAACTTTCAATACAGAGATGAATGTTTTGAAAATATATAAAATATAGACTAAATTTTGTCTATTATGTATACTGTGTTGTTGAATTGATTATAAAAGGAAAAACCATGTCAATCATATGTGCTTTTGCTATTGAGTTTGTGATATATGCGGACAAAATTTTTATCATATTACATGTGCTGTAAAAGTTATGGAATTACAAACTACTTACTGTTTTTTTTTTATGAAAATTAAAACCACTTTTATTTAAACAAAAAGTTACACAATATCATCGAGAGTAAAAGTGTTCGACATCTAATTAATTCCATACAAAAATTATAATATATATTATATAATTATTTACAAAAGGACTAATGAGATGAATGCTAGAAACATATTCTGGGCCATTCACTTTAATAGTCATAACCCAAAATTATTTACAAAGGCATATAATTATTAAAAAAACTTTACTAAACCACGAACACCCACTATTGACCTAATTTGTTAGAGAATGCAGGAAAGCCATATTAGTAAATATTATCAAAAGTATTATATGTATGTTGCCCTAATTTCCGATTCCTTGCCATTTTGATTCTAACCATTATAGCCGTCGCAAAATTTAGCAACATCGATTCTTTACAGAGACACATGATTATTTCCAGTCCTTTGCCAGACTTGACATTCGAAATCCTTCGAAACATATAGTAATGTGGTTTTATTATATAATTACTATTTGCGATCAAGGTTTAGACTTTAAATAATTGTGAAAAACATAAAAGAAATGGCTGGCAACAAAATACATCTTGTATATATGCCTAGTGTAATGATGGAAACCATTTATTTTGACTTCCTCAACAGTATGAATTTGCACTAAATACATTGAACCTTTACCTTGGTACATGTATAAATACCCTCTGGTCATCGTCAACATTTTATCATCTTCTGTAGTTTCAAATTTTATTAAAATGTTTGTAAACTTATAGCCCCTTCCTATTCGCTATCTAAATTTCTCGCTTTTAGTAATGCCACACTAAGAAGTATTGAGAGATCAGAGATCCTTCTAAATTATCACATCGACTCAATAATTTATCAAAGCACCATATCACCAAGGAGAATAGGTAGTCATTGAAACTTAACCTGCAACATCTTGGGTTTCCGATTTAGATACTCAATATGATCATCAAGCACTACAAAAAAATATAGATTTGGCCACGACTTTTCAGCGGCGACAAAAAAAGTCGCCGCTAAAAGTCTTGAGTTTCTGCGGCGACAAACAAGTGGCCGCTAAAAAAATACTTTTAGCGGAGACTTTACTTTGTCGCCGCTGAAGGAAATACTTTCAGCGGCGACATTTCTTTATCGCCGCAGAAGCAACAAAAATAAAAAAAATTGGCGACACTTTTCTACGGAGACACTACTTGTCGCCGTAGAATGTCATAGTGTCTACAGAAAAATCTATAGTTTTTGTGGGGACAATTGTTTGTCGCCACAGAAGGTTTGATTCAGCGGCGACTTTTGTACCCTTTATCGCCGTTAAAAGTATTCATACAATTTTTCCCACTTAAAGGGGTTTCAAACAACTATATAATATATAAAATAAAATCATTGAATAATATTATTTTTAAATAATAAATAAAATAATTTCATATGTTATTATAATAAAGAAAGATTATACAAATAATAATGGTGGACTCTTTCGTTAGGGAAGGGAAGAATGAGACTAAGCATGGCAAATATCATACACTTAAGTGGCAAACGAAAGGGAGACCGTACCCATTTTTATAGGTATGTTCAGACATATGGTTCTCACAGAAGATCAAGTTGGTGAGTTGTGTGATGGGAAACTTTCCTACACTATTCGAAGAGCACTGATGTATGTGAAAGGAGATGAAGTAGGGAAATGTGTATGAGAGATTTATTGTAAATGTGTGTCAATAAACATGAGAGTTAGTATATGTATGTTAGAGAAAATGTGGAGGAGGAGATAGAGGGATGGAGATATGTGTGAGAAAGACTCAAATGATTTGATAGCTATTTTTGAGAAATTAAAGGTCTATTTTCTTAGAAAATTCAAAAAAAATAGTTATAGGTTATTATTTATCCAAAAAAGTTTATAAAATTTCTATAATGAGTTATAGAATCTATTGGAGTGAAAATATAATTTGTTCTTAAGAGAATTATTTGTTAAAAAATGTTTGGTAAAGAAGACTTTCAGCGGAGACTTTGTGTTGTCGCCGCTAATACATTTTATACCCTTGGCCCTGCCCCTCCTTAACTCATTTCTTCAGTTAGGTTTAATCCCCAGCGGCGCTGTCTCCCTTCCTCACGCAGTCGGTCGTCGTGCTTCCAGTCGATCATCACCGTCGTTCATGAAGTCGGTCCTCACTGTCATTCTGCAAGTCGTCATCTGACTCTTCCTTCCTTCCCTAGTCATCTAGTGCGAGTTCCCCTCACCGTTAGCAGTCGGCGCTCCGTTGAGTCTCAAATACACGTCACTCCTCCTTAGCATCAGACTCGCTTTGCCTAAAAAATTGGTCCCTTCGTTGTCATTTGCCAGAGACCATCGCTGTCATTCAAAGTAAGTTACATTCGTTCTTATTGCTCCTTCAGTCGTTGCGCAAGTCGTTTGTGACTAAATTCATGTATATATGCTTGGGGTTTCTGCAATTTGTGTCATAAGCATAAATGTTGTGCACTATCTTGGAGTTTCTCAGCTTTGGGGTTTCTGAATTTGGGAAATTTGTGACTATCCTATTGCGCCTGTTCTGTAATGTTGCCCACTATCTACTTGTTTATTTTCCTGATAGACTCAAGTGCTATATGGTCAAATACGTTGTTGATGAATTTATTCAATGCTTCTGAAGTTGCCCGACAGACTCAAGTGTTATCTGGTCGAATACATTTCTTTTTGTTTATGTTCTGTGGCATTTTGGATTCATAGGTGTCCATACAACCATGATCTCGATCATGAGAAAGAACTGGAAGCAAAACTGAAGGAAATAAATGTTGGTTAAAGTGAATGGATTTTTATGTTGATAGAAATATTTAATTGGTGTCATGATGGAATTAAATTGCTTACTGCAGATCTTGATCATAATCATTATAGCCATATATAGGAGAGTTCAGTTTACCCTAGTGTTGCCTAAAAGAGATGCTCATATATATATCATATTGGGTCTCTCTGTTAAGCCATGATGGAATTAAAATAGTTAAGCTTTGCATTTTGTATTCTTTGATGTGAAAGGGTGTCTTTGTATATGTAAAGAGATACAGCTAAATAAATAAGGTGGCACAAGGAGAAACACTCAAATGATGAGGTAATGAGGCATCCAGCTGATTCTCTAGCTTGGAAACACTTTGACAACCAGTACCCTAACTTCTCTACTAATCCAAGAAGTGTTCGATTGGGTTTAGTAAGTGATAGATTTCAACCTTTCGGGAATATGAGTGCCTCATAGTATCTGGCCTGTTGTCTTAGTGCCATATAACTTGCCACCATGGTTTTGTATGAAAAGCTCATACTTTATGATGACACTTCTTATTCCTGGTCCAAAGTGTCCAGGTGATAAAATAGATATTTATCTCCAACCTATGATTCAGGAGTTGAAGCAATTGTGGGAAGTAGGGGTACAAACGTATGATGCGTATTGTCAATCAAATTTTATCATGCATGCCGCAATATTGTGGACTATAAATAATTTTCCCGCATATGGAAACCTTTTAGGGTGGTTAATTAAAGGTAAACTTGCATGTCCATGCTGCCACAAAGGCACGCATTGTATTTCGATAAGGAGCAAGTTGTCTTACATGGGGCATCGACGCTTTCTTCCACAAAATCACCCATGGTGTAAAAATAAGGTATCATTTGGTGGTAAAGAAGAGCATATGGATCCACCAGTTCCATTGACTGGCGATGAAGTGCTTAAGCAACTTCAGCACTTAGGTGATGTAACATTTGGCAAGGGTACAAAATGAAAGCGTTATACACAGAATAATGCTTACAATTGGAGAAAAAGAAGTATTTTTTTCTAGTTGCCTTACTAGAAGTACTTGCTAATACAGCATAATCTTGATGTGATGCATATAGAAAGAAATATTTCTCATAACATTGTGTGCACGGTGATGGATTTGGTTGGAAAGATGAAGGACACAATTAAAAGTAGATACGACTTGATGGGCTTAGGTATTAGGAGTGATATGCACCCAATTGAAGATGGTAATAATGTTTCTATTCCTCTTGCTCCTTACACATTGTCTCCTGAGAACAAACAATTCCTTCTAAAATTCTTGGCTAACTTAAGAGTGCCTGATACTTTTTCATCTAATATTTCAAGATGTGTCAACATTTAGGAGCGAAAATTGTTTGGTTTGAAGTGTCATGATCACCATGTGTTATTGTAAGAGATATTTCCAATTGCAATACGTGGGTTATTATCTTTGAAGGTGTGTGAACCAATTATAGAGTTGGAAAGATTTTTCAAAAATTTTTGTTCGAAGTCTTTGTCTTGTGAAGTACTTGACAAACTCCAAAGTTAGATAATATTGACATTATGCAAGTTGGAGATTATCTTCCCACCTACTTTCTTTGATGTGATGGTTCGCTTGCCAATACACTTGGCAGCGGAGGCAAAAGTTAATGGACTAGTTCAATATCGTTGGATGTATCCAATAGAAAGGTAACATTCGTCAATTGTATTGTATATTTATAATTCATAATTATAGAATGTTAATTACTTGTAATGCATTAGGTATTTGCGGACACTCAAATCATACATTTGTAATAAATCTCAGCCTGAAGGATCAATTACAGAAGGATACTTGGCAGATGAGAGTCTCACATTTTGTTCAAGATATTTGAAAGATTTTCCTACAAAATTTAATGTGCCACATTGAAATGATGACACCAATGATGATATCAACCCTGAGTTTACAATATTTAAGAAAAATGGTCAAGTTAAGGGGCATTGTGAGTCAATTTCTCTTCCCTATGAAGAATACTGTCAAGCAAGAATGTATGTGCTACAAAATTGTGAATAAGTTTGGCCATTTATGGAGTAAGTTGCTTGACTAAAAAGCAAAAATGTACTTGTCATATTGCATTTTTATCTTATTGCTATGAAAATTTGTAGGGAATATACAACAGAGCTTGAAGCCCATGGATCAAGGAGTGAGCAAAGCCAATATGAGTTTCCTCAATGGTTTCGTTCATAAGTTATAACATTTTGAGCGTTAGTATTTCTAGCAATTACATTTATATAAATATCTAACACATGACTTTTGTCCTAAAAGGTGACATCATTGTCTACACAGAGCCATGTCAGTAATGAACTCGTAAGTTTATCAATTGGTCTACTAACGATGGTGAATCGTTATTCCATGTTCATAGGCAATGGATTTTGTTTTCACACAAAAGACCGTGTAATAGGAAAAAAAACCCAAAACAGTGGTATCCTAGCTAAGGGTGATGACACTAATACTGACAAAGAATATTATGGTGTGTTAGAGCATATTTATGAGTTGTCTTACATAGGCAACAGAAAAGTATATTTGTTTAAGTGCCATTGGTGGGATGTGGCTCATTATGACAAAGGATATAAGGTTGATAAGTACAGGTTCATAAGTATCAATACGCGATACTCATTACAAACAAATGAACCATTTATTCTAGCATATCAAGTTGAGCAAGTTTTTTATGTGGATGACATTGTTGTACCCGGTTGGCTCATTGTTGTCAAAACAAACCCACGCGACTTGTTATTGATGATAGTGGGGTCCATGATTCTATGGTTGATACAGAACCTTATCAATAGTTGGTGGTAGACTTAAATGTTTATCATGTGAGTCCTACACAACTTGATGATATTATCATTAACTTATATGGAGAAGATGGACAAACGCAGACCTTAGCTTAAGGAGAACCATCACAAATACATAAAAGTAATGCCATAGAGACTAGATTTAATGATGAAGAGGATTTTCTTGATGATTTTGATAGTGATACAGAAGAAAAAAGTGACACAAAAACTGAAATAGAAGAAACAGATGAATCAGAAGACATTGATGGAACTGATAGTGCGATGGAAGATTCAATTGAATGAAATTAATTGATATGGTAGATTTTATTAATATCTACATTGATTATTGTTTGATTGATTGCTTTTTCCTAAATGAAATGCATATTTTTGTAGGATATGTCAGTATTAAAGAGAGGTCAAGGTGAGAAAAGTCTTTCTGTTACATCTAATGACAACACAAATAGCCGAGGTACATGCTCTACACCTCAATCAAGACCTGTTATTTCACCTCTATTACTACAACAACAACTTTAGGAAATGCCTGTTAACTCTCCTTTAACTCCTCACACTCAAAATAGTAGTGCAGGTAAGTTTACTTTAATTTTATAATAATTGATTTACATCGCATGTAACATTTAATTGTTCTAATTGAATTTTAATGATAGGCTCTTCTACTGCAATCAACAAGTGCAGATGAGTTTATAAGTCTATTAATGTGAATTTGAGGACTACATAAGGAGAAAAAATTCGAGTCAAATTTTTAGATTCCATGTCAAGAGCAATCGGTCTAGAAGCAAGAGACTTTTCTAATTATTGTGGTTTAACTCTTAGAACCACAGTCTCTTTCAGGGATGGTGGAGGTAGCTGGAAGAATATTTTTGAAAAATATGGTTATGATATGATTTTAAAAATAAAGGTATTATTTATGTCAAATTTTTATACTTATTTTAGTTTATTTATATTATTATAAAGTGTTTATATTTATTTATTTCAGGATAAATTTGAACCTGCGGATGTAATTATTGAAGAAAAGTTTCATATAGCTATATCAATTATTTTACAAAATGCATTCAGAAATTGGAAGAACAATCTACACTCTCACTACAAGAAATATGAGACTGATGAGAATAGGTTGGTTGATCCTCCTTAAACTATTAATTTTAAAGATTGGGAGTGGTTATTAATATATTTTAATTCTGACATGTTTAAGGTATCTCACTATCCTTCTAAATAAATTATTTTTTTTCAATTATTCAATTCTTATTAGTTATTATATTTTGTTGTAGAACAAAAGTATAAGGAATACAATAAATCGAGAAAAATAAATGACTAAACATACCAGTGGTCCTCGATCATTTGCAGAGATTGAATATGCTACAGTAAGTTCAATCTATCACCACTGTAATTTAAATTTTCAATCTTTTTTTTAAATATAATATTTGTATTTTTTTTCATGTTGTTATTTTGTAGAGAGATCCTACTACTGGACAACCTATCCCTCCTGACCAGCTGTGGGAGATAACGCATATTAGGAAGACATTAGATGGACAAGTAGTATGGGCTAACCCACACTCTGAACATCTTCATGTACGCATTGTTGTTTAATATCTTATTTTGATTAAGTTTTATTTTTAATTTAATAGTTTTATGTTTTTATTATAGAGTCGTATGCATGAACTTTCTCAACAACAAGACCAAGATTTAGAGAGTGATGCTCGAATGACGTCAGAGGAAATATTGGCGACAGTTCTTGGTGAGAGATCAGGGTATGTAAGAGGGAAAGTGTATGGAACGGAACCTTCAAGGAAGAGAAATCGCCCTCAATATACTGAAGTTCTGTTGTGGAGAGTGTGCGTGCCCAATTGCAGGAAGAGTTTGATAAAAAATTTCAAGAAGAGAGAGAGAAAATGGAGGCTGAGCATGCAAAGATGGAAGAAGAGCGTAAAAAAGATGCAACAAGAGCGGGTGCAATTCGAGCAAAGACTAATGGAACAAATGGAGCAAAGGATACAAGCTCAATTCGCTGCCTTGATGCAGAAGGGCAACCACATGCGGCTACTTCTAGTCATAGTATTAGTCCTTATATATAAAATTTATGTATAAACTAAACAGTTTTACTTTAATTTTAAATATGTTTAATAATTGAACTTGTTTGATATTTCAAAATATTTAATAATATTATTAGATTATGATTTATTTAGTTATTTATCATTTATTATTTATTATTAAATTATATTTTTCCATATTATAGAAATTATATAAAAAATTTAAAAAATAATATTAACTTTAGGCGACGACAAATATGTTGCCGCAGAATCCACTTTAAGCGGTGACATATCTGTTGCTGTAGAATTAGCTTTAGGCGACGACGTCTATATCGCCGCAGAATACTCTTTAGGCGGCGACACTTATGTCGCCGCTAATTCCACTTTAGGCGGCGACACTTTCAGTTGTATAGGCGACAGTCTTATAGGCGGCGACTTGGCGGCGACAAAATGTCGCCACTATAGGGTTTCACCGGTGACTTTTAAACCGCCGTTGAAAATCAATTTTTTTGTAGTGAAGTCTTTTTGGGGTCTCTATGCTCTGTTTCACTTCCTACATCAATCATAAGCCATCGGCATGAAGGAAGCCGATCAAATCCTTACTGATTTATGAAAAAATGGAGCAAGATTCATGAAGGATTGTTGGTAGAGATTGAGAGAGACGTGAGATACCATGAGGGAAATGAAAAGAAGCCATTTTTTCAGACAATGTTTCTAAATGGCTCTATACTATTTGTTGCTTTCTTACACTCAACAAATATCCCTCCAAGCTGCATTCAAGGCAAGGACCTAATTTATTTAGCAAAACTGCATTTTCCTTATGAACATTTAATTGTATCAAGAGCCAAAGATAAGCCGAGCCGGCTTGAGGGGAAAGTACATGATATATTGATATTGATTTGTAATATAACAAAAGTGAAGAGATTTGAGGGAACAATTTTATAAGATATATTGATATTAATTTGTACTAGAATAAAGGTAAAACGTCAATCTCCTTTGTTATAAGACTCTTGATTCCATATAAAATCTTCGAAAAATCCTTCTTTGTTTCTAGTTATAATATTTTTTGTGGAGTATAGTGATAATACCTTGTACTTACAATTTCGCCAAGTTTCTTGAAATTTTCTTCCATGATATTATTATAGTTAAAATTAATTAGGAAAAATTCTGGATTTTAATAAACAGGACTAAAAAAAGAAATTCAATTTCTCTAGTTAGACAACGCATTCAATTTATTTCTCCTTCTAGCGAATCACTAAACTTTAATCTTAACCAACAACTTATTGTTAAAAATGTTAAATTTGCAGAGGAAACACATTATTTTTGCTCCTTGACATAATTGTAAATACCCCTTATCATCGTAAACATTTTATAAAGCTATGCGAATCACATTAAATAAAAATGGCTTTCATCACGGACTTTAGTAATCAAATCCTAAAATATTTAATGTGTACATACTGAATAGAAGAGCAAGATTCTATGGCATTAACGATAACAATATCTATGCATCTCGTTAGTGTTTTTATGTGTCTGCGCACTTGTACATACATGTATCGTGCATGTTATTATTACTCCCTCTAAGCAAGTATTATTTTTCAGTAAGTATTTTAATGTGTACATAATTACAAGGATGTATATGCAAGGCATATAATAAAGATTGCCTTTTGAGCGTTGAAATTTTAAATTTAAAACTTAAGTTATATTATGAATTGTAAGGAGTACACTGTTATACCTGCTACTTATCGTGGTATGCCTCGCATAGTCTTGTCGTCAATACTTCTTTCCTTGATGTTACGTTGCTAATCATCTAGATCATTCCATCAATTTTTACAAGTTGAAACTTTTAAACAATTAAAAACATAAAAGAAATAGTTGGCTACAAATCACAACTATATAACAATAACACATTTGTCATGTCAATACTGAAAATTATTTAGGGGAATTTACTATAGTAATCATCAGCAAAAAGGTAACATTAACTTTTTTGCAAGGATACATGATTATTAATGAATTGGTTAACTGTATTAACAATAAAATTCCCTGTTAGTTGACCTCTTTGTTGAGAGAAAACACAGGAAAGCCAAATGGTCTAGCGTCTGAAATTTGTAAATACCTTTAAATTCTAATAACCATTTTTGAAATCCTTGAAAACATATTGTGGTATGGTTTATTATTAGTATTATTTGTAATCAATTTTAAGTTTAGATTTTAAATAAATGTAAAAATATTTGGCCAAAAAAGTAATTCAAAAAAATACAAACAGAAAAGAAGTAGCTGGCAAGCAGTAAACGTCATATCATCTTACATCTGTGAGGTGTAATGATGCAAATCATTAATTCTTACTTCCTAAACAGTGAAATTTGCAAAACAAATACATTGTATTTTTTGCTTGTTACAGGTATAAATATCCCAAGTCATCAACATTTCATCATACTATGTGGTTCACTGTATCATTAAAATGCTTTTCAATCCTCCTATTCTCTATAAAAAATTTATCACTTTTCTTCTTAACGTCATCGTTAAAAGTTAGTGAAAGATTTAAGATCTTTCTGCATTATCATATTGACTCAACAATTTATTATATATTTCTACCATGGTAATTTGGTAAGTTTATTTGACTTGATGAGTTAATTAAGATGGGTTTTTTTGTTTAACTGTATTAAACTTTTGTTAGAATTAATATATGGAAAATTCTAAAAAAAAATATTATTTAAATTTTAAAATCTTAAATTAAAAATTTCTAAAAAAAATATGTTGTTATTTACTTTACATATGTGGTTAATAGCTTATAAAGTGTAGTAAATAACTGATTTAAAATTTTAATTTTTAACTGGTTTTTTTTGGGATTTTCCTATTTATATATAGTTATATTAATTTGTGTGTGCTTATATTTATATAAATTTGTGAATAATCTGGGTACAAAATGAGTTCAAACTCAATTTTCCCTATTACAGATCGTCGTTCCCATTATTATTTTTAGAGAGTAGACATTCTTAAACGAGGCGTCAGATGACGGACGAGGACAAATAAGGTTCTTTCCATAGACGATAGTAAGTGCATCTCTCTCTTCATCAGACTCTACTGACCATTTCTCATACAATGGAAGGATGCTTTTTTGGTAGGTTGCTGTTCAAGGAACTATCTAATATCATTCTCACCTCTTCTACCATCACATCAATTAATTAATGTATTCACACATAAAAAAGAAAATGTTGTATTTTAGTTTAGCATCAACAACTATATCAAATTAATGTGACTTTTAATAATGTATTCATCACATCAATTAATGTATTGAAATATTAGATGGTCAATAATTATTGTACATATAAACGAAAGTTAGATGATAATATTATGGAGTATTTAACTTTCAATTAGAAGATAGTGGGTTTGAAAAGACAGAAACTTAGACTAAATTTTGTCTATTCTTAATGCTGTAAACAAAAGAAAATCCAATTCTCCAGACTCCAGTATTCTGTTTTTGTCTCATTCTTCTAATATTAGTCTATCCCTCGCCACTCAAAGATTGAAAAGATAGAAGAAAGAAGATTGAGAAGACAATAGAAAGAGCACCAAGAAGTTTATGTAATAAAAACTTCAGAAAGCTTGGATATTTAAAAAAGCATAGCAAGAACAAACCATTTCAGATACTTGTACGGGCAAAGAGAGCATTGGCGAGTTAGTCAAAGATTTACAGAAGAAGAAAAAAAGAAGCTTGAATAGTTGTAGCGAATGCTGAGGGGAGAGAGAAAGAGAGAAGCTGTTTGTGAAAAGCTGCACAGTTAGCATATCGGACTATGTGAGAGAGGGTTGTAGAATAAAGACGAGTGCCAGTAATTATTAAATATTTTTAATTAATTATGTTTGTATAATATGTTTTTAATATTTTCCTTATGTGCAGTGTAATGACGAAAATAATTTTTTCTTAGAATTTAAATAATTGTATAAGTAAAAACAAGAAAGAAATATCTGGTAAAAATTATACGTCCTCTTCCATGTGTAGTGTAATGACGAAAATCATTTATTTCTATTTCCTAAACAGTGTGAAATTTGCAAAAGAAAAACATTAAACCTTTTCATTGGTACAAGTATAAATACCCCTAGTTATTATCAACATTTTAAGCTTAAAGCCTCTTCCCATTGTTTGCCCAATTTCCTCACTTTTCTTCTCAATGCCATCTTTAAAAGTTAGTGAGTGACTTGAGAACCTTCTACATTATTACATTGACTCAATAATCTATCAAATACATCCATCACACCAATTTGGCAAGTTTATTTTATTTGTATAAATTTTGTTACCCCGCAAAAGTTCAAAGATTGAAAATCTCCTTAAAAAACTCAATTCATAATCACCATCCACTGTTGAAGAGTCCTGGGGGTTACGTTGCAGTTTCCATTCCCCTTTAGCTCGCACTGCCCAAGAGTTTTTCAAATAATTTGAGGAAGAAATTACCAGATAAAGAAATTGCACTTCGCGCATGACTGGCCACAATTTGTTCAAGATCACTATTTGGAAGAGAATGATATATTTGTCTTCAATTACAATAATATAATTGCAGTTACCCGATAGTGTTCTAATAGGAGGATTAAAAAAAAGGACGAGGAATGTTTGCTGTGCATGACAGAAGGCGCATTATGTTAATTTTATTAGCCAATGTAATGATTGGTGGCGATAATTTATTTCTGCTTCTGAAAAATGTGAATAATTGAGCTGCATCCATCATTATTTGACTGAGGGAATATGGTAATGATTTCATCAAAGGAAAAAAAAAATAATTCTCTAACCATGAATATATATATTTTGTGTATTGTATGATTTTCACTTACGTTTTTTTATTGGCTTTGCATATTATCAATTAATCCAACCAAGTTTTAAATCCATATCTATCCCTGCAATAATTCTTTACAAAGACACATGATTATTAAATTACTTAACAACAATAACCTTGATTTCCAATCCCTTTGACAAACTTGATTCTAACCATTTGAAATCCTTGAAAACATATAGTGATTGGTTTATTACCAGTACTTTTTGACATCATTTTTTTAAGTACAAGCGGTATCCCCCAGCTATTTACTAATTGTGCCAGCTTTATTGGTACTTTTTGACTTCAGTTTTAGGTTTAGACTTTAAATAATTGTAAACATAAGACTAGACAAGAGAAGAGATAATTATTTCTACTTCCTAAATAGTATAAAATTTGTAGAAGAAATACATATTGTACCTTTTCCTTTGGCTCAGGAGCAAATAATTGTCTCAAAATGTTTTGCAGCAATTGTGGGAAGATTTTTAATAGCAAATGAGTGGTTACCATGATGCATAATTTACTTAAAAAAATATAAAAGAGGGGGTGAAACTTGATAGCAGCGAACAAAGTTGGGGAAACATTTATGCACAATTTGACCTTTTCTTTCAGGGTATGTTCGTATAGAGATAAAATAATGGAAAAATAGGGGAAAGGAATATTAGGAAGGAGAATTTCCTAAAATGATAAAAAAAATTTTTTACTATTTTTAGGAGTTTTCTCATCTAATATTCTTTCCTTCCTATCCAAACATAGGGTAAGTGATTGCTGACCCGATATTTATTGTGAGGCTTGTTTTAGCAAATTTTTAATTTGTAATCTAATTCTTGTCTGGAACAATTGAGATCTATATCAATATTAAATATAATTAAAAGTAATATATAGCTAAATTATTTACTATTTATGAACAGTGCAACTTCCTATAATTCAAGGCAAAAACATGAGACCAATTCTAATATTGAATAAGTGTAAGTGTTCATAGGATAAGTTAATTAATACAATACGAAAGACATGATGAAAAATATATTATCTTACAATCTTATACAATTTAGATTTAAACTATAGCCTGTAAATGTACATAAAAACATGATAATGTAATTCTTTTTTTGGTATGTTTATTTCCTTGATATGTTTGGTTATAAAAGTCTTGTTGATTAATTTTGAAATATATTTATCCCATTTATAAATATGCCTACTGACAATAAATTACAGCCATCCTGGATCTGGATATTAATGGAAATAAGTTATTTCTACTTCAAATTAAAAATGTTATATTATCACTGTTTTTCATCAGTGATAATATGAGGCAATTATTAAAAGGTTGATGTACACAGGATCAACACAAATTTGGATCCAATAATCATACTTTCTCTCCTTTTCTTCTTATCATCCCATCTCCATTCTCGGATTAAAAATTAAAAATCTTATAAACTATTAAATTGTTATTACTATGTGGAGTTATGGTATTAGAATACCATTTTTTAATGTAAAAACCACATTTATTGAAACTTGAAAATTTCACAATATCATAATAATAAGGTAAAAGTTACATAAACTAATTCCAAAAAAAGATTATATATCATATGAATATAAATTAATTTATCATATAATATACTCCTATTATTTTTATAAGAGATAGTTAACTGCATCTTATCGATTAAAAGTTAGTTAAAATTAGTTAAAGATAATTAATATGCAAATATTATAACTTTTTTTCTTAAAATACCCTCATTTATGTTAAAGAGAGAATGTGTGGTACAAAGACATGTGGTTGAAGAAAAAAAATTAAGTTCAAGGTGAAAATTAAATATGAATAACAGACGTAATTAAATAAAGGTAAAATAAAAAATAATAAAAATAATTTGAGATAATTTATAAGTGTCTCTTATAAATAAAAATATATCATGCTAATAAAACTATATCTAATAAAATTAAATATGGTAATGCTTTTATCAAAGGAAAAAAAATAAATTCCCTAGTTGTATGAATATATTTTTCATGGATTAACTTACGTTCTTGTTTGGCTTTGCATATTATCAATTAAACCCAATAATCAAGTTTCAAATCCATATATATCCCTACAATGGAATTATGAAACCAGGAGGAAAATGAAGGTTAAGCTTAAAACTATTTGTCGAATTGAGATATAAAATTAATATATTAGATTATTTCACTTGTAGGGTCTTGCAAAACTTTGTCGATTTTTTCTTTCTATAAAAAAAAAAAAACGAAAGAACTTCTTCCATTTGAACTATTTGCCTAATTGGATATTTGAATATATGAAACTTTTGAAAATATTATACAGATATTGGAAGTTATGAAAATCATTTTCATCCATTTTTTGCTGGTTGAAAATATACCCTAATCATCATTAATATTTTATCATGTTATGCAGTTTCACATTTATAATTCATGCATAATAAATTTATTTTATTTTACTATATATTAAACATTTCAATTATTATATGTTTGGTATCTTGATTTCCAATCCCTTGCCAGAATTGATTCTAACAATTTGAAATCCTTGAAAACATTGTGATATTATTTTTTATCAGTATTATTTGAAGCTAAGTTACACACAAGTGAAAATTGGTTGCATCTAGGTTCTCAAACAAATTTTAAATATATTTAAGCAATAAATTTTAAATATGGGATTTTCAGCAATTTTTCTCAATTATATGTATAGACTTTAAAATATTTATAAAAATAAAAACAAAAAAGAAATGGATGGCAACGACTTACAGCTTATCTTTAATCTGTGTAGAGTAATAATTAGAAGCATTTATTTCTACTTCCTAAATAGTGAAATTTGCATAAGCAATGCGTTGCATCTTTTCATTAGTACAAGTATTATTGAGAAGTATAAGTATTTAAGTTGTATATCCAGCTTAAGGGGGAATATTGAGATGTTGCAGTTTAGAATTAATTATTAATTAATTAATATTATATTTTATTAGTTGTTTAATTAATTATCTAAATTTAAGTTTAGATATTATTTAGGATCAGATTTGAATATTAAATTATCATATCTTAGAAGAATAAATCTGAGATATTAGGATTATGATAGATTTTAGATTTAGCTTATTAGTTTATATTTTTGCCTATATAAAAACCTATTTGTATTCTTATTCATTCAAGGATTAATAATATTTTGAGGTTTTTTCCCTCTACTTTTAATCTTTCAAATTTTCATATGGTATCATAGCCTGAAGAAGAAGAAAAAAATGTCAAACCTGAAGAGAATGCACACCTTCAATTAAAGATTAGTTACATATAATGGAAGATGGTAACTTGGATCTTTTCCTATAAAATCTCGTTGGTTATGGGATTAGTTTATCTACCTCAAGTGAGGTTAGATTAGTGTATAAACCCAAGTGGGTTACAATGGAAGAGGATAACTTGGGTCTCTTCCCACAAAATCTCATAGGTTAGTGGATTAATTTATCTATTTCAAGTGAGGTTAGATTAGTTTGTAAACCTAAGTGGGTTATAATGAAAGAGGATAACTTGGGTCTCGTCTCACAAAATCTCATAGGTTATGGGATTAGTTCATCTCCCTCACGTGAGGTTAGATTAGTGTGTAAACCCAAGTGGGTTATCATGATTATATAAGCATGTTCCTCTGAATAATACATATGATGGAAGAGGATAACTTAAATCTTTTCCCATAAAATCTCATAGGTTATGAGATTAGTACATATAATTCTTCATCAAATTCCTCTCTTGCAAATATTCTTGTTAAACCTCCAACATGAAAGTTCTTCGTCAAGTTCACAATTTTGTCTTAAAATTCAGATTCAATATCCAATCAACTTCAGTTTAATAGTCATTATTGGTTTAAGGATTCAAAGTTCTAGTTCTTTTATAATGATGCTTCTCACATCCAAGCTGCCTCCCAACTTAAGGGGGACTGTTGAGAAGTACAAGTATTTAAGCTGTAGATCCAGTTTGAGGGGGAATGTTGAGATGTTATAGTTTAGAATTAATTATTAATTAATTAATATTACATTGTGTTAGTTATTTAATTAGTTATCTAAATTTAAGTTTAGATATTATTTATGATCAGATTTAAATATTAAATTATCATAATTTAGAAGAATAAATTTGAGATATTAGGATTATGATACATTTTAAATTTAGCTTATTAATTTATATTTTTATCTATATAAAGGTCTATTTATATTCTTATTTATTCAATGATTAATATTTTGAGGTTTTTTCCATCTACTTTCAATCTTTCAAATTTTCACAATATGTTAGTGGCTACCTAGCCATCATCAACATTACATGGTACCATGTGGTTTCACATTTCATTAAAATACTCTCAAGCTCCTATGGCCGGCCATTCCTATTTCTCTACCCAAGTTCTCACTTTTCTTCTCAATGTAGTTCTTAAAAATTAGTAAGAGATTTGAGATCCTCCTTCATTATCACATTGACTCAATCATTTATCAGATGTTTCTATCGTGCCAATTCAGTAAGTTCATTCACTTGACAAATTGTTTAAGATGTTTATTTTATTTGATTATATTTTCTTATCGATCTTGCTAACTTATTCTTTTGATGAACACATCTTCCACTATTGTAGAGTTGTGTCGTTGTCATTCTCGCTCCCTATTTTAGAGGTTAGAGATTTTTAAACGACACGTTGGATTGAACGGAGGGGAATGGAGAGTGTTTGCTTTGCCCACAACAAAAAGCGCATCCCTCTCTTCATCAGACTCTACTCAGCACTCTCTGATGCAATTGAAGGATGCTTCTGTAGGTCGTTGTTGAAGGAGTTATCTAATATTCTCCCCTCTTCTATGATAATATACAAAAAGGCGACAAGCTCTCAACATAGCTATCCATGAAGATTTCAAGGGGAGTCTTTGCCTATTAGTTTTTCTTTTCTTTGGCCTTGACACTCTTGTGACCAAAAAAATGTTTTCTTGACAGGGTCAATTCATACCTTTAGATTTAAAGATTGCTTATAGAGATATCAATAATATACTCACATTAGCAATGGGATTTAAATTAACAACCTTATAGATTATACGTCAACTCCTTACTAATTAGACTAATACTTGACAAAAAATATGTTATATTTTAGTTTGACACCAACTAAATAAATCAAATTAGTGAGACTTCAACTATAGGGTAACTTGATTGTATTGCTTATAAAAACATAGTATACTTTAAAATTTATGTTTAATCCCCTGATTTATGACGTGTTGAGACTTGATTCATAACATATGAAAACTTTGAAAAATCATTGCTTCTAGCTATCAGACTTTTGTGGAGTATAGTGAAAATTTAATCTACTTAAACTTTCGTTAAGTTTCTTGAAATTATTTTATCCGATTATTATGGTTAAAAACTAATTAGGAAAATTTTTTGGAGTTAGAATATTGATCAAAACAAGAAATGCACGACTTTAGTAGCCAATTTAATGGTGGCTGTCATTTATGCCTACTTGCGAAAACGTAAATATTAGCCGTAACCAACAGTATTTGAGTGAAAGGACGGTAATGATTTCAGGAAAGGAAAAAAAATTAATTCCCTAACCATGAATCTATTTTTCATGGAGTATAATATCACTTAAAGTTAGATAAAACACTTTAGGAGCTGATTAGTAAGAGAGGGGAGGGGAAATTTTTCTAAATTAAATATAAAAATATTAGAGAAAAATTATTTTAAAATTTTAATAAAGAAAATATTTATAATAAAAAAGTAAAAAAATTAATTTAAAACTTTTAACCACACTTCTCTAATACTTTTAAATTTAACTAATTTTTTTTTTACCAAATAACCCCTTAAAGATATGGCTTAAACTTTAAACAAATCAGAAAAAAGAAACACACAACTCAAACCAATTCTTATTACTGACTTGCCAGTTTGGACCGTTCCATAATCAATTCAACAAGTTCTTGGCCAATTCTTTAACCCCCTTGATTCTCCCTTTATTTCAGACCGGACCAAATCGAACTGATCAAACCGGGTTTTTCATTTTCCATATTTTTTAAATTTCAACTGATTTTAGCCACAATTTTTTAATGCACCTAGATCCCAGAAATTCCATTCTGCAAAGGCTCAAATCACAAGATACAGCAGACTCAGTGAAAGGCAAATAAAAAACGAAGAGAAAACAAGAAAAATTCATAATCGAAACGCTGTTTTCTTCTCCATTTGAAAAAAATGGTTCCCAATAATTCTCTCCCTCTCCACATCTCTAAATTCCTCTGGTTTTTTTATACCTGATTTCTGTGTCTGTCTCGGCCAAAAAACTTAACTCAGAACAGGAGCACCTGGTATATCAAGAGTGGTTCCTGCTTGGATTTGGCCCCACCCAATCAGACGCCAATGCTTCTCGACACGCCTACTCAGAGCAATCTTCTCCCCCTTACTGGTGCACACTGGGGAAGTCAGTTGCAACTTTGCCAAATCATTCTTCACTGCAACAACTCTAGCCCCTGTTGACATTGATCCAATGTTCAACATTAGGATCTCTGCTTTGGTAAGCTTGGATACCTTTCCTTGTCTCTCAGATCCTTTTGTCCGGACACCAAGGAGCCTTCGAAGCAAGAAGAAGTTCACCTGCAATACACCAAAGTAAGAAATACAGCCATAAACTGTTTCCAAGAAATCGGAATGGAAGCACTATGTCATTTGTGTTAAGAGGTTGGCAATAACATCCACATGTAGTTGGATTCAATGAAACGAAATCAATTCCCTTTTTGCAACACCGAGGATTCAAATTTTTCAACATGCCTCATCCCACTGTGGTCAACTGCACGGATTGCATAATGCTATTGAACTTCAATGATGCAAACTTTATGGATAGAAACAATCGTGTTGGGAAATTTATTACTAATTGAGGTCGACAATACTCAAATCTAATATACTAGTACCGAATATCAAATAGTAGTATTAAATATGGACAACCAAAAAAAATGTGGACAACAAAAATTTCTCTACATGTATGAAAAGAAGTACTAAATGTTCTTACTTTAGTCTAAGTAGTGACCATTGTACTCAAGTCAACCAGATTGGCATGCAAAGGTGGTGTGATATGTAAATGAAGATATCATGAAATATAAGATCCCATTACCAAACTACCCTAAAAAATTTAAAAACTTTCAACCCAAAATTTCATTGCATGCTTGGACAATGATAGGCCATAAGAAAAAGGTACCAACCTCAAGTTCAACATAAACCTCAGGCAGTGATCCAACCTCTCCAAGAACTTGCCCCACCAATCTGTCAGCACGCGTCAATGTGGGATCCATGGTTGTGCCAACACCAATTAGACCTCCTGGCACAGCAAATTGAAGCTCATTTTGTTCAGCGTATAATGAAACTATTCTAGAGTATATGGGTGTGCATCTTATATTCCCGCTCTCGTCCTTGACAACTATTCCAGGTCGGACTTCAATGAATTGGTTTACCTTCAAAACACCCTGCAATGAAAAGACAGTTAGATGTGTTATATACAAGCAAGTAACGCAGCTATTTTGGCATTAATACAACATACAGTAACTCAGTGTTTGGTATGGTGAGTATACCCAGGATATCAAACTATATCTGGGTAAAGCGGAATCTATATTTAGTAAATGATTATCCATTTGAGTTTCTTGGAAAATTAAATTTCCCGAGCAAATTTGTTACCCAAATTATTCCCAAATATTACAGTGAATATTAGATTTCCCATCATAATAGGAAATTTAAATTTCCTTTCTTGCTTATTGGAAACTCTGGCCAGACCAAACACTAATCCTGAGAAACTATGAGGTGGGTTTATGCGCATGGTAGATTAAAATATCCATTATGAACACACTCAAGGTTTTTGCAAGAAAAGAATAAAATACGGGCAAAAGAAAAAGATTATATGTACAACTAAACAAAAATGATGTGCTAATAATTACCAATTCATGTGTGTGTTTGTGTGTGTGATATGTTGATTAAACTACAGTGCCACTTGGCCCTCAAACATCAACCTAATATTTCACATGCTAAAAAGTTCTTTTGGCATTTATAATCAGTTCCATCATTTCATAGAGGTAATGAAAAAACATGTTTGTGCAGAGTCATTCGGGTGAAATGTTAGACTGAAACGTTTTGAAAACTATTGTAGGCATACATCATTCAGAATTTAATTGGAAGAGTACAACCTCCGTTTCCAAAAAAAATATTAATGCACAAGCATTGAAGCATATTGATGACCAAAAGGACTTATTACCCTAAGAATGCTTCCACCAGCTACGCCTCCTTTAATATCATCAACTTCAAACCCAGGTTTATTGACATCAAAAGATCGGATCACAATCATATTAGGTGGAGAGACAAAGTTTCTTTCTGGAATTGGGATCTTTTTCACAATGTACTCACAAACAACATCTATATTATACTTTAGCTGGGCTGAAATTGGGACTACAGGTGCACCATCAGCAACAGTTCCCTGCACAGGAAATAGGGACAGGAGTATGTTACAGAAAAGTACAAAGTTCAGGAACAGTACTGTAGAAAAATCAGTTAATAGAAAGTTACTTGTATAAACTTCTGAATCGCTTCATGCTGATTGATAGCCACATTTTCCTGAATCAGATCAACCTTATTCTGAAGAATTATTATGTGTTGTAAGCGCATAATTTCCACAGCAGCCAGGTGCTCAGAGGTTTGTGGTTGTGGACAACCCTCATTTGCAGCAATAAGTAATAAAGCTCCATCCATGATTGCTGCTCCATTAAGCATGGTAGCCATAAGAATATCATGGCCCTGTAGAAATTGGAAATAAAAAATAAAAAATCATATAGATAAAGATAAATCAGCCGTCATGGAGAGAGATTCCTGATTTTTCTAGGAGCTTAGTTTATCATGATCCCCAACTTTGAAAGTTGTTAAGCAGGGTTTAGACCCTCATTCATCTTCAAAATAAATAAAATTAAATCAGGCAGCTACAAATAAATCTGATGAATGCTCGTTATTTGAACCATAACTGACTATTCATGAGAACATTGCTTTTATCTACAGCCACACTTTCTTGATTTAAACACTAACATATATTTAACAACTCTAACCTAAGTTTCTGATTCTTATCCTTTGATGATCTATTCTGTATCAAATTTTTGTTACATGCAATAGTTTTTAAAACATAAATTACAAACCATTTTACAGAAGATTAATAAAAACTAAGGGATATACGAAACATAACACATGAAATTATGACATAAAATAAGCCAAAAACAAAAATCCCAGTTTACCGGGCAATCTACGAAAGAAACATGTCTTAACAATTTCATCCTGCAGTTTTCAAATTCAGGCACGTCACACATAGGACTGTCTTCTTTTCCACTTCCATATGCCCTGAAAATCCAATTTAAACATAACATTGAAAGCAAGAAATCAACTTGAGTATGAAAGCACATGCAAATTCTATACCCACTTGTAGCACATGGGCCTGGGACACCGTTCATCTTCACACTTGTATATCTTTGCATTCGCATATCCAAGCTTAATTGTAATGTTACGCTCCAACTCATTTTTAAATCGAACAGTCTGCATATTCATGGGAAACCAGAAGCAAAACCTGATTAAAATAAGCATCCAAAGCATCCCATACGTACAAGTAATACAATCTGACATAATCACAGTGATTTGTTGATTTAGAATTCAAGATATGTAAATGAAAAAACAATGGTATAAACAATTTGTATGTATTCCAAGACAGTAGTCACTCAAAAAATTATCAAGACAAGTAACTACAAGAAGAAGCCCTGTCCCACTAGGTGCAAGACAAGTAATTAAAAGGATAAGAAAACATATTTTTCGAGGGGAGTGAACCTAACTACACAATAAATCCTTGACTAACTAAAGTCCATTTACTGGAACAAAAAGTAACTTCATGATTCCCAAAGAGGCATCTCACATTTGACAAGCTTCAAATATCCACCTGGACCTGGTATTTAAATAAGGAGTTAAATAATAAATTCTAATTATTAGCAACAACCTTGATGATGATCAGAAAATAATGCAATCAACTTGCAAGTTGACAAAAATTACCAAATCTAGCTCGTTATCTTTGAAACATAAGACCAAAAATCAACAAGAAAGTTTGGCAGGAACTCATTGCATCCTCTACTCTCCCAATTTCCCAGTAGCAAAAGCCAGAAGCACTTCATACATAATGTTGCTTTATTTATCTCCAAGCATGTCTTTATGACATTTATTAAAAAGGAGAGACAAAAGGAGTAATAAAACGCAAAAAGATGCAACTTCCAAACAAAAACTTTTCCAGAGTCCTTAGCGAACTAAACAAAATGGTAAATAAGAAATTATAGGATATAGATAATTCAAGAAGCCACTTGCAAACAGGAATTAAAAGTATTGTATATAGAGCATGTCTTCTGATATGACACCATCAAAATTAAATAAAAGAATATAATGGATAGAGGAATACCTGAACACCTGATATTGCTTTAACAACTGTTGACTTGCCATGAGCTACATGGCCAATGGTGCCTAGCAGGACATGATTACAATTCCATTCCTCAGAATGTGTCAAAAGTTGGGGATATAAAGTGGCCACCCTTAAATAATTTGTTTAATAATAGTGAAAACAGAGTTGGATATTTATTTTGGTTCCGTTAAGACTGACAAATTTTATGTAAATGAATAAATTTGGAAAACAAAAATACCAATATTAATGGTAGCCTGCCGAGATATGACTTCAGGAGAAAGTGGATGCAATTTTGTTACATCCAGTTTACTCAGATCCTGTTCCATCAAGCCTTTCCGTGACATTTTGGATGCTTCCAACAGAAACTTCTATAAAATAAAGAAATCAACTTTGTCAATTAGATCATTTGGGTACTTTGAAGAGAAACTTCTAAATGTAATTATACAAGTCAATAACCTAGATCTCTCAACAAGAAACCATAATTAAATAAAATACTTATTCCAATTCATTATTTTCCTTGAACAGTACACGCATTATTGTCTACAAGGTCCCATAATCAGACAAAACTTAATTATTCATAATAATATGAATCAATTCTTCATCCAAGTTTCACAGTAGCACATGCTAACAACTTAAATTTCAGAGAAACAACGTAATTATTAAATAATTTCAACTTCTGATGAAATCATTATTTCATCAATAGGTAGATATCCCAGAATTATTACAAGCACTTAAGAAATAGGCTTCCTGCTTAAGTAATATACCGCTGAACTTCCAGAAACTTATTTCTCTCCATAACAAAACGCTCTTTTCTTACATGTTCCTCATCCAATTCCCTAGGGTCCATACCCATTCCCCATCATCCTGATCCTTTGATAATTCCCAAAAAGAGGCAAACATAACTGGATACGTTATCTGAATTTTGTCTTGAAAGTGTTTCATTTAGGAAAAATACAGGAAGCACAGAAATCGATTCTCTCATTTTGAGAAGGGAAAATGACCCTCACGTTGGCCACATCTTGACCATTCTAATAATCAGATGCTCTAAAAAATGCCACATCGAAATAAACAAAAGGCACCCATGTCACAATGTTTCTCAATGGTTTTCCATTTATCCACCCCGATCCCCTTTGGAAAAATTGCAGGCGTGCACAGGGGGTTTGGTTTACGCATCAGAGAAGACAATGAGGAACTTGCCTTTCTTCTGATGATATGTGACATGAAAAGCCCTCAGTTGGACTCTTCTTCCTCAATCTTCTCCTTCACTTTCAGATTTTCAGCCACCACTGTTCCGTTTCTTTAAATTGTGAAATCTTGAGAAATAGGACACCATTTTCCAATCTCCGGAACCCCTTTTCTGAAATCAAGGAGATGCACAGGTTTATCTCCTTGACCAAACAAGATAAATTTATGAGAAGAGTGGCACCATTTCTGGTACATTTTTCCTATAGTTTCTTATCACGGTTGGTTTTGTTTCCCTAGTTTTGAATGCTTTAACTTCTTAAATGTCTATCGTTTAAATTTATAGCAATTTAAGTTTGGCAATCACCATTCATTGTGTTAACATTTTCAATCAGGCAACAAATCCTGTTGCATTACTTACAGGCAAACTGGGTTTGTTTGAGGAAACTGATGTTTTTGGATACTTTTGACTTTTCCTCTCTGTCCTACTTCTCTCTACAAAAGCTATTTTAAGGAGGATAGTTGCGTAAACATTCACCATGGGATGCCAACTTAATTTAGGTAGATTAAATTTCTGAAAATGGAATTTACTTTAGGGTGACAAACAAAGAGCATATAATGTTGACATCTTAACAAACTAAGAGCATAAACCAGCTGGCCCTCAAACTCGGAGCTTGAACAAATTTAATGGCAGCAAGAGCATAAGCAATCTGAGATTTTCAACTTGCAGAGTTTGAAATAGAGGGGATACAAAATGCAACGCTCTAAAGTGAACTTGGGAGTTATTTTTGGCTATAGGTGCTTTCTTTGAATGCCATTTTTTGAATCAATAGATTACTTGAACAGTGGATATGGGGCCAGCATGAGATTCATTTTCCCTCCTCAAAATGAGAGGTTCCGTTCCCCAGGAAGCACATACAGATTGGAATTTTCACCGAAAATGACCAACATAAAGTATCCAATAAGTAAAAATCAGAAATTGGAATCGATTTGGGCGTTTGGCAAAATATACTCTTCAAAATATTAACAATCAGATGATACCACACTGGAGATATCTACTGCACCTTAACCATTCCTAACTTATACCAAAATGCCGTGTCAACAACTAAGTTCATAACGATTAGACAAAAGGCAGCCCGGAGAAACTCTGGAGATGCTAATGGTAACAGATGAGAGCCCCTAAGGGCAGGGCAAAACGAAAATAAATTACCATTAGGTGAAGAGAAAAGTCAACTGTTCAACCAGTAAACTTGACAAGGAAAGAAGAGGAGAAAATTTTAGAATCGACTCAGACGAAGTGTGAGAAACAAATATAATACCTAACAGAAGCTTCAGATCGTCGTTAGTGATATTGTTGGCGGCGGTAACCGAGACACCTGTGACGGTGGTTCGGAATTGAAAATGAAGGAGGCGACCGGAGCAGAAACTAGAAGGAGAGGCAGATACAAATTGGAAGTGAAGATTGCTCCCCACTGCGTACAGCTTAGGCTGAAAGGAAGGGGATACCCTAACACTCAGAGCTGGGGAAAATTAAAAATCAAAAACTTGCCTTTTTCCTGGTTTCCTCTCAATAAATGAATAAAATGCTAATATAAATTAAAAAAAAAAAAAGGAAAATCCCTGTAAAAATATCAGATAAATTCTGAAATTAAAAAAACGCACTTTATAAAAAAAAACAAATATATATAAAGGTATAATAGTCACAAATATCAATTTAAAATTTTAATATTTATAAAAAATGACATAAATGCTCATGAGTTGTGGTCATTAACTGACCTAAATTGATATTTATAATAATTTTAATTACTTAAATATTAAGATTAACTACTCATTTAATAAGGTAAGGATTGATTAGGTTCTATAACATTAACTACTTTAATAATAAAATTGATAATATATATAATAATTTTATTAACGATACTGACTACTTCATTTGATAATTTAGTGATGTATGGATATTGATTATAACAATAATAATTGATAATATGTATAATAATTTTGATAATAAAATTAACTATTCTCTATAAGTTTTGGGACAATTTCGTACTTTCTTATAAATATTGAGATTTCAAATTGATACATCATTTTATATATTAGTATATTCTTTTCAGAATTTTTATAATTTAAATAATATTTTTTATGGATTTTTCTAAGAAAAACTACCTTTTCTCTTTTTTTATGTTTTTTTTTATTTTTTAAAAAACTATTAAAGAACGAAATTACTACAAGAGAAAAAAAATACTCTGTGTGTGTTTAGTTTTTCCCCAAATTTAGATTTTAAACTGAGGTTTAGGCAAAACTTAAATTTAAAGAAATTTTAAAGCAAAGAACTATATTTGTTCAAAAGGGTTTTTGGATCAAACCATAGTTTAAAATCAAGGTTTTAGATAAACTAGTTAGAGTAGCTTATGGACCAGTAAAAGAGCTTATAGACTAACTAATTACTATATTACCCCTACTTTTTTTTACACCCTATCTCATTTCTCTTCTATACCCTCTATCCTCTCTTATTTATTTTTTACACCCTCTCTCATCTCCCATCTCTTTTATACACTATCTCTCATCTCTTATCTCTCACCTCTCACTTCTCATATCTTATCTCTCATCTCTCCTATATTTAATAATCATACAATTTTTCATAATTTACCAATAATAAAAATACTTCTAGAAATAACTATCCAAACACTCATTTATTCAAAATCACTTTTTTTCATAAGTTCTTTTCTAGAAACTATTTTCTAAAAACTATCCAAAAACTCTTTTTTTCATAAGCCATTTTCTAAACTCTTATCCAAATATATTAAACAATTCAATAATGGGAAATATTTTTATCTCAAACGTTCCCACAATTCGATTTTTATCATTTTATTCTAATCGGCCTTAAGTTACTTTCTATGGTTTCAAGGCATAAACCAAATAATGCTCATGCTTTGAATATTATGTAGATTTCAAAAAAGAATTCAACCAAGATGCAACGCTCCTTAGTGAATTATTACTTATGATATTGATATTAACTGTGAAATCAGATTCATTTGATGATTTGAAAGTATTTATTCAACATTTACTTAAACATGCTTAAAACATAACGATTATTTATTTAACATTTTGAAATCACACAAATCAAATTAGCACCAATCTAGGGAGCGTTTTGGAGCTTATGACTATTAGAGTTTGATCCTTCAAGTAGATATTGAGCTAGGAGTTGGAGTTTTGAAGAGATTTAGGCTTCTTTTCTTAGATTTTCCTCTTCATCTTGCTTTATATACTCCTATTCAATGTTTGTGCTGATTTATGAACAATTTCTAGTGGGTTCTTTTTTCGATGGTAATTTCCAACGGGTTCTTTAAGCATGAGTGGCTAAACATTTTGCTCTAGGATTATTCAGAATCCTTATATGGATTAACACTTTATTACTCCTCTCTTTTCATGATTAATGATATAAATATATAAAGATGATGATTGAAAGTCATATCTCTAAACTTCTTGAGTAGTTTTTGGAATTGGGAGTTTTCAGTGGTCAAATGATAATCTTTGTTAGTGATTCTTTTTGCATTGGCGAGTAGACACCTCAAACTTTCTAAAGAATTCTAATTTATAATTTTTGGTGATATTTGGAAACAGTTATAAATTTGTGAAGTTGGAACCCTAATAAAGAGAACATATGTTCATTGAAAATGCGAGAACATATGTTCATTGCAAATGCGAGAACATATTTCAAAATGTGAGAACATATGGGTTTTGAGGGAGGTGTGACCTTGCTCTCTATTAGTGTTCATTGACTTTGGCCTAGGGGAGTGTTTTTGAGATTCCAAACTCTCAAATATGCTAGTCTAACTTGTTTTTCATTTTTTCCTCTTAGATTTTTCAAGATTTGAAGTTGTGAAAGTTAGGGTTCACACGGTTTTGGATTTGTGGGATGTTTTGACCAAACAATTTGGATTTAAATTAGTTATATAGACTAGATAAAATGTTTGATTGATTTATGTTATGGTATTGGTCCATGACAAGGTCCATGACAAGAAAGAAAAAGAAAGTAAGGAGAAGATAGAGAAGATTTAAAGGAAAGATTGAGTTAATCAAAAAGAGAAAACAGAGAAGGTAGAAGATAGGAAGTAGTCTAAATAGTATATTGTTATTCAATTGAACATATCACAATATGAATTACAATGAGGAATGATCTTATAAAAATACCCCTCTATTTATATTATTATTTCATAATAATACTGCCATAAAATAACCATTGCCCTCAAGGGTCGAACGCTTGAAACTCATGAAATTGTTTCTATAGATTGAATGATGAAACCCAAATGGCTTCTTCCTTGGAAAACCTCTCCATTACACCAAAACCTCTATGATAATCCTCTTTTTTTCCTTCCAACCCTTATGCTTAAGATCTTGTCAAGATATTGGGTAGTAGGAACGGTGGACCATTCTATAGGAGGGTGATATTACTTAACATTAGGGTTGAGACATAGTTTTAATAAGGAAACATGAAATGTTGCATGAATCCTAGATTTTGGTGCAGATCCAGCTTATATGCTATTGGTCTTATTCTTTCCTGCACTTTATAGGGACCAAAGAACCTTGGAGCTAGCTTTTAGGAGCTCCTTGTTGTAGTTGAGATCTATTTGCTGGGTTGTAGCTTAAGAAAAACCAATTAACCAATATGACCTATTCAAATCAGCCCTCCACTTTATTTGAAGTGTGGAAAATAATTAACCAATTAGTTGAAGCCCTCCAATTAACCAATTAACCACAGTTACAATTGTTGTTCTAGAAATATAAGGTAAAGAAGAGAGAGTTTTCTGCCCATGGCGTAATTCATAGGGTGTTGCCTTAGTTGAAGGGTAGAAACTAGTATTGTGTAACATCCTAATTTTTAGTTTTATTTTTAAACACAATTCAAAATATTATTTATCAATAACTAAAAATATTAAATAATTAAAAATATTATAGTTTAATATTTTTATTAGTTTCAATGAAACTAGAATATCTGAATTATTCTACCATTATCTTTCTTAAAATTTATGATTTGATTGATGTTATTAGTTAAGAATATATTAAGATTTACCTTCAAGTTTAGATATAAAGTTTAAATTTTGAAGATATGATTTAAATTTTAAATTACTATATTTGATAGGATTCTAACAAATTATAAAGATAATAATGATAATAATAAGATAATATGATTATATTAAATAAAATCAAAATGTTAAACATAGATTTATCCCTATCTCATCTCTTTTTATTATCATTAGCTGTCACCAATTATCTTTTTCCTTCATATCACTCTTTCTCTCCTTTTGCGTAATTTCATTTTGCAGTAGAGATACATTTTCTCCTCTCCTCTCCTTTTTTACTAGTCTCTCTTTTCTCATTAATGTTTGTCATTTAACACCATGTTTCGTTCCTTTTAAGCAAATCCCTTCCTGGTCACGCCACCTACTACTCCCTCTTTTGTCAAATCGTTGCACTATTACACCCCATGTCATTCTCTTTTGTCAAGAAGTAATGTGAGTCACATATATACTATATATACATAAGGTGGGTTTCAACGTGCTTCATAAAAGAACCATCATATATATGTATGCTTTTCCAAACATCAGTATCTATATGCCTTCCTGTACATCTCCTTTCTTCAATATATATATGGATCTTTTGCCAACTCACATGAACTATGCTTTTCTTCTCTCTCTCTTCTGTACAATTTTTCTATCTTTAATATATACATAGATATATGATTTCATCAACCATACACATCTTGTCATCCAACCATACCACCCACGTGTATATATATACATAAAATCTAAGCTCACCTTTCCACCTTATCCTTTCACTTTTTTAATAAAATAAATTGAAAATAAACTTACTACATTATAATATGTATGTACGTATATATATAGATGGATATAAATATAGTTTATAAATAGAAAATCTATTTAGAAAATTTAAAAAAAAAAGAATTCAAGGCTTCAACCTAATTTATTATTATATTAAATTAATGTAAATCTAGAAGAAGATTTATATTTTTGGGATAAGCTCTAAAATTCTAGAGTAGCTTTAGAATAATCTTATGGTATTAATAAGTAATATAGTGATAGTTCTTGTGTGGTGATTTTGTAGACTATCATTGAGGTTTTTGAGTAACTTCTAGTGGAGCATCAGATTGTTTGTGATTGATATATTATTATAAACGAGGCCACTTGACTTGTGGTAATTATTCCTTGTTTTAACAAGAGGTAACCATTTTTCACTCATTGTGTGTGCTAATGTGATGTTTGTGAGTGATTTGATATATATAAATCTATTGATATTTATATGATTATATTAGAGAATTTTTATTGATGATTTTATTAAAAATTGTCTTGTAGGACTTGAAGTTAATTTGGAAAGTTGAATTGAGAGCAAAACTTGTTATATCTGTTATTGACATTTGAAGAAAGTTATTATCTTGAGAAAAATTCTATTGTGATATTTATTGATGCTATATTGATTATCAAGATTGAGATTTTTATTAATGCTATTATCTTGAGAATTGATGATGAGAGAGTTATATTTCTACCACATGGTATAGTCTCTATTGAAGCTAGATGGTTGGCTTGTTGTCCCACCTGTTTACTGAGGGGCTGCGACACCCCCACTTGTTTATATAGGGGGAATAAACCCATGATCTAGTCACGTGCTTTGTAGATTTTGGCCACTCTATACTTGACCAGTTAGCTTTTTGGGAGGCCAGTCATATGGTAGTTATCACTAGCTCATGGGTTCGGTCAGCGGGGATAAGACGGTTCGGTTGGATTGATAGGAGGAACTTGAGTGGTTTATCCATTTGATTATAATATGATGGTATGTTATTTTCTATATGTTTTACTTTATAAACTGTCATACTTGATACCTCATGAACACATATTAGTATGCATGATAAGTAGAATTGATGGTTACTGAGACTTTTGTCTCACCCTATTTTTATTAACATTTTTCAGGAGTTAGTTCAATTGCTAGTTCGAACGGGAAGGCGCCGGAGGTATAGTTGTGCTAGTTAAATTGTACAACACCATCCCTTATATTTACGCGTTGAGTAGATATATATTGCCACTATAGGGCCTACTTTTATTCATACTTTTCTTTATACTCTGATAATTTATTATTTTATTATCGTACTGAATAATGTGTGCTAACAAAAGGCCAGAGCCTTTTAGGATTATGCATGTGGCATGATGAACCCCCATAGGCTATTTACTATATTATGAGTGTTATTTGGAAATTTTGCTAGCGTTGTGGACATTGGCATTATTCACTTAAGTACATTACTCGAGAAAATTTGAATTAATAAATTTGATGAAATTAAATGGGGGCTTGAATCCTTTAACCATGTTAATGGGGTTGAATTCTTTCTAACATGGTTTTACGTGCTAAAATTGTAAAGTTTTTATATTTATAATAGTACAATTTCATGATTTTCACTTTTTTCTATCATAGATATCATTTTTAAAATAAGTTAAACTCTTTTAACCATGTTAGTATTGGATAGGTGGTTCTTTATAGTGTTAATTATTGATTAAGAAAAGTCTTTTATAATCATGGTAGGGTTGCTTTTAAATTGCAGTAAACTCTTTTTACCACGGTTAACTCTTTTAAAATAAAGTAAATTTAGTTATAATATTATTTTTATTTATATCGTATACAAAAATAACTTTAAGTAATTAATATTAATTATATTAAAGAAGGAATTTTACATATTGTATCACTGCTCAGCTAAAGGTAACCATTGAAACCACTCCTTGGGATTTTCTTAACACATACACCTTACACTACAAAAAGGAAGGTGTTTTATATCAGTTCATTTTTTGTCTTTGTAGCAGTTTAAATTGTTAAAATAATGTTTTGCAGCTGTTTACATAACTGCTACAAAATCAGTCATTGTAAATAGTGTTGTAGATGTTAAGGAAAACCGTTACTCATGAGGGTCAAAACGATACAACCATTTATAGTGGTTTAAAGGATTTTGTAGCAGTTTAGAAACCACTACTAAGTTCAAGTGAAAAACAAAAAATTTTAGCGTTGTGCCAAAATTTGTAGCGGTTCTGTAACCGATACAAATGTCTAGATTTGAAACAAAATAATTTTGTTTGTCTTAATAGTATGTATATATATACATTTGTAGAAATATAGATAATTTATTAAATTTTATAGGTTAAAGTTTTATTATGAAAGTTGAGTATATTATTTAGTTGTACTATATTATATAATTTGATATATTTTATTTGATAAGATATAATTAAGATAAAAAAATGTACAAGTTAATATTATGTAGCTAGAAAGTTATGGAAGTAGATGAAAAAATGTGTAGAAGAGAGTTAGAAAGTGAATAAAGTGTAGAAAATAGGATATAGAATTAACTGAAAAGATCCACTAATTTCTGTTAAAAGGACCTGAAAACATAAGAGTGCACATGTTAATAAAGAATAAGTATAGAAAACTAAAAAAATAAATTTATAAATCTAAATGATCTTACCATCATGTGAAGAAAGAACTAAATAAAGGAATAAGGAAGAAAAATGTAGGAGTAGGAGAAAGACGAGAGGAAGGAGCAAGAGTAAGAATGGGAGGAGTTAAGGTATTTGTGGACATCTGGTGAACTTTGTAGCGGTTTCATGGACATTTGTAGCCGTTTTAAACCACTACAAATGTGTCCCAGTGAGTTCAGGCATAGGAGACTTGTAGTGGTTTTATGGACATTTGTAGCGCTTTTAAACTACTACAAATGTGTCTTAGTGAGTTCGCTCATAGGAGAAAATTTTGGATTTCATATTTAGAACTTTGTAGCGGTTTTATTAAAATTTTTAGCAGTTTAGAACCCTTGCAAAATTCCCTCACTCTTCCAGATGGTGATACCCGTTTGATACCCCTGTAGCGATTTGAATTGTTACAAATGTCACCACAAGATGTGATACCCATTTGAGCTAGATGGTTCCAACTTTGCACTATATTTGTAGTAGTTATAACCACTTAAAATGTCTCCACAAAATATGATGTCATGTTCATGCCACAAGGCGACAACTTGGCTCTTTATTTGTAGCAGTTGTTACTATTACAAATATTGATGATATCACTATTTATGGTTATAATGCTACAAAATTTATAGTGATTTAAAGCTAAATCGCTACAAAGTCAAGCATTTGTAGCAGTTCATTGTAACAACTATAAAGTAACTGCTGCAGCTCTCAATTTTTTTTGTAGTGTTAGATATGATTCTAAACACTAATTAAAGACCTGTTTGCTAATCCCTTTAAGGATGGTAAACTGAGGAAAGTTTATGCTCAATCTTGAGAACCTTTAAAAACTCCTTCCAAAAGTTGCTTATGAAAACTGGATCTTGATCACTAATAATCTTTGTTGGTGCCCCATGTATTTTGTACCCCTAGTCTAGGAAACATTGAGCTAGAGTTATTGCTGAAAAAGGATGTGAGTAGGCCAAGAAATAAACATATTTATTCATCCTATCCACAAAAATCTAAATAATTTCTTTTCCACCATATTTAGGTAGTCCCTCTATGAAATCCATAAATACACTTTCACATACTTTGCTTGGAATGAGTAATGGTTATAACAATTCAAGTGCTACCAGTGTTTTGTATTTACATTGAGCATATGTGTCACACCTTCTTACAAAATCCTCCACATCTTTATACAGCCTTTACCACCAAGACAACCCTTCTACTTTCTAATATGTTGCCTAAATACCTTAATGACCCCCTTGAGGGCTAGCATGCAGGCGTTCAAGGAGCCTTGGCCTTATAGAACATAACTTCCTACCACCAACTTATTATTATTCTTTAAGTGGTTTCCAACTGACGATAATTTACCTCGAATACCACCTTTATTTATTATTTTAAAAATAATAGCCACTAAATCAACATCTTTTTCCCAAGTTTCGTTGATCAGATTCAACAGCTCTGGGGAAGTAGTGTCAAGTGACATTGTAGCAGTTGGAACCCATGCAACATTAATAATGCCAGAGCTACAGTATTGTGATTGCCCTTTTTATAATGAATTTCATGATCATAGCCTATGAGTTTTGATATCCAATACATTTGGAAAGGAGTCTTTAACTTATACTCTAGCAAATACTTAAGACTTTGATGATCCATACAAATGATAAAATTAGTTCTTTCTAAATAATGATGTCAGTGCTCCATAGCTTGAACCACTAACATCAATTCCTTCTCGTAAATAGAAAGGCCCATATGCCTTGGTACTAAAGCTTTGTTGGAAAAGGCAATGGGTTAGCTGAGCTGCATGAGCACAACACCAATTCTAACCCCACATGCATTTGTTTCAACCACAAACTCCTTAGAGAAGTTAGGCAAGGCAAGGACAGGTGCTGAAATTAGTGCTTCCTTTATTTGTCTGAAGGCTACAACTGCTTGTTCTGACCATTGGAATGCAATTTTCTTCAGCAAAATGGTAATGTACCATTGTTGTGGTATTGGGGCATGATAAGAGAGAGAAAGAAAGTAAGGAGAAGAAAAAGGAGGTTCAAAGGAAAAGTTGAGTGAATTAGAGAGAGAAAACAATAAGGTAAAGATAGGAAGTAGTCAGAATATTGCACTATTATTCAATCAAACATATAACAATCCAAATTACAATAAAGAGTGCTCTTATTTATATCCTCTACTTATCTTGCTAACAAATTTATCAACTAACTAACTCTAGCCATAGTTTTAACGGCTGTATTATTTAACAACATAACTAACCCCTCCATTTATATTATTATTTCATAACTATTTTATTTTGTTTGTTGTATTCTCTCCTTTCTCTAAATAGACAATGTTGTTGTAGTGAAGAAGAAGGAAACTAGTTGGGGTAGAAAATTGGTGTGGCATTGGAGTTGTTAAAGTGAAAATTTCTAATTTCAGTATAGATTAGGGCCCCTATGTTAAGCTTCTCACCATTTATAATCCTGGCTAGCAGTAGATAATCTTCTTGAATAAGGTAGGTGAAGCTCCATGACTTGTTTACCATGCTTATGGAGTATATATAATAGATTATCTTATGATAACGACATATATCTTTAGGGTTAAACTTCAAGTCCCTCGTGAAGTTGTTAGTAAGCATGAGTATTTGATAGATATTCTCCAAGGACAAGGCATGTCCTTTCTCATGATATATGGTCTTAAGCAGAAAATTAATCACATCACCATAAAGCTTGATCTCTCTTCCCCTTAGCTCAGTTGTTAGATAACTCTTCACCAACTCGCTATCCTCATTGGCTTAATCATACACCCTCATATTGTAGTATAATCTTTTACATACTTCTGGGCTATAGGATAGGTTAATTCCTAACCAATTTTCAAAGTACTTCAATAGAATGGAAAGATCTAATGAGGTTTTGTCATTGTACTTAAGGTAGTTTAGATCTACATAAACTACAGAGAAAAACTCTTTCTTAGCAAATTCAGCATTAAACTTGCCTTTATCAACCCTTTTATCCAAATCCCAAGAAAGTAAGGCAGTAGAGGTAGAGGTAGGAATAGAAGTAGAAACAAAGATAGGAGGAATATATATACCTTGAGAGGAGTCATCTCTTCCTCTTCTTGCTGTTTGCTTTCTTATATGACCATAAGTAGGAGGGGAAGATGAAGTGGATTGTGGAAAGAGACTAATGTTGATGACAGTGTTGACTGTTTGATTGAGATTGTCATCTGAATGTGTGATTTCATACTCAGGCTACTTAGACACCGTAGGCAGGATATTTCAACACTCTACCTTGTCTCGGTACTTTGTTGTGTTGCAGTTTTTGGAGTGGTAGTCTCTTGTGTAGGAATCATATCCTTCTTGACTTTAAGCATGTATTTCTCCTTAGAGGGAGTTGTTGGTTGCTTCCCTTTGTTGCTATCGCTTTCAACATTCATGTTCTTAGTTCTCACCATTTTTCCATGAGCAGTTGACGAGGAGAACAGAGCAATGATGGTGCAAGAGGAGAAATTTATAGTGAAAGATAGATTTGACACGTTGGGGAGGAAGATTCAGGAGGTTTAAACATGTAAATTGAATATTGAAAGATAGTTATAGAGTTTCAGTTACAGATAAAGTGAGAATTTTTTGAAGAAGGTTTGATGAACTAATATAGTAACGGTCAAATTTTGCTTTTATAACTGATGATTTATCAATAAGCACTTCGATAAAACCTCTATTTGAAGTGTTTATAGATAAATATCTATAAAATAATTAAAACAACTTTACCAAATTAGTGCATTTATCGAAAGACTTTTCGATAAGTGCCCTTATCAAAAAGTTGTTTGATAAATATCAGTACTTGACATGTCAAATAACTTTACTAATTTAGTTTATTTATCGAATGGCTTTCAAATAAATGCCTTACCGAAGACTTTTTCTTATATAGAAGTCTATTTATCAAAGAAGAACAATAACTTCTCTTTTACCTCCTAGAGTGTTTAAGGATAAATGGTTTGATAAATCTTACTATTCAGCTCAATGAAGAGGTTACTTCATTTTTCAAAGATTTTATCGTCCATGACTTCTTTGATAAATTGCTAACTTCTTTCATAAGCTCATTTTTGTATTTATCAAAATATTCTCCGAACAACCCACTTATTGAAGTATTTATCTATCAATTATCTGTAACTTTCTTACAAAACAAAATTTTAAACACTCTTATGCTTAAGTTAGTTAATCATCAAAATATAAAATATGAATTCAAAAATAAAGAGATTTAAGTTTTTAGAATCTGTTTACAGCTCATTGGGATTTGTCATTCCCAATTCTCTTATGATGTAATTACAAATATATTCTCTATATCTACCTATATCTTATATAATCAATTATTTAAGATGATAATTGATTATTTATTTACCTTTAAACCTATATAATTTCTTTAACCCTTTATAATAAAATTTTCGATAATTAATAATTTAATTTTCTCTTATTTTTTAATTTCATATATTTCTAAATTTTAAACAATACGTTTAATCTATAAACCTTCAGATATTGATAAATAGCATCTTAATTGTATTTAAATATAAAAATAAAAATTAAGATATTACAGGATATATATAGGAGGTTCTTTATTTTTTTCCTTATTATACTTAAGAAGGTAAATTTGATTTCTTGTGCAATGATTATAGGATTAATCATTTGAATACATGTATCTCCATATATATACACAGACAAAATAGTTTTGCCAAATCATAAATATATTTAAATAATTGCTTTTGTTGGATCGATGGATGAACATGCATCTTATTTCTGTAATCCGCTATAACATAAATTCTAACTGAAAAAGTCACTCACCCATTGAGTGTCCATCATCTAGCTACTTAGCCACTTAGTTCATTGTATCATCCTTTACCATCTCATTTTGAATGGAAGATCTACATGAAGACAATGAAAATGGTACATCTTAACGATGTTTGGTCATAATTTATTTGCAAGCGCTCAAATGACATGGAACCCAAACTCTTCATCTTAGCTTTCCTTTGAATGATATATACTACTTTCTTAATATATGATATATTTAACTAATTTGATTAGATTGGAGAAGTTAGTTAATATAATATATTTTTACTAAAATACCCTAATCATCTTTCTTAACCCCTCCTTCTCTCTCTTACTTGATTATTATTGAGGGAGTATCAATAAGAGTAATGTGAAAAAAAATTGATAAACATAGGAAATAGTTCTTATATTTATGATTAAAATTAACTCTTCAATTAAATTATATATTAAGGACTAGAGGAGTATTATTGGATTGTGAATGAATTCAATGTTCCGCATCCTCCAAAAAACTCTCTAAAGATAACTTGCTATAAGAAAAGGGTAGTCAATCCCAGTTTAAATCATGCTCCACTTGGCATCATTATCCAAGAAATTTAGTTTCATGCACCTTAAATACTTCATCTCAGTTTGCATTATTTTATCTAATACCAACCTTCCAATAGGTTTCCCCTCTCTCCCTTGAATTTACTTAGAAATGCTTTTGTTGTAATATCTTTCTTTCTGATATTATGTTTATAGTGATCTTTTTATTAAAAAGAAAGAAAGAAAAGACAAGAGGTCTCGTTCTTTATATTACATATTGAGAGGTCTACTTTTAGTCCTTAATATTTATGTCTTTACTACTAATTAAGAATATTCTTATTGACTCTCTAAATGAAAAATACTAATATACTTTGTTAAGAGTTCTTTTATTGTGGATGTTAATTTTATTTTTAGAACCAAAGTAAATCTACTAACTAACTCCTATATTTATGACCAAACTAAATAAGTCTGTCTTAACATGTTGTAATAATGTGATTAATGATAATATAGTTAAAATTTTGTTTTCACCAGAAAAATGAACTTTTTGTGAAATTCTTTCTTAAGAATATCTAGAAAATTTTTAAAACTTTTATAATTTCAGAATATTTTCTAAATACAATGACAAGATTACGAATCATATTCCTAATAATCTATCTATATCTAGTTTTTTCACCTACCGAATAAAAGTGATATAAAGATTTATTTTACTTCTACTGGATATGGAAGCTTCTTTAATTTTTTTTATAATATATAGGAGGTAAATTTGACTTCTTGTGCAATAATTATAGGATGAATCATTTAGATACATGTATCTCCATACACACACACACACACACACACACACACAAAATAGTTTTGTCAAATCATAAATACATATGAATGATTGCTTTTATTGGATGGATGAATGAACATGCTCTTATTTCTTTAATCAACTATAACATAAATGAGTCATTTTTAAAATTTTGAATATACATACATATATATATTATATCATTAATACAAGTACATAAATTTGTTTGATAAATTTATAGAGCTTTTATTATTGAAAATTAACTGAAACACTAATCTCATAAAAGATATAGAAAATAAATTAAATTTTTAAATATTAAGCAAACTAATATAATATATACCTAATTGGGGACTATTTTATTATTCATGAAAAGAAGGTACTACATCATATAATAAAAATATTCGTTCAAATTTAATTGAACATCTCAAAAGATAACATGATATAGAAAATAGAGTAAATACTTTTTAATTTTTTTCCAAAGAACTAAGATAATATTGTACAGGATAAAATTGATTGCTAAGTGCCAACTGGATAAATTCAAAACTAATTTGATCAATCAATAAAAAATAAATAAATAATATATTTATTAATTAATATTAATATAAACATTAAAATAAATAATGTAGTTCTCTTAAAACGAAGACACGATTATGATAAATATAAATTGAGATTCGGCATACCAAAAACGACGATATATAAACACATCCCTTCAAAATATATGTATTTCATCTGTAATCTGTTGAATCGACGTATTCATATGGCGATAAAACATATCTCTTCACATCTTTATAATCCAACGAATCAACGACACTCTGATTTCTAACTTTTCTATCTCTTTCACAAAAAGGTTGCTTCATCATCATCATCATCTTTCAGAGAATGACGTCGTGTAATTTGCAGAAGAACATGAGCGACGTTGACTACTACAAGATACTTCAAGTGTCACGTAAAGCGAACGACGATGAGTTGAAGAAGGCGTACAAAAAACTGGCCATGAAATATCACCCAGATAAGAATAATCAAAGCCCCGTAAAGATGAAAGAAGCAGAGGCAAAATTCAAAGAGATATCTGAGGCTTACGAGGTTCTCGTTAACCCTACGAAGCGAAAGAGTTATGATGATGGCCTAACAAGTCCTCTGAATAATAATAATAATATGACCAGTTCTGATACTACTACTAGTAGGAAGCGAAAAACCTGTGATTTTGGTGGTTCTCAGTATCCTCTTAACTTCGAAAGGGTTGTTCTGAAGAATCCTGATGAACATATTGCAGTTCATAAGGCCAAAGACATGAAATCCGTAGCATCAGAACACAAACTGGTTTTAAGTCTTGAGGATCTTTACAAAGGATGCGAAAGAAGATTGAGAATCTCAAGGAGTGCTATTAATTCTCTCGGGTATGTTTATAACTATTTATCCTCTACAAATGTTTCTGGTTTTAAATATAGTTTCAAGTTATGTTTTCTTCTATAACATATGGTTTCGATTTTAAACTTTCTGCTTTAATTTGGTGGTCACTTATATATATATATATATATAGATCATTTGATATATTTATATAGAATTAATATAATCTTTAGTCTTCAAGTTTATTTTATTTTAATTTTGGTCCCTCAAATTTTAAATTATAAGTTTTGATATATTAAATTTTATCTTATCTAAAATATTGAGCCCTATAATTTAATAAAAATATAGATCATTTTATCTCTCAAATGACTAAAACTAGGGTTTAAAATTTTAAGAACTAAAACGAAGATTCTTACAAAATTAAGGAATCAAAGATTATATTAACTCTAATATAGAAAGAAATTTTACCGTCTTATTATCTTGATTACAATTGTGAAAGATGGAGTGAGCATTTAATAATTAGGCAAAAGTAGTGTACTGGTTCTGTAACTTTATACAAAGTTCAACCCTCTAGTCTTATCACACGAGTCTCAAATGATTTTTTTTGTGCCAATCATTCTTATAAGTTTAAAGAGATTAAACTTAATATGTTATCATTTTGATAATTTTTTATTGACATTTAAAATTTTAATATTGATATATATTTTTTTTGTTAATGAAACTAACGGTTTTAGAGTTAAAAGATTGAAAAAATGATGCACAAAATTAACAAATCAAAATGAAATAAAAAATTGTGTGTGTAAGTTTTTAAATCCTTGTTTCTGCAGAAACATGACGATTATTGATGAACTATTGGAGATAAACGTGAAGCCTGGTTGGAAGAAAGACACAAAGATAAGATTTCCAGGAAAAGGAAACCAAGTACCAGGAAGTTGTTGTCCTGCTGATATGGTATTTGTGGTGGAAGAGAAGCCTCATAAGATTTTCAAAAGGGAAGGAAATGACTTGGTGACCACTCAAAAGATATCACTTTTAGAGGCTCTAACAGGAAAAACAATCAATGTTACAACGTTGGATGGAAGAGAAATCGAAGCTTCTGTCACAGATATTGTGAAACCAGACACTGAGATTGGGATCCAAGACGAAGGCATGCCCTCGTCAAGTGAACCAGGGAAAAAAGGAAACCTCAGAATTAAGTTTGATATCATCTTTCCATCATCACAGCTTACTGAATCACAAAAGTCTGAACTTAAAAAGCTTTTTAGTGAAGTCCATGATTAAGTCATCACCAACTACAATAACAAACTTTATTTTATTAGATGGGATCTGTAACGTGAATCCTACTAATTGGCAATCCATGATTAATTCATTTCTCTTTAAAATGTACACCGAAAAAGCTGAAAAAGTTCAATTAATAATTGCATGTACGGTGATTATATTGTCCTACCATTAGTAATGCTTATGTACTTTGTATGAATATTGATGATATTGATATATAAAAGGAGAGATTCCTACTTCCTAATAATCCTATACATCCAATTATTAAGAAAGTAGTGAGGATATATAGTTCATAAAATATAATGAAACATATACTTGGGAAGTTCTTTATATTTTTTAGTCAATATACAGGGGAATCCATCTTTTTGTTTCTTTGATACCCTCAATCTATCTTTATATATATATACACACACACCTAAACTTGTAAAGGCAACTATATAAAACTGAGTTGCCAACTTTTATTCAGCCAAAAAAAAATACAGAATATGGAATTTTATCTATTTCTTAGTGAATGAATTATCAAATCAATAATAAATATTGTATGATATCACTAAATATCTTCTTCCAAATTAAAAATCTTCATTAACTAAATGATTGCATTGATCTAAAAAAATGTAATGCATGATTAAATTTTCAATTAAGGTCCAATTTTGCTTGTGGAAGTTTTCACTTAAGAACAATAACAATATCATAGTTTAGAAAATGCTAAGTTTGACGGTTAAATATTATTGTTTGACCATAGGAATCCACGTAGCACTCCCCCATTGGATGTGAGTGTCTTTCATCTCTTCTTCCTTCCCTCTCAACGCCATTTTAGCTCCGAGCAGGAGAGCTCCTCCTTGTCCAGATCCGAACCAAGTAGTAGCAGCGGAAATGGAGATGAGAGGGAAGGAAAAGCCATGAAAGATGAAAGACATTCACAGCAAATGGAGGAGTGCCACGTGGATTTCTATGGTCAAACAATAATATTTAATAGTCTAACTTAACATTTTCTAAGCACATGGCCTCATTGCTACGATTTTGAAACCTTGAGGGTAATATTGTTAAAAAAAATTAAATACCTAGTACTCTCAAGTAAAAATTTCCACAGTAAAATTAGACATTAACCGTTACTTTTGAATAATGTAAATTCTTAACTTAATATAGTTGCATCATTTTTTTTGGCATAAATCTATTTTATGAGATAATTTCTATGATTTTTAATTTCTCCCTTTGTATTTTTATTTAGGTAAGCCAGGGTATCCACCCATCTTTGTATTTTTCGTTTATCCTAACTATTATTGTGTCCTTGGTGATCGAGCAAGGCAACTTACACAAATGTTCGTTTCCTTGAAAACATGATTCGATTTCGCATGAAAACAGCACCAAAAAAAAAAAAAACCCACCACCAAGATAAACAAATAGAAAGTCAATAGCATTGCCACCACTAGAATGGACGATTTCAGATCAAACATAGAAACTTTGGTGAACACGTTGAAAACAAGGGATGAGGGTTCATTGAACAACTCCATCGATCTCATCCCTTTTAGAATCATAACTAGTATTCTAAGAGTAGTTTCACAAGAAGCACACGACCACTGTCGCGAGGTGAAGAGCACCAACACCAACCCAAATATAGACTCGATAACTTGAAACTAGAATGAGAATGTTAAGGAAAAACCTTGAAACTCGCCATCTCTAAACCCTCCTTCAACCGTCTACAGTAATGGAGCCTTCAACCTCGCTGTCTCTAAACCTATGTTGTCGCACAGATCCATCCCCACCACAACTCACACACATAAAAAGAAAGCCTAACTCCGCTCAAAACACACACCCACGTCAGGCACACCCTCCCCAGCAAGTGATGGGGAGCGTAGTGCCAAAATCCTAGAACACAAAGACGCGCGCGAAAGGCTCCCACAGAATGGAAGGAAAAGAAGAAACCTCTCACCAACAGAGAGAGAACGGGAACCTCCTGAGAGATCTGAACAGTTTGAAGTTATCAATAATATGTATATATGTCACTCAAAAGATAACAAGTATATATGAAGACTTAGATGTTGAAAAGTAGTTGATTAATCTGATAAATAAGTTCCAAATAAACTAACTTTTATAGGAATAATATCAGTTACTATATGAATATAAAATGTGTGTAACTTTACTATCTTAGGATATAGGATGAATTAAGAAGGACTCAAGTACTTTAAAGACGAAATAAAAGGCAGATAATGAAGATGAAAGACATAGGGGACTACATTGAAAGAAATTTTTGTACCATGTTCCTTTACATATATGCGTTTTCAACTTTCATTTTCCTCATTCATCTTTTTTTCTTCATTTACTTTTCATAATCTTCCTTTTTCTTTTTCTTTATCCCCCTCTTCCACCCCCACCCCTCTCTTTAAGATTATGAATTCTTATTTTGAATGGCACTGAAGGGCCATCTTGTAGAAGGGATAGAAGTACTAGATGCCACTTGGACACTTCATTTTCTTCTTTACCATATACCAAGGTAAATTAAATTGATGGAGACAATAATTTAAAGGTACGTGGTCCAACAATGACTAAACTGAGGCCAACTAAATCATAATTAAAATAATATAATTTAATTAAAATATACAAAGAATTCATATAAACTCTTTAATTAATAGATTAATATATAAAATAAAAGTATATTATTCTATAAGTAAATAGAACATTCATATATAAATCACATATAATATAACAAAAAAGTTATTGACGTAAAATTTTGTCTGGACTGCTATTTTTTATTCAAAATATCGTCATTTTATATCAACAAGGAGAGGAAAAAATATAATATCAAACCATATTAACTCATCCAAAACTTTTGATCGGATCCAACTGGATCAGGCAAAGGAGCTATGGTTTACCAGTCTAACTAAAGTTGAAGTTTTAATACCATGCCAGAGACCTTTAGACTTTTGGTAATTCATTCTTCTATTCACAAACTGTTGGGATTGTTTGTAGAGATTCATGTGGAAAAGTGCCATGAAGACATGGAGAACAAGTGAATGCTTGCTCAGGTGGTCAATAGAAGTTCTGGGCATCCAGATTAGAAGGTTGTATAAAATTATTATGATTAACTTTGCATGATCATGGTGTTGGTATTTTTTGCGATGCTTAATTACCAAAATTCCCTTCATAATCCCATACTTCACTTTATATATCTTATAACAACCAAAACCAAAAGTCCAAAAAATACGTTTATTAGACTACTATTGCTTCGGTGGGAAAGCTCTTACTTATTACGGTCAACACTGTCAAAAGCTGCTCCGTCCTTCTTTTCCGCTGCCAAAAAGCTTGTAAAAGCATTATTATTATTTTTTTTCTCCGGTAAGTAGAAGTTATAACCCAAAAACAGATTAAAAGTACAAAAATAAATTTGAACTCAGAAATTATGATTAGATTCAAATAAGTTTTTTTCACGGAAGCCAAGTTAGTTTTAAAGTAACAATTTTAAGCTTTTGAAGCTATAAAAGCTAAATGGGTATTTAAGTTTACTTCTTTTTTACAAAAACGTATTTAAATATAAATAAATTTTATTAAATTTTTACTCTTACTTCAATTTGAAAAAAATAATTGAAATAAAAATTACTTTTGAAAAAGATTAATCAAAACAAGGAGTGATAAATTTCAATAAGAATCATTTTTCCTACTAGAGAAATTCCTACAAGTTTTTTAAATAATTTTGATTCGAAATGCATAGATACCCATTTTTCTTTTGATAAAAAAAGGAAGAATAATGTAGAGGTCTTACAGAAAATAATTAATTTTCTTAAAATCCAATGACAACTAAACAGCTTATAATAACAAGTCACATGATAAAGAATGATAATATATTCATGTTACCTACTTGTTATTGAGACTTTTTAGGGATTAAATCTCTTCTATGGGACCTCTGAATAATTTTCCCTGAAAAGTCACTTTAAAACAGCTCAATTTCTTTTTTTTTAACAACTCAATTTCTATATAATAATAGTTTAACTCAAAATAACAGTCTATATTCTTTTTTTGGGGGAATCTCACTCCTACCGCAGAAGAAAATTTATTTCTATTAGGTTCCATAAAAGTATTAAATTATTAACGAGTCCCATGGGATTTGTTCGCCCAGTAAGTACATGGTCATGTTAAATAATAAAGTGATAAGTAAAGATCATTCCTAGGGAGAATTGGTTTCAAAACCCGATCAAACGAAAGGCTTTGTGAATTCAATTAAGTTGAGCTAAAATTAATTTTGGATGAATAAGTGAACTTTAGAAAACTATTTTAAGAATATAAAGTAAATGAAAGCAAATGATTCTTTGACTTTTAGGATAAAATAGAACCTAGGATTATTTATCCCCTTGTATTCGATTCCCCAATTATACTTGCTTCTTAATGATGATTATGCTAGTCAAGGGTGCTAATTTACCTATAAGAGCTCTCTAAGTCTTACAATTAAAAAAAACTCAATTTTCATTGCAAACCCTATGACTATTTAAGGCTAATGAGTATATTTCTATCTCATTAATAAAACTATCATTTGTCTCACAAATTTCAAGCTTTCACACAATTTAACTCAAGTTTTATACTCAACTTAGCTCCTCAAACATCAATCAAGTGAGCTCAACAATCTCATTGGTGTCCAATCAACAAGAAACATTAAGAATAGAGTAAAATCAACATAATCATATCATTAATCACAAATATAAAGGGTAAATGAGTGTTTAATCCATACAAGATCACAAAATAATCCTAGAGCAAGAAGTTTAGCCACTCATGTTCAGAAACATCATGATAAAATACAAATATATCAGCACAATCATTGAACAATAGTAGAGAAAGCAAGATGGAGAGGAAAAATCAAGGAGAGAAGCCCAAAACTCTTCAAAATTCCAAACCCAACCTCTAAGCTCTTAAAAATGCCAAACCCTAGCAGATAAATGCTCCAAACTGACCAAGAAGTCGCTGAATGACGTCCCCCTTCGAATATGGAAGATATATGAAGCCCTAGAATCAGCTCCTCCTCAAAAAGCATAGCTTCAATAAACTTCCGTTGGCTGCGACCAAGATCTCTCTGTTTAGTTTTGGCTGAGGCCAAAGGATCTGTTGGCTAAGGCTAAGTGCTTTCTGCCTTGTGTTTGGTTGAGGCCAAAATGTCCGTTGGTTGAAGCCAAAATATTTCCTTTTCTTATCTTATCTCCTTATGAAGCCAAAATCTTTCATTTTCTTATCTTATCTCCTTATTTCACATATAGCTGAAATGACACATCTTAACAAAACAAGAAAATTTATAAAAGCCAAAGGTGATAAAATAGGGCAAAATATTCGCAATTAAATCAAACATTCTATCACTTTAACCCAAGTAACAACTGTGCACATTTTCCTATCATATGTATCCCCAAATATGTATAAATTCACCAAAAATGATAAGAAACTATAGGAAATGTAACAAAAATATATTATACAATCATATTTAACGTGTAATAATGTGTGTTTAGTTATAATTTCATATAATTTAGACCTAATATTTTGAAAGAAATAGAATTATCTTTCATTATTTTTTGACTTATTATTATAGCACTTAAAATTATCATTTGTGTCATATCACTTGTTAGCACACACTTCTAAAAATCTTATGTAAATGAGGGCAATATTGTTATTTCACTCATAATCTCTCCCACTGAGATCCCATGAGACTTGTCAATGATTTGATTATTTTGTAGAACCTTATAAAAATAAATTCTCTTTTGTAGTATCAGAGTGGAATTCCTCTTTATTTTTTGATCCATAACAAAGTTTTTATAATTTAAAGTTGTTTAGTCTCTATAATTTCTCAATTAAATAATAAATTATAAAAATTAAGTTGTAATATAATAAATTAAAATTTAAGAACTAAATTTATAATTAAAAAATTAATAACTAAAAGTTATATTTTCCTTGTGTATTCTCTACTGAATTTCCTTTTTCTTTGTCCAAAGGGCATCGGTGTGTTAGTTGTAGAGAGAGGGAGAGAAAGAGGGATGATGATGCGGCCATGTTCGTATATAATAGAAAAACGGCGTATATAAAATTTCTTCAAATGATATTTTTTGTTTTTGTTCTTGAAATGTTCTTTAATAGGAATAAAATAAAATAAAATAAATCAAACTTATCAATATTGATCTAATTGGTAAGAAGTTGACTTATAACTCATAAAGTTATGAGTTTAAATATTAATATTCAATATGAAGACATTGTTAATAAGTGATACCTTTAAAAATGCTCTTTAAACTTAAGCATAGAGATATGCCCAACTCTGGTGAACCCTCAGATTCAACTCACCTAATAGTGACGTTCATAGTAACATGTTAATAAATGTATTTAAAATTATGAAAAAAGGCATAAACAGAAACAATGGATATTTAAGTATAAATAAATGTATTTGAAACAATGTATTCCAAATAATTTCCTTTTTTGAATGATGAATTTAAGTACAAATGCATATTATTACATCTTAATAAATAATCATACATTTATTTATGCATTGAAGAGGTTTACATTGAAACTTTGAATTACTTTGAAAAGCTAGGAAGTTTAAATACAATTGATCTAAGGCTAAAATATATGTAAACCCTCTTAACTATAAGTCAACTGCATATAACCCCTTCATTTTTAGAAATTTAAATTGCGCGCCTTCATCTTTAAAATTTTGACCATAAACATTCTACTGTTAAAATGATAGTTAGATTTAATGGAACTTATGCCACACCGGTTTGATCAAGATTATTTGGCATAGGAGATGGAATTTTGGGTATTTCATTAATTTATTTAAACTCAATTTAACTTATGTCACAATCTCTTATTTGACTATTGTTGAAAGAATATCAATAGAGGTAATTTAAAAAAAATTAATAAATATAAGAAAATATCTTATTTAGAATTAAGATCAAATTGTCAATTAAATTTTATATTAAAGTTTTGAGGAGTAATATAAACAAATTTCAAGAGAAAATATAATGGGGAGGCATAGCCTTAAAATTTAGAAAGAAGATGACTTTATAGAGAGTTAAAGTACACATCACAGAAAAGAGAGGTGATTTGGAGATGTCAAAGGGGGCAGTGCGAACACGGCATATATATGTAAAAAATAGAGAATTAGGTATAGCACTTATGTCAAAATTTCCCTTGCAATAAATGGTGGGATTTAAGTTAGGCGAAACTAATATAATAATTAATACTCCATCTCATTTGTCAAGAGTAATTTTGATTAAGATGATATGGCGTAATTTCCGTTAATTTAATTGTTATAAGAGTGTAGAATCTAAACTTTTAAATATTATCAAAATCTTAAAGATAAGAGTGTGCAATTTAAACTTCTAAATATAAAAGAGGCTCTGTAACTGAACTAAAATTGAAGGGGTTACATGTATTTTGGCCTTGATAAAAAGTTAAGTTTAGAGGATTTTATATAATTTAACTTTGTATAATAAAGATGAAAATTAAACGTGTATAAAAAACGGTTGAAAATTAAATATATATATATATATATATATATATATTTAATTTTCAACCTACCTCCTTAATTAGTAAACGCCTAAATTTCGTGCGAGATTTTAGTCACAACTCGAAATATCAATTAACATGGCATAATATTTATATTATTATTTCATATCACATATATATTTTAGTCATATTTTCCACTGGGATTACGAAATGCTTTTGGGGCTACTCCATTGCTCTCCATTTATTTGAAACAACTTAGTTTTAATGTTCGATGTTATATATTAAATAAATAAAATAAAAATAAATAATACCCAAATAAAAAAAAACAAAAAATACTCAAGCCCATCATGCTCCTCCAACTTTCCATGGTGGTTACATGTGTATTTTTAATATTAAGCATCAAAAACTATGTAGCCAATGAGAATTGACACATATAATAAGAAACTTGTTCGTATTTCATAAGAACAAGAGTTTGATTCCTACTATTATTGTGAGGGCTCATTTGATAGACGATTTCATAATTCTCCTATAAGCATTCTCTGAGCCTTAGAGCTGTGCCCTGATCTTGGTCAGAGACTGACGCCAAACCCACATAAACTTTTTTGTAACAAAAGAAATCAAAACTATCTAATTTCAAATAAATGAAGGGAAATTGAGGTCTATCAAACCTCTTGAAAAATAATATATGTTATTTTTAAAATGAAGTATTGTCTCTTGATAGTGATACTCTATTAATGAGGAGGCATATGGACCTCAAAAAAATGAAGTAGATGACATGTAGACTAATCAATTTAGTATATTTGGTCAAATTAACAATCAAATTAAACTTATATAACTGTTGGGTAATATTGAACAAAAAAAAATTCTATATACCCAGTGCTAGTCAAATTAAACTTAGATAACAGTTTGGGTAATATTGAACAAAAAGAATTATAAATACCCTAGCGCTTTTGATTGAAAACTAAAGGACAAATTTGCAACTTAACAAAAAATAAAAAAGGATGTAGATATTATATCAGCATATTAGTCAATTGATGATCAAACTTAACTTTAAATAACGGTCATGGAGAAAATACCTTTCATAAAACTTTCAAGGTATATTAGCTTCTCGTAGAGTACTTTCGATGCAAAAATACCCTTTAACCCTATAATAAATCTTATCTCAGTCAATCAACATTAAATCTTATGGAAAGTTTAATATTTGATCAAATCTTTAAATTTTGCTAATTATATATTTATTATAATATTTAAAGTTTCAAATTACATTGATATGATCTATTTGATTCTCATTTAATGTTGATTGATTTAAGTTAATTTAAAAATCGAAAATTTTGAAATCGATTAGTTTAAATTTATTATTATTTAATTTTTCTATAACTAACACACACGCACGCACACACATATATATTGGATTGGTACGATTGACTCCCTCAAAGACGCAAGTTTTGAAACTCTCTTTCATTCGCTCTACAAGATTTAGACTCTGAAATTTCTTTCCCTTCGCCATGGACGACGAGGTGCGCGAGATTTTCAACAAGTTCGACAAGAACGGCGACGGCAAGATCTCCGCCGGCGAACTCAAGGAGATGCTTCAGTCTCTGGGCACCAAAACGACATCAGAGGAAGTCGACCATATGATGAGCGTGATGGACAAGAACGGCGACTGCTTCATTGACCTGAAGGAATTCACCGAGTTCCATTTTGCCGGAGCTAAAGACAGCGCCGATGCAAGCAAGGACCTCCGGGACGCTTTCGATCTGTATGACTTGGACAAGAACGGAGTGATATCGGCTGTGGAGTTGCACTCGCTGATGAGGAAGTTGGGGGAGGACTGTTCCCTGAATGACTGCCGGAAGATGATCAGCGCCGTGGACGACGACGGCGATGGGAACGTAAATTTTGAGGAGTTCAAGAAGATGATGACTCGGTCTTAGAGTCACATAGAATGAAATTCAAACGTATTAGGTATAGAGCCATGGAGGTCGTTGGGGTTTAGGGGTCCGTGCAAATTCTGATCAATCTATTGATGTAAAATTTACCATCCTTTGACTTTTTTGTTCTCTCAAAAAGCGTTTACTTTGGAAGGTTAATTGTTTTCTTTTTAAAAACTAAATTATACATTTTATCCTTTAAGTATATTTTTACACCTTTTAAATAGTTAATTTATTTAATAAAAATATTAACTCATTAAATTTAAACGAAGATTGTATAATTAAACATTAATTAAATATGTTTTTATTTTAATATTTTTAATTATTATATTTTATATTAAAGAGTTAAAATTTAGATATGTTTTATCAATATTTAATTATTAAATTTAAATTTATTAAATCTGCATTTGTCTATTAATAAACTTAATGGTCTTAAGTTTAAAGAACTGTAAATATACTTTTTAAATTTAAAAAATTAAAATAAAACTTGATGTAAATATAAATAGCTGAATGTATACTCTAGTTGTTAAAAAATTAATACACAATTTGCTATTATTTTATTTTATTTTTAATTCTTAATTAAGTCTTGTAATTTTTATTTTTTATTGTGCATTCATTGTTTTGTCAAATGGTAAATATTAGTCTCTTATACTCATAATTTCTTAATTTGTAAGAAAAATGATATTAATCTTTGCCAAAAAGGATATTAATCACTATATACTTGAATTAATTTTGTCTTATGAATTTAAACAAAACATATTTTATATTTTGTATTAACTTACAAATTGCATAACCTTTATTCACATAAAGACCTAATTAAAAATTAATTTTTCCTTTTCTTGTCAACATTCATCAGTTTGTCGTAACGTTGAGATGCAATAGGGTCTGTTTTCAGAGAGATACACAGAGTAGGATTTCGTTAAATTTTGCAGATAGTTTTCCTAACAAATCTTTTTACTTTTGTAGATGTGCTAACTATAGCCATAAATTTATTAAAGGTTAAAGTGTATTCAGTATCTTGATATATTTTTTAGTTGCATCTAATACTCTAAACTATTTTGTAGTATATTCAATATTATAAAATATTTTTTTCAAATACTTTCAAGGTGATAGATGCACACAAAATATTTTAATATACTGGATGCACATATAGTGTTAACCCATTTAATTAATGATACAAATGTATGGCCTCCCAAAATTGACCCCGCTCCTATATATATTCGTTGTATTTTTTCACTCTAAAAATAGTGAAAAAGATAAATTTTACTTAATATTTATTAGTAGACGAAATTATACAAATTTTCTTAAAGTTTATGTCATATGTAAATAACTAAAAATTTAAAGGAGTTTATTATAAAGTTTGAAGCTAAAGTTCAAGGAGATTTGTTATAAATTTAAAATGTTTGCTTTCATCTTGAACTTCAGGAAACTTTTATATAATTTAACCTGTTTATCATAAGATTTAGAAAAGAGAAAATTCCAATTAAATCTAGCCGAAATACCTAAATCTAGATTTAGGCCTATACTTTCTGTAAATTCCTAACGAGGGAAAGAGAACTAAATAGGGATTTCTGAATTTTATAAATTTACCTCAATACCCTTAAATATTTATTATCCCTTTTCTCTCTCCTCAATTTTGATTATGGAATTTCTCATTCTCCACCATCCTTCTCATTCTCTCTCCAATTACCAACTCCTACCATCCAAAATGATAAAAAAATTGGGACATTAAGAAAATGCAACAAGAAAATAGATTGTACGATGAATGTACCTAAATTGATCTATACATATTTTATCATATTTTAATATTGAGGAAGTCCAATTATTTTTACTCCAGCAAGATATGAGTTACAAAACCAATTGCCTCCTCAGTTTCATATCTCTAAAACATTGATACCTCTGGTCGATAAGAGTTTTTAGAATACCCTTTAAGGATTTTCATGTATCTCTTAAACGGGTACATCCACCTCAAACATACGTGGCCACAAAGTCTAATCTCACATACCAAGTGAGCTATAAAATGGACCATGATATTAAAAAATGCTAGAAGGAAGTGGATCTCTAACTAGGAGAGGATAACATAATTTTTATTTTCCAATTCATTTAACTCAAAAGAATCAATCACTTTGATGCAAAATAACATTAAAGAACATACTTGGTCTAGTAATAGTGCTCCTCATATCATCTTTCATAATGCCTCAAATAGCCACTGGTAATAATTGTTGCATCAACATATGGTAATCATAGGACTTCATACTGTTATCTTCAAATCTTACATTAAAACAAGCTTCCTAAAATTTGATGAATACCCTTATAGAACCTTAATACCATGCAAACCCTCATATAGGCTTGTATGCTGCTTGGTACAAATAAACTCATTTACTATCCTCTCTTTGTTGTGGATGCAAAGGTGCTCTTATTCCCATTTCAGCTAAGTTTCTTCTAGCATTGACCCATCCTTATTATTTCCACTAATATGCAGAAGTGTGCCAACAAGGCTCTTACACCCATTTTTCACTACAAAAAATAATGCATTTTGCAACGGTCAATTTTTTAACTTTGTAGCGATTATAACTACTATAAAGTATGTTTGCATCAGTTATTTAGGCGGTCACGATAGTGTCAAAAATTTGTATCCATTACATAATTGCTACAAACTTTCAAAATATTTTAATTTAACATAACCATGTTGTTTTTTCCCTCATTGAGCATCTGTAGCAGTTACATAACTGCTACAAATGTTGCAGTTGTAGTAAAAAAATTATAAATTTTGTTTAATGGTACTTATAATTATATATATAAATATGATTTTTTTAATATTATGTATGTATATATGTATATATATAGATAATATAATAAATTAGATATATTTAAGTTTTATTATGGTAATTAAGTTTATTATTTAGCTCTATAATGCAATTTAATTTAATTTTTTTAATGAGAAATACTTAAGATATAAAAACTGTACACATTGATATTAGATAGGTGAAAATTATTGAAGTAAATGAAAGAAGGTGTAAAAGAGAGTTAGAAAGTGAAGAAAGTGGGAAAAATATGATATAAAAATGATTGAATAGATCCAACAATTTGCATTGGAATGACCTGAAAATAATAAATAAATATGTTAATAAAAATAAGTATACAAATATGAAAGATAAATAAGTTTATAAATTGAAATGATCTTATCACCATATGAAGAAAGACAGAGGAAAAAAAAAAGAGAGGAGAAAAAGATAGATCATAGAGAGCAACAGAGCACATGAAGGGAATATAATAGAGCAGAAATGAGAATAGGAGGAGGGGCTGTATTTGTAGACCACGGGTGTGATTTTCCAACAGTTTGATTCAATTTGTAGTGGTTTTAATATATTTGTAGCAGTGGACACCCGCTTGTAGCAATTATAGGAACCGCTACAAATTTATGTTTCTTTATTTATTTAAGAACATTTAATTTTCTTTTGTAATTATTTTGTACAAGAAGAAATGCTACATTAAGCATTCCAAAGTGTAATAAAAGTCATTCACACTATCATCACCCTACCTAAAAAGAGAATTTTGATAACAAAATATTGTTTAGTTTAATTTATAATCAGATTAAAATGGATTAAAATTTAAATTTGAAGTAAATGAGTTTTTAAGTAATTTAATAATGATAATTGTAAATAATTATTGGGATTAAGATAACACATATCTGATAATGGGTAAATTGTCAACCTTGAGAGAAGAAGATTTCAAAATTTGTCGGTTGGAAGGGCTCGCTGTCATAAGCGGTGATGTTACCATCACCAATGTCAAAAATATCTAACGACTTGAGGTGACCACCACATTATAATCTTTATGCTTCTCGTTCTCCACATAATAAACTTGTTGCCCCTTAAAGGCCAGAATGAATGACTCATTATCTTTTGATTCACTTGTATGAATGAGCTTAGAAAAGTTGACAGATGTGATACCTAAGTCATCAACAGTAAGTCCCTATTAAGAGGTCGTGTTTGCCTAAAGCACTTGAAGAGAGTTACTGTGAAAAGCTAGAAATTTAACTCAACAATGTCAATAAACTTTCTATAATATGTGATACCTCGTACATCATCTTCATTGTTAATACCGCAACTCCTAATCCCAAATGTGCCACAAACCCTAGAGTTTTGTGTTAGCAATCCTTTGTCACGTGCAACCATGCAGTACTTAAACCCATTAGCATATGTGGTATACCTTCTGTAGATAGCAGTACATTTATTGGGGATAATTATAGGGGATTCTATTAACAGGCATGATTATGTATTAATGAGCATAATTAAGTCAGATGATTATGGGGGTGATTTGCATCATTATTGTAATTATTGTATAGATTATAGTTGCCTAAAATCAGGCAATTAGAATATTCATTTCTTGCAGCTTCTCTTCCCATTCAACAATTACATTATGTCTTGAGTTTGTTCCCCTCAGCAACATCATAGCAGCAGCGTCATGAACACTATCGGCAGGCTCAACAACTTCATGGTATCAGAGCATTAAAGTTTGGTTGTGTCGTCGGCCCACTGTCTTAGTCATGGACACTCATCGTTTAGCCGAAGGTGATGGCTCCTCTATCCATCCTGTTACCATTGATCATACCGTGCATATTGTCCCTGACAAACTCACTAGAGACAACTATCAGGAGTGGGCTAGTCTATGCGATTGGCCCTCGACGATCATGACAAGCTAGGCTATATCACCTATGACCTCCATATTCCCTTTATGTTCTACGTTAAGGAGTAGAGGCGATGGAAGATGGAGAACTCAGTAGTCTCAGTGTGGCTACTCAACTTAATGATCTCCGCTGTCAAGAAGCCATTTATCTTCCTACTGACGGCCCGTGAAATATGGGAGGCGGTGAAGGATTCTTATGGCTTTAGGAAGAACACATCAATGATATATGATGTAAGGGCAATGGTTTGGCACCTTCAATAGGGAAATCAGAGCCTCACTGTATATTACTTGGTAAATGTTTCACTTTGGCAGGATCTGCATATTCTTTAGGAGCGTACATGGCACTGTACCAAAGATGCCAAAGCCAGTAGGCAAAAATTGGAGGAGGATAGGCTGTTTGAACTTTTAGCAAGACTCAATCAAATGTATGACGACACTTGGGGCCGTATCTTAGCCCAAACTCCTTTGCCAACTGTCTGTGAGGCTTTTTTCCTTCTCCATAATGAAGAAGCCCATCGTTTGGTTATGCCCATCGGTGAATCCCTATAGTTAGAATCCTACTCTCACCTTAACAATGTTAGAATCCCCATAGATATCAACGAGGCCTTATCTAGCCTAGAATGGAAGAAGGCAGTCATGGAAGAAATACAGGCATTGGAAAATAATGGAACTTAGGAAATGGCAGACCTTCCTAAAGGCAAGAAACATGTAGGATGTAAGTGGGTATTCACTCTAAAATATATAGCTGATGGTACTTTGTCCAAGTACAAGGCGAGATTAGTGGCAAAAGGTTTTTCTTAGATATATGGTACAGACTATACTGAAACTTTTACACCTCTAGCAAAGCTGAACACCATCATAATTTTACTATCTCTAGCTGTAAATCTCGACTGGCCACTATATCAGATGGATATAAAGAATGTGTTTCTTAATGGTGAACTAAGGGAAGAGGTTTATATAAAGCCTCCACCAGCTTCTATGGGAAACAAGATGTCCAAGTGTGCAAATTAAAAAAGGCTCTATATGGCTTAAAATAATCTCCTAGAGCATGATTTGAACATTTTTTTTCTGGAGTGCTAAAAAATCAAGGCTATCAGCAGGGACAAAGTGATCACACTATGTTCTATAATCACTGTGGAAAGAAAATAACTGTACTAGCAGTATATGTGGACGATATAGTTCTAACTGGAGATGACTATGGTGAAATCGGTAGGATAAAAAGAGTTCTTAATGAAGAGTTCCAAGTCAAAGACCTCAGAGAAATGAAGTACTTCTTGAAGATGGAAGTTGCCAGATACAGAAAGGGAATAAGTATATCTCAGAGAAAGTATGTCTTAAATCTTCTAAAAGACACAGGAATGCTAGGATATAGACCAAGTGACATACCTATACAGGTCAGCAAAATTGAAAAAGACAAGGATATGGGAAAGGATGTTGACAAAGGAAGATACCAACGAATGGTGGGAAAATTAATCTTCTTATCCCACACTCGACCAGATATAGCATTTGCAGTAAGTGTGGTAAGATAACACTCCCATAATCTAAACAAAGACACTTGAATGAAGTCTATAGGATTCTTTGATATTTGAAAGGTACACCAGGTTGAGGTCTACTATTTTAGCGAACCAACGAAAGACAAGTCAAGATCTTCACATATGCTGATTAGACTGGAGACCAGGATGATAGAAGGTCTACTTTAGGATATTCCACCATTGTTTGGGGCAATCTTGTTATTTGGAAAAGCAAGATACATAGTGTAGTCACCATAAGCAGTGCAGAAGCATAATTCAGAGCTATAGCTCTTGGGATCTACGAAGGTATCTGGGTCAAACGAGTACTTGAAGAACTGAGGGTGACTATGACTCTACCTATAAAGTTCCACTCAGACAATATGATAGCCATTAATATCTCTTATAATACAATTCAATATGATTGTACAAAACATATTGAAATAGATAGACATTTTATTTGAGAAAAAAATCATGAAAAAAATAATTGATCTTAGATATATATCCTCCAGAGAACAGACAACAGACATCCTTACTAAAGGTCTATCTAAAGAAAGGTTTGAATACTTTGTTGGCAAGTTGGCAATAAAAAATATATACGGGCCAACTTAAGGAGGAGTGTAGATAGAAGTGCATTTATTGGGGATGATTATAGGGAATTCTATTAATGGGCATGATTATGTATTAATGAGCATAATTAAGTTGGATGATTATGGGGGTGATTTGCATCATTATTATAATTATTGTACATATTATAGTTGCCTAAAATTAGGCCATCATGAGTGTATATAATGCAATAGGATCAATATCATAAAATGGCAATCAAAATATTCATTTCTTGCAACTTCTCTTCCCGTTTAGCAATTACATTATATCTTCAGTTTGTTCCCCTCACCCTCAGCAACATCATAGCAACAGTGTCATGAATACCGTCGATAACCTCAACAACTTCACCTTCTTATATAGTCTAACAGGCTGAGTGAAAGATTTCTGAATTTGGCTATGTAAGTTCTATTGTCATTACATAGTCATCATGTAAACCAATTAGGAAACTCTCAGTGTACACTTTTATTAGCTCCACATAAGTTTGGCCATTTACTCATAGTTGGCACCTGACATGACTTATGTACTCCCTATACAATGAAGTGTAGTTTGTTTAATAAGTGTTAGAGATGAATAAATTGAATTATAAGTATAAAACATAGTGTGTGTTTAATTTATGTATATATACTTACAAGAGGAAAGGTTTAACTTTACTGTAATTTATCAGAACATATCTATGTTCCTATAATTTCTTTATGGGAGTGAGTTTGAAGACTCAGATCCTCCAATGGTTTTCCAACATAAGGGAACAAATCACTTAACATGGTAGGACAAGGAGGTGAGTCATCAACAAAACATAGGTGGTTAAAAGATGCCTCAATGTCATCAAAGTACCTTGAACAAAAAGTTAGGACCTCATCCCCTGAAGCGAACATAAATTTTTAATTTCTCAAAAATCTGTACTGTCACATTTGATTAACTGTGCTTGTGTTGGAATCACAAGTACCAAATAAAATATGAATAGATAAAGTTTCTCGTAGCTCTCAATAAGGTACATCAGCGATATTGAATTGGGCCAGAAAGTTTTGCTTCTCGAACAAGATAGACTGTAAAGTGAACCATGACAATGAAAAATGATGGAGGAAATATTATCTCCAAGTGACTTAGTGTAAGAATAATTTTTTCTTGTAACTGATCGAGCTCTTGAGGTATCAAGACCTTCACATACACCTTTCTAAAAAATAAAATAGCTCCACCAATACCACATATACGTTAGAAAGAAGTTTGTGTCTCAAAGCCAGAGGGAAGAACTGTTGTATCAAAACATACGAATCATGACTCTTTAACCCAAAAAACTTTTAAGGCTGGAGATCAATACATCTTGATATATTGTTGGAGTATCCATCAAGAACTTTGATGTTCTTCTTAGTCAAGGTAGCCTTGTTATTTGAAAGGAAGATAGCCTTGTTCTTCTTAGTCAAGGTGAACTTGGCTAGCTGAAACTTCTTGTTGTCATCTGGCCAAGCCTATTCACGAATTCCCCAGGCTCGTAATCTTTCCTAGATGCGAGATGATCTTTCACACATATTTTTCTTAATATGATTGATATCCAAAATATGACATAGCTTCAATTAAGGAAGAGTGAAGAAGATACTTATCTTGTGCCACTACAAAGGCTTACCTTTAGATGTCCCATGAAAACGTCATCCAGGTCACTTGGGATCCTCAAAATTCTTGCCAAACTCATCATCGACAACTTCTAACTGTCAAAATATGTCAATACCATACAAAGTGGCTAGAGGATCTCTCTTTTCTTGTTTCCTATCAAAGAGGATCCATTGCAATCTAAATCTGTATTTCGAATCGAGGAACTATTGATGTCCCATAAAATACCACTTCTGAATATGCAAAAAGTAGAATGATATAGGTCAAAGTTGCACTTAGTATTGGCCAACCCAGTGTACACGTTCCAACAAAACAAAGTTTCCAGACCCAGAAAATCACTTATCCTCCACATCAACATTGCACATAGATGGAATAGATGCTTTATGTATAAGCCAAATGTCTCGACGCCATTCATCCACAACTCTATCAACTCTTGTATCAATGATTGTAGATACACGTCAATATCATTTCCTAGTGCTTTCTTTCTAGGGATGATCATGTAAAGCAAAAATGAGATATGATTCATGTCACATCCCGATTTTTAGGCCTAGAAGCCCAGTATATAGCTTAAAAAATGTATGCTACCAGGCCTTGTTGAGCAGAAGTTCCAGTAAATAGAGAAAATTATTCTGACCAGTTTGACGCAACACAGAATTTTGATATGAGGTCCTGAAATATTTATATTAATTTTGAAGAAAGGAAAATTAATATAGTATTCTCTAGATCTCAGAATTACATAAAATTTGGCAGTAAATTCCTATAATTAATAAAAGAATTTCTAAAACTGACAGAACTCAAAAAGGAGTTCTGTATAATTTATTATAGAATTTATAATGGATTAAAATACCCGATAAATATGTTTCAGGGGAATTTCCTGGGAATTGAGCCCATGAAGGTAGTGGATCATACAAAGGGCCCAGAATAGCACCTTATAGGCCCAATGATACTTTTAGATAAGTATATGGGCTAGGTCTAATAAAGACTGAAAAAAATATAGAATTACGAAAATGCTACTGAAGGTATGCTACTATGTTGTGTCATTGAATCAGAGTCAGACAAAAGGCATTTTGATTATTTGACTGAAGTTAGAAAATCAAGAAAGGGTATCTGGATAGTTGACCAGGGTCAAGAGATACTCTAAAAAAGTATGAAAAGACAATAGTACTCCTATAAGTATTAAAGAAGAACTAAGGGCATCTTGGTAATTTACTAAGGGTGTTTATTGGGAATCAAGTTACTAGAGTGCTTGGGCTTAGTTAAAAACCCAAGATGACATTCCAAGGGTCCAAAAATGTGGCCCAATGATTATGGGAGTTTAAGTGATGTTAAAATAATATTTTAGTACTTTTTCATATAGTAAAGTTACCCGGTTAAGGATAGAACTAGGAAAAGTGATCAGATAAAGTTTTAAACTATGAGGTGGCATAAAAGGTGTCCTCATAGGACCCAAAAGGTACCACATGGCATGATTCTAAGAAAAGAAGAAAAGCTAAGGACATATGGCATGATTCCAGGAAAAAGAGAAAAAGCTAAAGGATACGTGGCACAATCTCAGCCGTTCATTCAAGGAAAAGACTTTAGAATTCTTTGGAAAGGCTGAGTGAGCTAGTGAGGTGTCCTAAGGGCCCCACCTTGCATGTGAGGTATCCCATGGATGATGTCATTTTGGTGAGTCATTGAGGAGGGTGATGTCATCATGATGATGCAGGCAAAGCTTCTTGAGAAAGCTAAGCGATCTGAGCCATTCATCACGATTCAATCTGGACCATCCATTCCACCCCTACTCAACTATAAATAGACCACACCTCCCTCCATTACATTCATGGCCAAGCATGGAAAAACAAGAGAAAGAAGAGAGAGAAAGAAAGAAAGGAAGAGAAAGAAATAAGGAGTTCTAGTGGAGCTAGGAGCAGTCCAAAGAACTTAGGGACTTGGCAAGCTTAGGAATGTGGTAAGTAATTTATTCTAGTCCATACTCTAATAAATTAGAGGATTGTTCTTAATTGTTATAATAGAGAAATATCTCTCTTGACAAGGTTAAAGCCATGGATGGAAAGAAAGTTAGGGAATTGTCAGACTGAGGGTATTACCTCAAGTTAAGCATGAGCTGAGTAGAGCTATACTGATAGAATAATAATGAAGATATTATTATGCTATATATAGTCTCTTAACTATGGAAAGAATAAACCTTAGAGTAAAGGCTAAGGACTAGAGGAAAGGCTACACATCAGGTAGTAAACTTATCCTAAACTTGTATACATTGAATGTTATGCTTGGTTGAGCTATGGCTTTGTTGAATGGTGTTGCATATGTGCTTATGTATAAAGCTCTATTTATATGATTACTTTGGATAATTGTATTTTATATGTTATATGGAAGCATGCACATTACGCAATGTTAACACTTTCACAAGCAAGTACAAGTATTCACATTAATGCATGCATTGTTTAGTACCGTTTGCTACTGAGATTTCCCCAGAAATCTCAGCCCTTCCATATCAATCCAATTTCAGCAGGTCTTCTCAAGATGGAGGAGATGAAGATGCATGAATAATTGTTTAGCATGATTGATATGTGATTGATGTATGTATGTAATATTAATTGATAGAATTTATTATAGTGAACAGTACTCGCTAGAGTAAAATTCTAGATTATGTAATTTGACTTCAATGATCTTAAAAGTGGTTCCAAATGCTACTGTTTGGTCCCTAAGACATAAGAAAATTAGGATGTTATATTTTGGTATCAGAGCATAAGATTCTGGCACATAACAGAAGGTTCTGGTTCAATGATACTCTGGTTTAGTTAGACTAACCCCTTAAACATGTTAAAGATTTGAACTAAAGAGGTTCCCTCCCCAATATGAGATATGGGGATGGTGTTCACTACTTAGAGAATGATTCAGACAAGAAACAGTGACACCCATATAAATAGAACAATACCCCATACCTTTAACTTTACAAGGTAGTCTTCAAGGAAATAACTATGATAGACTAGTCTTAGTCAGCCGTCTCTATCGAGGTCTCGTGTTTCTTAGCACGATGTGGTTAGACTAAGCAGGATAACATCTGGGGAGCAGTTTCCTCTATTGATAGAAATAGAAGATGACCAATCTAAAGTCAAGGGAAGCTACAATAGTAGCTTGAGGTATCATTATATGGCCAGACATTACAATGGCAATGATGATAAAGATACTAACCTCGTTGAAGTTCATCAGCTAGAGGATTAGTATAAAGTGATCAAGCCAGATAGTACAAAGAACTAAGATATGAAAGATTAGTTTAAGATAATATTTAGAAGTAGATCCTCTATATGAGTAGATCTACATTATGAAAAATTTTGTTCAACTAGTGTTTTCTGAACAAAAAGTTAAAGTGCCTAGGAATAATCCTAGCACATGGCCTAAAATTAGAGATGAGATAGATAGAGAGCTTATGTTCCCAAGACAAAGGAACCACTTCACGAAAGAGCAATAACCTAGCAGACCTAGGGTAGAGTACCCTAGAGAACATAAGTAATAGTAGTAGATGATGAATGAAATCCATATGACATAAGTCTGGGATCAAGAAAAAGACTAGAAAGGAACTATAGTCTGGTCAAGAATAGACTGGGACTAATAGATTGGAGAAGTTAAGAGATAGTATAGAGATATAAAAGTACTCCATAGAGATGGAGATTGATCCGCTCACCTGAGAAGTTAGTTCATAGATTGAACTCTAAAGAATTTTTCTCAGATAACTGCAAAAGTTCAATAGAATGGTATATGAAAAAGAAGTTTATGATGTATAGAGAGAGAAATGTAGCCACAATTTTAGAGATAAAGAGAATTCCTAATTTAAGAATGAGTAATAAGCAAGAGTTAGATAAAGTAATGAAGGGTTGAGTCTATACCCTAGTAAGAGGGTAATGTGGCAACCTAAGTTGAATAAATAGTTATTTCAGGTTCCTAATATGATAGAGAAAATGAGTAAAGTCCTAATAGATAACATTGGCTTCTGTGATCATTTTTGGGGAATTATCTGTTGAATTAACAACTATGTGGAAATGGCTAACCTTGTAACTATGTCCATTGGTCATGTCTTCTAGAAATGAGAATACAGTACAACAAAATCACAGTAGATTATGGAGAATAGCAGTTAGATCCTAGTATGGCTCACAGAGAATAGAATTCTAGGGTCACAGTTAGATCCTGAAGAGGCTTACGGTTAATCGTAGTAGATCCCGAGAGTCATAGTAGATTTAACCTAGAGAAAGAAAGTATTGAGCTATAAGTATAGTATGTCTTTGGAAGGACGAATACCAAGGATAAAGTTAAGGTATATAAGCTTCACAAGTTAGTTAGCTCATAACAGAGAGAGTACCCATGATGTTAGTTAAGATAGCCTTATTACTATCAGGGACTAAACTCAGAATCTCCTTACTCATAATAGGAACTCAGGGATCAAAGTTAAAGTTGTTAATCCTGAATCCTAAGGATTTATGAGAATTTTCATAAGATATGAGAAGAGGTCAAATGTGAATAAAGAGATCCCTATGATGAGATTACAGAGAATAAGAATGAGAGACAATTATATCTTTCAAGTGAAAATAAAGACAATAGAAGGACATATAGACCCAAAAGACATAGCATAAGATGGGTCCAAGATAGAAAAGTACCAGGATTAGAGCCTGTTAGCACCAGTGCTTCAAATTTTTATCTGCACAATTCAGTTAAGCGTGCTTAGGTAAGAGTAGCCCAATGATGGGTGACCCCTAGGAAGTGATAGAAAAAGGTAGAAATACCATAGAAATTTAGCATATAGGCACAGAGCTATGTAAAATGATAAGAAAAGCTATGAAAAGCTAGAAAGGGTTATGAACAGTAAGAGATTAGAACCCTTATGTCAAATCCAAATGAAATGGATTTGAAAGAAAATATTTAGAAGATTTTTCTTAAAAGCTAGCAAAGTTATCAGTTAAAGAAAATTTTTGATGTATTGTGTCTCAGAATACATTGTGACAAGGTAAGATAGACCATGATGTAGCCAAATTTGGCCAAATATGCCATGTTATGGCATGAAAGATACAAAATAAGAAATATGTATTGAGGAGTACGATATGAAGTGGCTCTATAGCTAACCTTGTAAACAGATTGAGAGGCTCTATTTTGAAAAGGATATGATGTTTAAGTGTTATGTTACAGATGAAGTAGCAAATAAGAGCATTCACTCCTTGCATAAAACGCCAGGTATAACATCCTCACTTTTCATATGTCTTAGGGACCAAACAGTAGCATCTGGAACCACTTCCAAGGCTGTTGAAATCAAATTACTCAATCTGGAATTTTACTCTAGCGAGTACTGTTCACTGCACGAATTCCAGAGAAGTGACCTGACTTCAAAAAATCATAACTAATTCTATAAAAATAGGAATGGAGTGGTTCAAATTGCTACATGAAGCTAACATAATACTCTTTCAGGGAAAAATGACTCGTTGACCACGCCTTGACCAGGTCAACGTCAGTCAATGTCCGTAATTCACTGTTCATCCAGCGTCCTGTCCCTGATTCCAGCATTCTGGTCCCAACTTTGAAAAATCATATCTTTATGTGTAGACATCCAAATGATACGTTCTATATATCAAATCGAAGCTTGGCATGTCTACTATTTACTGGTAAAATACCATACATTTATTAAATCATTTACTATTTATAATTACAGCTCAAATGTCACTGCCTCCATCACGAGTTACTGTTCATAGTGATAATTTCCAGCAATTATACATACATGAATCACATATCAATCATGCTAAGTAATTAATATCTCTTCATGCATATTTATCTCCTCCATCTTGAGAAGACCTGCTGTAATTGGATTGATATGGAAGGGTGAGATTTCTGGGGAAATCTCAGTAGCAAACAGCACTAAACAATGTATGCATTAATGTGAATACTTGTGCTTGCTTGTGAAAGTGTTAGCATTATGTCATGTGCATGCTTCCATGTTACATATGAAATACAATTGGCCAAAGTAATCATAGGAACAGAGCTTCATACATAGGCACATATTCAACACAATTCAACAAAGCCATAGCACATCAAGCATAACATTCAATGCATACAAGTTTAGGATTAGTTTACTACCTGACATGTAGCTTTTCCTTCTAGCTCTTAGCCTTTGCCCTAAGGTTCATTCTTTCCATAGGTTAGAGCCTATACATAGCATAATAATATCTTCATTATTATTCTATCAGCATAGCTCTATTTAACTCATACATAGCTCAAGGGTAATATCCTTAATCTGACATTCCCCTGGCTTTCTCTCTACCTTTAGCTACATTTATTAATAGAGATATTTCTCTATTCTAACCACTAAGAGAAATCCTATACTTTATTAGAGAAGGGACTAGATAACTTTATTACCTCATTCCTAAGCTTTGCCCAGTCCCTCAGCTCCTTAGACTGCTCCTAGCTCCACCAGAACTCCTTCCTTCCTTTCCTTTCTTTCTTTCCTTCTCTCTTTCTCTCTTTCTCTCTTCTTTCTCTTCCTTTTCTTGCTAAATCCGTGGTGTGCCTTGAAATGGGAGGGGAGTGGCCTATTTATAGGTGAGAGGAGGTGGAATGAATGGCCCAGATTGATTCACAATGAATGGCTCAGATTGCTTGCTTCCTCAAGAAGCTTTGCCTGCATCATCATGATGACATCACCCTCCTTACTGACTCACCACTCATGACATCATCTAGGACACCTCAAGGGACACCTAAGGGGTATATGTGGCGAAATGTGGGGCCCTTGGGACACCTCACCAGCTGAGTCAGCCTTTCCAGAGAGTTCCAGAGTCTTTTCCCTGAATGGACGGCCGAGATCGTGCCACGTGTCCTCTTGCTTTTTCTCCTTTTTCTATAATCATGCCATGTATCCTTTGCTTTTCCTCTTTTACTATAATCATGCCATGTGGCACATTGTGGGCCCCATTTATGTCCTCTCATGATTCCAGATCACTTTACCCAGTTCTATCTTGGACCGGGTCACTTTACTTTATTGAAAAAGCACTAAAACATTATTTTAATGCCTCTTGGGCCCACTTTACTCTTGGGCTACGTTTTTGGGCCTTTAAATATCAACTTGGGTTTCTAACCAAGCCCAAGCACTCTGGTGGCTCGGTTCCCAAGGAAAATCCTTAGTAAATTACCATAATGCCCTTACTACCTCTTTAGTACTTATAGGGGCACTATTGTCTTTCCATACCTTACCAGAGTATCTCTTGACCCTAGTCAACTATCCAAATACCCTTTCTTGACTGTCTAACCTTAGTCTAACGATCATAACGCCCTTCGTCTGACTCTAACTCAATGACACAACACAGTGGCATACCTTCAGTGGCATTTTCGTAATTCTTCATTTTTCTCGGTCTTTATTAGCCCTGGCCCATATATTTATCTGAAAATATCATTGGGCCTATAAGGTGCCATTCTAGACCCTCTGTATGATCCCCTATCTTCATGGGCTCAATTCCCGAGAAATTCCCCCGAAACCTATTTATCGGGTCTTTTGATCCACTGTAAATTCTGTAGTAAATTCTACAGAACTCCTTTTTGAGCTCTGTCAGTTTCAGAAATTCTTATATTAATTATAGGAATTTACTGCCACATTTCATCTGATTCTGAGGTCTAGAGCATCCTGTATTAATTTTCCTTTTCTTTGGAAATTAATATAAATCTTTCATGACCTCTTATCAGAACTTTGTGTTGCATCACACTGATCAACATAATTTTCTCTATTTACTGAGACCTCTGCTCAACAGGGTCTGGTAGCATCCCTTTTTCAGGCTATATACTAGGCTTCTAAGCCTAAAAATTGGGATATGACACCAGGCATTATGTTATGTTATGTTTATAGAATATGCTAAAGCTCCTAATGTTATGTTATGTTACATGGAAGCATGCATATTACGCAATATTAATACTTTCATAAGCAAGCACAAGTATTCACATTAATGCATGCATTGTTTAGTACCATTTGCTACTGAGATTTTCCCATAAATCTTACCCCTTCCATATCAATCCAATTACAACAGGTCTTCTCAAGATGGAGGAGATGAAGATGCATGAAGATTTGTTTAGCATGATTGATATGTGATTGATGTATGTAATGTTAATTGCTAGAATTTACCACAGTAAACAATACTCGCTAGAGTAAAATTCCAGATTATGTAATTTGACTTCAATAACCTTAAAAGTGGTTATAAATGCTACTATTTGGTCTCTAAGATATAAGAAAATTAGGATGTTACAATTCATGCACATCCAAGATACTATAGTAATGCTCATGTTACCGAATGGGTTAAAACCATCGGTCATAGAGAAAGATGGATATTTATTGGATCACGGGAAAAATTTAGGAACTGAGTAAAATGCCTTCCAGGCCTCTGAATCCCACAGATGTCTTAGCTTCTCATATGCATTCTGTTCAAGAACATGTCACCTTATATGCTCCGCCATCTTTGATAACATATATATTGGCTGCAACTGTGGTTTCAATAAGAAGTACCTAACAATTCAAACTATTATTATTAACCAGAAAAAACCAGAAAAAATTAAGTTACAAATTAAATTAACAAATAATACCTAAGAATTTTTGCAAGTTTCTTCTTCTTCTTCTTTCCCTTCCGTACTATCTTGTACGAAGATGTGTTACATTGCTTACAATATTTAGTCATTCAAGCATGTATCAATCTTCTTGTAGTTCAATCCAATATTGTTAATAATCTTTTTGGCTTCATAAAAAGAGGACAAAAATTTAGGGGGAAAGTATCTCCGAGCAATTCCAATAGCATGGACATGGCCTTGTCTGTGATACAACATAAGCATTTAATATGATACATTTTTACCAAGAAGGACAATCTAGAATACTTTATACATCCATGATACAGAGGCTTGTCGGATTCATTCATAAACTCAAAATATTCTCAAGTAATGTCATTCCTCTTGAACTCTAGATCAGGGCCCTTTACTTCATTAGGTGTGTTGGCTTCAGGAATACTGAACGCATTACACATAGATTCTCACGGCATCTTGAACTCCCATTTGTGATATAACTAGAGTTGACTTAGTAAACATATCATTTTGTTCTCCATATAGGGTCCAAATGATATAATTCCATGGGAAGGGCTTAACAATCAAATGGTCCTTAACAATATTTCTTGTATGCCAATTGTTGAAATTACATATAAGGCATGTACATTAAATCTTATCGCTGACCAATGTATTATTGAATGCGAAGTACAAGAAAGAGTTAAGTCCAATTAGATATCTCGATGTAGTACATGGCACATTGATCCAAGTCTTATCTATTATTTCTGTAGCAGTAATCTAGAGAATATGTGAGAGTAAAAGCTCTATTGGAAGTTATCATGAAGTTAAGATGAAGATTCATCCCTTATAAGTATGAGTTATAACAGTAAAAAAATTGTAGTGGTTTCTTAAACCGCTACAAAGGCACACAATGGTCAAATCATTTTTTTGGCAATTTACAGTGGTTGCTAACTGCTACAAAAGTTGATCGAGATAGAGGGAATATTTAATTCGAAATTTGTACTTTTGCAGCAGTTATGAACAACTACAAAATGTCATGACACAATCTGCATAGAAGGAATTTGTAATTTAAAATTTGCACATTTGTAGCAGTTATCAACCGCTAAAAATGTCATGACACACATCTACATGGAGGGAGTTTGGAATTTGAAATTTACGCGTTTATAGCGATTATAAACTACTGGAAAATTGCATGGTCCCATATCAGGTTGTAGGAAATTTTGAATTCAAACAATACACTTTGTATCGGTTTTTAACCGTTACAAAGTTAACAAATGAAAATTTTAAAATACAATTAAATAAAATTTCTCTAGTTAAACTAAAATACACTAAATTTTATGAAATAAATTAAAATTTATGAAATTATTGAATAAAATAAAATTTATAAATTTAAATTCATAATCTCCAAACTCTGTAAAATAAAATATAAGTAATAACAATATTAAAAAAAAAAAGAATACAAAAATCTGCTCAAGGATGCTGTGAATCATCTTGCACATCCTCGTTGAGATCTTGCGATAGTGGCTACTGTGGTACCGGTAGGGGTGGGGGCAGGGGCAATGGGCCTAGTATGACAAAAGTCGATATGGTAATAGTAGGTATCGGCAGAGTTGTGATGCCCAGAATTTGTGTCAAACAACCTTCATGAAGGTATCCACTTAGCTCATGAAGGCATCTACCTACGAATGCATTTGGCTATGTATGGTCTGCACCTGGGACTACATTATGGTCTCTACCTACTCTTTCACCTCCTGTCTAACCTCATCCTGAAGCTCGTCTATAGATACTTTAATTTAATGCTAGACTCTTATGCTTGTCTTGGCTGGTGTAGCTTATGACTGAGAGGACGATGGGTCATGAGATGAGCCATGGGCACTCAAAAATGGTCTCAGTCTCGTTGGCATGGGATTGAGACCCAGTCCCATAATCTTGCTTAGGTGTTGAGGTTGGCCATAGGACTCTAAGAGTGATGTGATAGGATCCAAGCCTGCCAAAACAATTAGAAAAAGTAAACAAATTAAAAAAATGTTAATTATTTATCAAAATACTAAATTGCAGTAATTAAATACATACTGCAACTTCTTCAACCCCTTCTACTCATCTGCTTAGCCACTGGCCACCCCTCTTCGTCTCCTCATTAACCCTATTGTCATCTCCTCCCCTACCTGCTCCCTCGCCTACATCATACTAGCGGGAAGACTCTCTAGTCTGAGGAGCTTCTCTATCAAACAGAGACAACATCATTGCCTCATTGAGCTGGTAATGCTCATAATTGTCCCTACTAATGTCCAGCTCATAATCCCTATCATCAGTACTAGGGTAGGTCTATACGACTCCATCAATTTCTTACCACTATGATGACTCATCCTATTTAAAATGACAAATACACAATGACACATTTATTGATTATAAATAAATAATTGTATGACAATCCTAATTAATAGATAAAAATATTTATGGTCAAACATCACTCTTGAGTCTAACATATTAAAAAAATAAAGTCCAATAGGTATTCGTAGTCAAACAGATACTCATAGTCCAATTTATATTCCTTATTAACAAATAAAAATGAAGTCCAACATAATAAAAATATTCCTAGTAAAAAAGGTATTCCTAATCCACCTAACCATGTAAATTACGCTAAATAAATAGCTAAATAACACAAAATAATTATTTATAATCAAAATATAACTAAATTAAATAAATAACTCAACTTCTTAAATAAATAAACTACATAAGTAAAATTTCTATTAGTACCTCAAAGTGGACTAATATCTTGGTATTCGTGTTAAGTAATACTTTTGATCACAATTCGGTAGAGCTTCTTTACTCGCAAATAACAAAACTTTGAAATGAATACATATAGGGTATTTATAGGTTGCTGAAAACATGTTTTTTTTAGAGTTTATTTGTAACGATTCATTATGACAAATCGCTACAAATTGTCAACAATATCTAACACGTGTCCATGCATCGGTGTGAGTGGGAGTTTGCAGCAGTTTAAACCGCTACAAACATGTCCTAGAGTGGAATGGGAAAGGTTATTTTACTCAGGCATGTTTAGGCATGTGAATCGTCTCTTATCCGTGGGGAAGTTTGTAGCAATTCGAAACTGGTGCAAATTGCCATAAAACTAACTATCACTTATCGACTTGGAATTTACAATGGTTTTGAACGCAGGAAACTATTCATACATTGTGGTATGCATTTTTGTAGCAATTTTAACCATTGCAATGTTCCCCGTGGGCATATTTGTAGTGGTTGTAACTATCACAAATGTCTCTGTAGACAATATTCACAATTAAATAACTATAAATTTGTAGCAATTCATCGACAAACCGCTACAAAATGACAATTTGAAGCGGTTTACCCCTAACCACTATAAATAAATTGTTGCAACTCAGTTTTTTTATAGTGTTTATCTACCTGCATGCCATCTATAATGTGTTTCACTTCAAGACTCTGCTAATATAGAAGATTATATAAGATTGATATCTTTTTCCATATATTCCTTTCAAATGTTTTCTTCTTATTATTTTTACCCAAGGTAACATGGACCCCTTGCAAACATTAATACATTTCTTCAATTAAAGGTACTGGAGCCATTTCATCTTCCTGTGAGCCATTAAATGCTTTTTTTAACTTACGGTAAAGGTGGTCGCTAAGAAATCTTCGATGAGAAAGGTAAACTATCTTCCTTCCATGCTTTGATTGCATGTAGTTAGTGCATTCTTCACAAATAAGACATTCTTTATGCCCTTAACACTATAGCCTGACAAATTTTCATACACTGGGAAGTCATTTATCATGGTGAAGATTAGGGTGCGTGGTTTAAATGCTTTTTGTTTGTATCCATCAAACACATCAACAACTTCCTCCCACAATTTCTTTAAATCTTCACTCAAAGGTGCCAAGTATATATCGATATCGTTCCATGCAAAATGAGGGAGGCAAGTTATAAATCACAAGGAGAACTAGCCAAACACTATGTGTGCTATTGAGATTACCATAAAGATTTATTCCATTTGTACATAGAACAAGCTAAAGATTTTTGGGGTCATAACCAAATTTAGAAAAATTCATATGTATTATCATCTATTGAGGAGAATCAGTTGGGTGATGAAGTTATCCATCGTTTATTTTCCCATCAAAATGCCATCTTAAGTTCTTTACATATGTGGCTTTAGTAAACAAACACTTAAACCATGATATTATTAGAAGATACCATAACACCTTTGAAGGAGAGCCTTTAGTAATCTCATCACAATCATCACTGTCTTTCTTCACTTTGAATCCTATAGTGCCACATTCAGGGCACTTATTTAGCCATTTATACTCAATTATATACAATATGCAGTCGTTAGGTTATGTGTGTGTCTTTATAGGACAAACCCATCGGACACAACATTTTCTTCACCTCATACATTGATTTTACCTACAAGAAGTGCATCACTCAACAACTCAAGCAATTCCATCAAACTAGAATTGATCTAACCATTTCTCGATTTCAAATTCATCAATCACAACACAAATTTTCCCATTGTGTACTCATCTTTACTCCCCAAATACAATGGTGTATCAGTGTCACTTAACAAACTTTCACATATAAGAGATAACTATGTAAAGGACTTAGCTCCAAATATCTTAAAATATATTCGAAATTCTATTATCGAAGTTATCGTTCACAACTTTCTTATTTCCAAACAAAGGAATCTTTCTAATCTCATCTTGCCAAATCCAATTTGTATATATATTAAATTTACCCCATTACATATAAGATGCTCTCTTATATCTGGAATAGATAATTGGTTACAATTTAAACATATGACACAGGGATAAAAGAATAACCTATCACTTTTCTGCAAAGTATTCCTCTTAACAAATTTAAGAAACCTTTATACCCCATCTTCATATTCATTAGTAGTTCTCCTAACTTTCATCCAACTACGATCCATTATTCCCTTAAATATAAATAATCCCAAATTGTAACCAAATCCATCAAATAGGACAAGTAAGAAACAAATAGGGTAGAAAGGAAACAAATAGGAACCCATATATTGAATAAGCCAATTAACAACAAAAAAGTCTAATAACAATGTATTATTTTTCAAAATTCACAAAAAAATACCAATAAACAAATAAAAACCAATGTAACAATTTAAACACTATAACAATCAAATCTTTAGTAAAGGAAGATAACCCAAATGATCTATTACAATTTATAAATTACAAACAATCAAAAAATTTGTAAAAATATACCCTCAAATAAATAGGAACTAATATAACAAACCAAAACTATAAAAATAAGTCTTTAATACAAGGATGATAGCCCATATGATGTATAATATTTTATAAACAATAAACAACTAAAAAGGCAAAAGAGAGAGAGAGTAAATAACGAGGTTAAACAGTGAATTATGACTCTGATAACGTAGAATGTAGACGGAGATAGCACCAAAAATATAAGGAAATGACCTTCATGCCAATCTATTGTGGTGGGGTAGGGAACATGAGTACAAATGGCTATGAAAAAGTGAAACTTAACCAATAATTGGGTTAGAGTTTTTAAATTTTTAGGGGACATTTAACTGTAATTTTATACACAACCAACATTAAAAGTCTAGCCAAAATTTATCACTACGGTTTTATTAAAATTTATCATTAAAAGTCTAGTCAACTGAGTTTTTTGAGCTAGATTGGACAACTTTTAATAGCAGTTATGTACAAAATTGTTAAAAGTATAAAATTGCTGTGAAAAGTGTTTTTTCAAGTAGTGTTACGACATCTTAGTTAGGATGGGGATGATAGGAGAGTTTTGATGGTAGGAAAGAGAGTGAGAAGGATGGGGCAGAAAGAGAGAATCTGATTGTGGAGAGTGGAAAAGGTTAATAAGATATTGAGGTAAATTTACAAGGTTCATGAATTCCTAATTAATCCTTTTGACCTGATTAATAATTCATTAAAAGTATATGCCTGAATTTAGATTTTAATATTTTAGCTAAATTTAATTAAGATTTTCTCTTTAGAAAAAAATTGATTAAATATTTGTTAATACTAATTATTTGATCATATTACTAGGTATCTAATTTTAGGATTTGTGACTACCCCTTATAACATAAGTATCTCCTCTAAGAATTGAATTCGAGACCTAAAGAGATTTAACAGGATCTTATACTATTAAACTAATTCTATATTGATAAATTGGTTAATTATTTTGAATTTGCAACAAACAATCTACATGAGAATGGAGGGTAAGCCCGCAGAAACTTGAGGAAGAGAACAGAATGCATAACTCATTGACATTGGAAACATGTTTTTGGTCAAACATACTATTGGAATAAAAGTAAACATGATATTGATAACTAATATATAAAATTCTGATTGAATAAAAAACAATCAGACTTAAAAAGTTTTTTCCCTTGACATTAATGCGTTTAAGAACAATAACCGACATACATTTTTTTCCATTTATCAAGAACATGTCCGGTAGAAGCCAGCCTATTCTAGAGGGAATATCAATTTATTAATATGACATAATATAATTTTATTATATCAAATATTACATGATATAAATTATATTTGATATTTCAGTTATAATTGTATGATCTAACCAGAGATTTCCCTCGTGCATTGCATAGGGAGCAAAAAGATATCATAATTTATTTATTTATTATTATAATTAGAAATTTAAAATATGATACAATTATTTAATATGATTATTGATTAATTATTATCTTATAGCCCAAAATCTTTTCAAAATCAAAGTAGTTGATTATGAATTATAAATAAAGGAATTGAAAATATTGAGTTGGATCACACCATACCTATTTTTAACTAAACTAAGTATCACTAGATTTTAAAAATATAGTTGATAATTAATTGATAATATTTTATGGTTGATAATTGATAGTTGATGATGGTTGATTATTGATTATTGATTAATTGATTATTATTTCAGTCAATCTCATGAATGGGGCAAAAGCATACATAATTCTCCGTTGAATTTTATTGTTTGTATAACTAACTGTTAAGTTTCCAAACTTTATAATAAATATTCTTCTAAACTTTTAGATCAATGTAGATAATTTTTATACTAATAATTTTATTAATTGCTTATCTACATATGTCTTAGATTTACGGGGCATATAATTGATGGTTGGGGCAAAATCTTAGATTTAAGAGTACATACATTTGAGTCAAAGTTTGAGTTATATATACCCAACAAATATAATTTATGGAGGCATATAATTGATAGTTGGGATTTATCCATACATAATCAAAAATTTAGATGAGTTGGTTATTAAGTTTTAAAAGTTGAAGGGGTTATTTTACATAATTAAAAATTTATGGGCGCTTTATGTAATTTAAAAATTTATAGGAATCTATGTAATTTAGACTATATGTAATCAATCGCTTAATATTGTTTAGAAAATTGGTTAAAAGAGTAATTATTATTCTCCGTTATATAACTTGCCTAAACTTATTTTTTAATAAAAAATAGTTATTCTTTTTAAATCTTAATTACGTCACAAATTGAATTTTTCCTCCAAATAATAATTTGTGCGCATCTAGTTACATATCTTTTCCTTCATTACCATCAATTTCCGCATATCAATCACATTACAATATGACATAAAGGTTAAAGATAAAAGATTCTATTACGATTCATCAGATACAATAGTGTATCCTATCATATCTCTAGCTAGTTTTGTATCCTCAATTATCATCTTCAATTGATATATAGGAGTATCATTTTTAATAAAAGAAAACAAATCTATATAGTTATATATAGGAAATATCTTGTATATACTATCTTATAAAAATATTAAATTGAATTAATTAATTAATTGGAAGTCCCAACTTCTTATTTATTTATTTATTATATTTGAAAGAAATTACGATGAAATTGGAAAGAATTAAATCGATTGTTAAAGATCTTATGAAGCGTATAAGATATGGATATTTAATTTAGGCGGTCAGTATCCCCTTAATTACGAAAGGGTTTATTATATTCTGAAAAATCCTGACAAAAATATTAAATTAAATTCATAGTAATGTTAAATTTAGTAGCCAATAGAAATTGAGGGTTAATTCAGTGAATTATAAAGTCTCACGAACGAACAGCAACAAGTAGTGCTTTGTTTTCTCTTTCGGTCCTTTAATTTCTTCGTTTCATTCTTTGCTTCTTCTGTCTTCAAAACATGAATAGTGGGAATTACGAATACAGTAAATTGCCTTTAAGCCTTGAAGAACTTTACAAGGGTTGCAGAATCAGCTTCAAAAACTCAAGAACTGTTTTTGATGCTCGTGGGTGCGTACATATATACCTATCTTCTATATTTTTGTGTGTGTGTATATATATCTTTTTATAATTAGAAATATGTATCTTCTTATTAGAGTTAATTTTGTTCTAGGTAATCTTGGGCAGTAATTGTAGGCACCTTTCTAGTCACTAAAACTTATAGTTTTCGTTGATTTGCCATACTCAATAGGATTTATGGTGGTGGTTTTAAAGTATTATCAAAACTTAATCTCCTGTTATCCACCCGATACCAACGGTTGAGTGCTATGTGGGACAAACTAAGATTACATAATTATGAGAATTCGAATCTTAATTCACTATATTTGAGAGATTAATTTTTTCTACTAAACTCAATCCCTGTTAGTTATATATCTCTATTTCTGATATAAAAAAAGTAGGATAAGTTAATTAGTTACTGAATATGTCATGTTTAGGGTGATCTTGAGCTAAACTCCAGTGAGGTAATAAAATCTGCCCAATCCCCATTGGTTATATATCTCTATGTCTCATATGAGAAAAGTAGGATAAGTTAATTAGTTACTGTATATGTCATGTATAGGGTGATCTTGCGCTAAACTCCAGTGAGGTAATAAAATCTGTTTTATAATGATTCACGTGGACTTTAATTTGGTACGGCTTGGGAGCTTTTGCTTATTTAGAATGTGTCTGTATTAATGTTGTGTATGTTTGATTTTGTTCATAACCTTATTTAGTTATACTATTTTCCATATCCTATTTTCGTTTAGGATGATTGAAACAAAGTTGTCTGTAGAATATTTTAAGGATAAAAATGAAATCCAACAGTTTCAATATTGGAAACCTTGTGAATTAAACTGGAAGTAGAATTGTGAAATAGGATACCAACAAATTATTTTACTTATCAGAGAATTTTTATGGCTTTATTTTTTTTAATCATATTTCTACAACCTTAACCTTTTTCCTTTTCCTATCAAATTTAAATTTTCTCCTTTTTTTCACAGGACACTAACGAATTTTTCAATTTTTTTCTAATTAAATAATAACAGCTGATAAACAAAACGTATTATTAAAATTTTTTTTTTATCTCTTTCATACCAATCCATTTAAATCTTCTCATTAATAATATTAAATACGATGAATTCAGAATATTATTAAAAACTTTCTTAATAAATCTAAACTACTAATATTTAAAACTTGCTTAATAAGTTCTAGAGAATTCTGTCCTTTTTGCATGACAATATCCGTGGGATTAACTTGATCAATTCATCATGAAACAAAACTGAAAATTTTCTGCTGTCACACACACACACACACACATATATTTACTATTTTCCAAAGCCACTTTTGATGAGAAATATTGTTTTGCAGAAGAAAGAAGATTGTTGATGAAATATTGAAGATAGATGTAGAGCCTGGTTGGAAGAAGGACACAATAATAACTTTTCCAGGAAAAGGAAACCAAGTGAGAATAAAATCTCCTTCAACTGATCTAATTATTGCGGTGGAAGAGAAGCCTCATGCAATTTTCAAGAGGGAAGAAAATGATTTGATAATTACTCAGAAGATTTCCCTTGTAGAGGCTCTAACAGGAAAAAAAATCAAAGTTACAACGTTGGATGGAAGAGAAATCGAAACTTGTGTTACAGAGATTGTGAAACCAGACACTGAGATTGTGATTGAAGACGAAGGCATGCCCTCAGCAAGCAGACCAGGAAAAAAAGGAAACCTCAGAATTAATTTTGATATTATCTTTCCCTCACAGCTCTCCACAATTGAAAAGCGGGAACTGAGAAAGCTCTTTAGTGAAGATTTTGACTTGGATTCACTACTGAAGGCACTTGATCTAAAGTGAAAAGAGAGATATTTAATTAATAGATACGGAAAATATGTAGAGTGATGAATCATAACTAGTGTGCCTTTATTTATTAGTTTTCTATTATTTTTTTGCTAAGCACATGTATCCTCTATTTGGAAACAATCATGTTTGAGATACTATCAGATACTAAATATAGGCACCTTTTTCAGTGAATATTTGAGCATTAGTTCATCACATTGTGAGAGACTAATCTCTTTCGTTAAACCTAAACCCAGTTGATAGCTTTATTTATTAGTTTCATCTTCCTTGTTGCTTTGTTGCCCAATTTTTCAGTGGAACCTGTGACGATTTGTTTTTGTTTGGTCCAAGATTGGTTAATGAGATAATGAATGAATGAATGAATATGAGAATACTAATTAATTAATTATATTTGTGAAAATTGCTGAAAAACTTCCATATTGAAATCTTTCATGTTTAAAGGTATCTAAAATTTGTTAAAGAACCTAGATCTTTGAGTGGGTGTAACTCATCTTTAGTAGTTACAACTCTTCTTTAGCCAAATATAACATAGTTCTAGCTATGTGTGCAAAGACAAAATAGAATATATTTAGACAGTTAAAAATATGTTAAAGTTACACCCGCTAATCGAAGATGTGTTACACACATTCTATTTTAGAGGCAAAATGGAAGACTTTTGCACATAATTCAAGATATTTGTGCACAACGATGGATTGCTCCAGTTCAATGACCTAAGTTCTTAAACAAATTTCATGTACTTTTAAGTGATAAATATTTCAATGGGGTGACTTTTCAGCAATTTTTTCATTATATTTTTATTTGTCTAATCTTGTTCTGTATTTTTGGCGTATCTGTTGTGCAACATAACTGGACTTCATCTCTTTTTTTATTTCATCAAGGTATAATCCCTTTTAAAATTTTAGACTGTAAAGGGGTTTTGCCTCTTTCAACACAAATGTATTTATCATAATTTGAATTTGTATTCTCCTCCTTATAAATGGACTTTATCTCTGTGAATTCGCTAAATATTTGGAGTTAGTATTTGATCATTCTCAGCTGTTAGGAAATAGTTAGTGCAAACATAAAATATGTCTTCTCTTCTGGAGAGCAATATCGTCTGTTAGTTGGATTGCTCTGGTAGTCCCAGCGTAACAGGCTTAAACATACAGCTTCCTTAACAAAACAAAAACATAAAATAAAAGTCATTCAAATGATAATAAAATATTACAAACCATGCTATAATAATAAATATATAACTGCACTTGTGTTTTTTGCTAGTGCCTAGTATCCTCCTAGCTATTAGAAAGAATTTTATTTAATATACTGTTGGATACTAAATTCGACAAATCTCTTATCATATAAGTGCACTCTCTATATAGTTTCAATTGCCTAGAACTTTCATGTTAGGTCTTTATCAAATTCACCATTAGAGGATTAGGGCCCAAGCCCAATTGGGAAAGTGGGATATATCATAAATAAGTGTAATATATAGATCATATTATGGAAACCAGATTAAGCACCTAAAGCTCATCAGATATGGAATGTCCCATTTGCTATTTTTAACACTTCAAGGACAATATTGAACCTAAATTTTTTTTTGGGAGAAACATTGCTCCTATGTGCAACTTCAAGAGTAAAATTGAACCTTAAACCTATATTTTTCAATCTTGGCCTTTTTATAACTAAATCATAGTTCTGCCCTCAGGAATGTGTTGTACGCATACAAAAGAATCAAAGCCACATCTAAAAATGAAAGCAAAGGAAAACGAAGAGTAAACTAAAAATAACAATAATGGAACTTATTTTAAAGATAATGACTTGTAATGAAGTTATATATGGGTTCATAACTACTAAGTGCGTGCTTGGATTCAGCGGTGGAGAATGGATTTTGGGCAAAACCTCGGTTTAAAAAAATTTCACACAAACATCAATTTTTGTCCAGAATTGATTTTGGAACAAAACCTCGGTTTGAAAAAAGTGGAACCAAACAGCCATTTTTATTCAGAATTGATTTTGGGCAAAACCTCAGTTTGAAACCATGGTTTTGAATAAGCTACTGAAAATGGATTTTAGAACTGTAAAAGAGCTTATAGATTATCCAATTACTATTTTACCCTTACTTTTTTCTTATACTCTCTCTCATCTCTCATCTCTCTCCTCTCTTATCTCTCTTCTTCACACTATCTCCTCTTTCCTCTCTCTTCTCTACCCTCTCTCCTCTCTCCTATTTCTTCTCTCTCCTCTCTCCTCTCTCCTATTTATTCTCTACCCTCTCTCCTCTCTCATACTTTAATCAAATTATACCCTTTTTGGTAATTTATTAATATAAAAAGTGATTCTACTACTCATCATCCAAACATCTCTTTTTTCAAAATCTATTCTTCCCAAAATCTATTCTCCAAAATCTATTCTCCCAGAATCTATTCTTCCCAGAATCTATTCTCCCCAAAATCTATTCTCCAGAATCTATTCTCCCTAAAATCTATTCTCCAAAAGCTAATCCAAACACACCCTAAAAGTAATTCAAAGACATTATTGTACCCAAAAAAAAATGAAATTTAATCGGTGTATTATGTTATGCCAGTGAAATACCAAATTAGCTAATGATGTGAGATTATATGTATATATATATTTAATATTCTTAGAAATTTTATCATCACAGATTAAATTATTTATACTTAACCTATAATTCAAAATTATTCAATGAAAGATTGCATCCTAGGCGAGGCATTGAGTTTGAGTTCTTCCAGTAATTAATTAATTTGTCCCAATCTCAAATAAATGAAATTCATGAGCAATATTTGTTAGATTTGAAATAATCAAAATTACTCAATTCATGTGCTAATAATCGAAATCAGATCCCTAGCTAAACACATGCAATAGTTTCGCATCAACTCTTGGAAATAGGATTCAATCAATAGCCAGACTTTAGAAGTGTTCCATGGATCGAATTGGTAGCTAGGGTGATGTTCCAGATTGTTAATACTCTGTAAAACTTCTCACGATATAAAACATATATAATCTAATAAAATAGAATTATTAAAATATACTAATATGATGGATTGCTATTTTTTATACAAAAAAATGGCATCATTTCAAAAAGTTTGCAAAGAGAGAAAAAAAAAATTTAACTTAATTGACTTGTTCAAATATTTTGATAAGGCTAACTAGAAGAATAGTTTGTTAATCAGTCCTTTTATTTTGATATATATATACTAAATTATATAAAACGCCCTTAAATTTTAAGTCCGTTGCATATAACTCTCTGATATTAAATTTAAATTTACAAAGTATGAAGAATAAAACTATAAGTGATGAGAGTGGCCTACTTAGCTAACCAAGAACAAAGCTGAAAAGGAGCCTTCTTTAGTGTGAGGACCTGCGGAATGAGAGTCTTGTATTTTTAAGAAATTAGTGGAAAGATTGATGACTGCGAGGAGACTCTAGGAAAACAAGGGTTTATTTTCATAATAAAATGATATTTTAACTTTATGTGAAAATGATATAATTGCTATAAAATTATCATATCCCATGTAAGATGCCAGGAAAGATGCCACATGTTCGCTATTAATCTTGACATGACAATTTTTGTGAAAAAGATAACTGTAAGTTAATCAAAAATAATAATAAATTATGGAGGTTAAATTTAAATTTTGCAATGTCGAGGGTTATATGTAATTGATCTAAAATTAAAGAAAATTTTATATAATTTAGCCACATATATATATATATATATATATATATATGATGGGGTAAAGATAAATGGCTCTCTCTCACAGAGAGAGAGAGAGAGAAATTCACAAATTAAAATTAAAGCCGTGCAAGCTCCGGAGATAAATTTCACATATAATATACCCCTTTTGCTTCAGATCGATGCTGTCCAGGTAATGAGGCAAGTAAATTAACTTTGGTTCAATCTTTTAAAAGCGATTCTCAAGAGAATTCTTTCATGAAAACAAAACTGATGACGTCAAAAAGTTTTCAGAACAAGCCATAGAAAACCATAAATTATAATTAAATAACAACAGAGTGAGTGAGTATTAACAGATGAAATATATGCTAATTATATATTGGTTTGATGAGGACAAACGCAAGCGAACTTTTAATTTGTTGTTTCAATTGCTTAGAAACTTCATATTCCCTTTATTGGAAAAATCCCTAAAAAATTTTTTTTTAATTTCTAAACTCTAAAATAATTACACTAATTTTTAAAATCATAAATTCATATTTACGACTAAATATGGATTTTAAAATTTGGATAGTTTTACAATTTTATCTTTTGGAAGAATTACTATTTTTATAATAAAATTTTCTACACTTTATTATATATTTACTACAACAATCACATTCAATATCTCAAACATAAAATATATAAATTCTTTAGGAGATTTATTACTTTTATAAGGAAACTTATTATATCTCGTTGTATATTTACTAAATGAATAATGCAATGGACAAGTATATTTTTTAGAATTAAACTTGTAAAAATAAATTATTATTATGGTAAATATTTACTAAAATATTATAATTTTTATTACAAAAATAGTAAATCTCCTAAAATAATTCATTTATTTTAACATGTTTAAGCTACGAAAAATATAATCGTCAATTACATTAATCTTGTGGTAAACATATAATAAAATATAGTAAATTTTAATATAAAAGTAGTAAATCTTTCAAAGGATAAAATTGTAAAACTATCCAAATTTTAAAATCTCTATTTAGTTATGAGTATGAATTTGAGATTTTAAAAATTGGTATAATTATTTTAAAATTTAAAAATTCAAACGGTATTTTAAAAAAAAAAACTATTTTATTACATGGGTCCCATGAAATAGACAATAAATGACTTGTCAGAATATATATATATATATACACACACACACGAGAAATTATTTAAATAGTCGCATTATGCTGCCTTTTGAATTTTGTTACAGACAAGATTAGACTTTCCATATACTTTCTCATTGTTTGATTAGATTTCTCAATACTTTTCCTTTGGTGATGCTTTAACAGCTTCATGCATAATTCGAACCAGGAAGCACTAACTGATTCTTTGAGTGTGTAAGAAATCTTTCCCTTATTAAATCCCATAATTTAAAGTTGCAACAGAAGACTTGAAACTATCTCATGCCAAAGCTAGATGAATCAAAGCAGTAATCCACACGATTTACGATATAAAAGAGAGACAACTGAAAACTGAAAACAGAAACACAGGAAAAAATATGTTAGAGAATATTTTAACTAGTGTATGAACACAATGATAATAATTGAGAATAGCCATCATTAGTAAATGAACCCCTCATAGCGTATGAGAATTAGGTCTTGTGAATACCACGCTCTCATCTAGTCTATTGTTATTCCTCTCATCAAAGTTATTTACTTAATTAAATAAATAACTAAAGATTCAGCAAAACCCCTAAACCTAGACTCAATCAAACTGGCCACATTATCAAGATATTTTATTTAAATAAAACAATGAATATTTAAAAATCCTAATATAATTTAAATATTCAAATACAATATAATATAATATAATATAATATAGGGTTAAGATGTAAATCTATCTATCAAGTATTTTCTCATATGTATCTGACACTATAAAAAGTTTTTGGATGCAACAGTAATGTAGAAATTCCACGACCATTAAGTTAATCATTGTTGACCATTTAGCAAATATAGTCAGTAAAGAAAAAGTAAAAAAAGTACATTAATGTTTTAAAATGGTACAAAAATATCATAACCATAAAGTTAACCAATGTTGACCATTTAACAAATAGTCTCCACATGCATTTTACAACTTTTTTGTTCCTAGTGGCCTTGTCCACCACTACAAGGTCTTTTACACAATGCAATGGTTACACAGTTTTCTCCTTTTCTTTGATTTATTCACTGTCGATGAATATTACCATATGATTTGACGCGTTAATTTTCATGACAACAGATGAGTCATCTTCAACCTCCTCTTCATCCCCTTTCAGCAATGGTTAGTTTATAACAATGGTGCCTCTAATCCGCAACTTGTTAGTTCTGAGACAAAACCAACAACAACGAGAAACCAGAGAAAATGACGACATGATGAGGGGATTTAAGGGAGGTGTAGCTTTGGTTTTGCGGAGGGGCAACCATTTGTGTTGTGTAGAAGACCCAGTAGCTGCAGACCGGGCCACTGGGAGCAATAATGCTATTCACCATAACATATGTGGGGACTATTTGCTAAATAGTCAACTTTGGTTGATGTAATAGCCGTGATAGTTTTATATCGTTTTGAAACATTCAACATTAGTTGACTTAACAACTACTGTTACATTTTTGCATTATTTTAAACATTTTATGTATATTTTTGCACTATCAAAACTTTATGGTATCAAGAGCATATAAAAGAATACTTAATAACTAGAGTTGTACCTTAACCCTACAATATAATATATTGTAATACAATCTCTATTTTTTAATATATAAATTAATTAGATGTTAAATTTAGTCTTAGATATAAGACTTTAATATATTTTATACATAATATTTATTATTTTTATTTAAGCAAATTTACCAAACTTATGAACTAATATATAACCTAATATTATACATAGTTATTTTAAGGAAACTATGTCATATTTATTGATTTATTTAATTTACTCAAATATATTAAATAAATCTTATATTAATTACATTAAAGAGTATCTAACACAATCTACTTAAAAATGTCAATATTTTTTGGATCAAGAGTAATATGTGTGTGTGATGTAAAACGAGATAGAAAAAGAGAAGAAATTAGAGAGATCAAAGAGGAAGAGATTAGAAGAAAAGAGGAGGAGAGGATAGAGAGTTGAGAAATAAGAGGAGTTGAGAGAAAAATGTAAATGTCAATTGAATAATTCACCAAAGTCCCTATAAAATAGAAAACCTAAAACTATTTATACGAATAATAATAATAAAACTAATTTTAGTCCAAGTTTAAAATTAATAAAGTAACAATAAATTAAAATAATCTTAAAATAATAATAAAATATAAAACTAGTCAGATAATGTTTTATCATATTTTTTATTCCATATTTATCGAAATATTTTGAAGTTTTTCCCGGAAAGAAGAGCACCTCGCGGTTAAAATAGGAAATTTCTTTTATAATAAATATATTGCTTTATATATCACTATTGTAACAAAAGTTTAACTTGTCAACGTGGACCGCACAAAATAATAAAAATAATAATTTAACATCCAAAAAGAAAACCACTAATTAAAGAACGGTGGTTATTTTCTCCTTTAGTAAGTTGGAGGAGAAACGTGTGTATATATATTTATATATATATATATATATATATATATAGCTTCTTTTCTAGATAGGAATTTAAGTTTATCACATTATTCATAACCACCACCAACAATGAGTGGTAATTAATAATAGTGAAAGTTATAATTATGTACATACTATATATATAATTATTTCATTATTTCACTAACAAAACATAATAAGTTATTAATATACTATCCCATTAAAATTTACTTTTTTATATGTTGAGAACTTCCTTCAAATTAACAATAAGGTGGTAAATATATGTATGTATGTATGTATGTATGTATGTATGTATGTATGTATGTATGTATGTATGTATGTATGTATGTATGTATGTATGTATGTATGTATGTATGTATGTAAACCAAACTTGTCATGAGGTTATTACACAACCATAGAATTCAAAGAGATTATTTGTAGAGAAAAAAAATGAAGCTTATAGAGATACTACTTGATCGCATTATCATGTTATGTTAGTGAAATAACCAATTATTAGTATGAATAGAAAAAAATAAGAAACTTAATTATGCATAACAATAAAGATTTTTAATTAGTCCAAGTCTATGGAAAATTGCATCGTCGGGAGCAGGGCATTGAATTCTTCTAGCTATAGCATGTGAACTTGTCCCTTCTCAAATAACTGAAACATATCATCAGCAAGCATGATATGATCATAGCTGCATTCTTCTACGTACGCAAATTGAATTGAGGCTTTATCAATGGCGAATCTACTTTATGTTAATGGTCTCTGCTTTTATACTGAAGAGAGAAAAAAAACATAAGTACCTAAAAGAAAACTAAATACTATAAAAAATAACGGACATTTGAATGCAATGAAGTAATTTGTCGACCCACATGAAATAGAATCATAGTCTGAATTCTGTTTATGTTACATCGCAAGATACACGATACTGGGAGAGAGAGAGAGAGTTTTGGAAGAAAAGAGACAATTCAGAGTTGAAAATTGCACTAGGAGTTATACGTCTTCTCCATGCAATCGACTCCCCTTCTTCCTCCTCTTAAATATATAACGTCTGGATCCAAAGATTTCTTCTAGGCTATATTTGATTCAATAAAAAGGAGGGTAGGTTAGGTTATAAGTATAGGAAAGGAGGAGATATTTTTTGTTTGGTTCAGAAGATGAGGGAATGAGAGTTTATTATAAATTAATAAATATACCCTTATTATTTTTATTTAAATATATTCTTTATTCTTTTATTTTTATTAAATATATTATTTTCTTCATAGAACATAGCAAAGAAGCATATCGAGAGAACAATAAGCCACAAGGAGGGAGAGAACATGAGGGAAACACAAATATGAGGTTGAAATCGATCATCCTCTACAGTGGTGCAAGAAGCTATGCTGGAAAACTTCAACAAAAGGATTGATGTCAGACCCTTTTCTATCCTTCAACGGCTTCGGTCATCATTCTCTGGAGATAGAAGACTTTAACAAAAGGAGTAAGAGTGGAGGACCATCGCTGGAGGTAAAGGAAAAGCTAGTGACAGGGCCGTCGTTCTCTAGAGAATGGAGGAGTTGAGGAGGCAAAGGCGAAGGGTGCATCGTTGTAGCTGTGGTGCGTTGTCATCGTGGTACAATTACCATATGAAGATCAGAAGTATGAAGGGTACTAGTAGAATTTTTTAAAATTATCATGGGCATTTTTGTCCAAAAATGAGCAAAGTTTCTCACTCCTCTAAAAACTTTCAATTTTGGAGGGGTGAGAGGGGGGTAGGGGAGCAAATAAGAACAAAAAAAATTTCTTTCCCTCCCCTCTATTTTTTGAACGAAACACCAATATACCCTCCCCTCTAAAAACTCCCAAACAAACAATGTCTTAGTGAGAATTGCTCGGAGTTATTGTAGAGAGAATTTATACAAAAAAAATCTCCTAAAATTATCTAATAATTAAATAGTCTTAGGGGACTTGGGGGTAATAAATTTTGATTTATGTAATTACCAAACTACATTTATACACAAATGACAAGTTACTAAAAGTGCTATGACAACTTGAAGTGGTAGAGATGATAACTGAGGGTATACGATGATAATTTGAAATAACAAAAATAACAACTAAGGGCATAAAATAACAACACCCTAGTTATCATTTGTGTCACTCTAAGTTTTTAGACTCTACCATTCAGTTGTTATTTATATCATTTTAAATTATCATCGCATTTTTAGTAACTTAACGTTTGTGCATAAGGATAACTTGTTAGTTACACATATCAAATTTATTATCCCATATCTCTTGAGATATTTAATTATTTAATGATTTCATCATATTTTTTTTGTAATAAATTAACTTCTACAAGACTTCTAAATAACTCATTTTCTTTTATTATTTTAAAATGAGGAGGTCGGGGGATCGATCCCCGCGTGGTTAAGTGGAAGAGTGTGCGGTGCATGTTGTGTATGTGAGTAGTCCCTTCCATGGTGGATGGTATGGGTTTTGAAAAAAACAACAAAAAGGAGTATATTACATTATAAGACCCGTATATTTTACTTATATAGTAAGCTCCACTTGTTTAAATGAGTTTGGGCTTATTCTAATCCCCCAAGAATAGATTAGATAAAACGCAAAAAATACATACACTTGCTTTGGTAAATTTATATTAATTAAATCTGATAATACTCAAATATGATCTAATATAATCCAATTAGGCCTGATAACACTCATACATGGCATTATAATACTCCAGCGTGATCCAACTGTAATGATTATGTCAAATCATTGCAAGATTGAGCAAGTAAATTGATCTTGAGAAATATCCCATACAGTTAAAAAAAACTACAACAAACTAAAAAGCTTTGTGACCGAAAGTTTCCTGTTGTAAAATTTTCGATGGATTTTGCCAAAAAGAAAAATTGAGATACCCTTAAAGACAGAAATTACCTTGTTTAATCGCTTAAAATTTATTATCATGACAATGCTGTTCGTAAAGACAGTACAGAAGATAATATTATATATATATATATATATATATATATATATATATATATATTAATTAGGAGAGGTAAATGATGAGGGATGAGTCACTCGGTGATAAAATTAAAGCTACTTTATATTGACATTGATCCATTGACCTTTAAAAACGGCTTGTTCAAGAAGATGTTTCCAAAAGCAATAGAAAATTAATTGAACGTGATGCTTATATGCTAAATGACAGATGCTCTTCTTCTCTTCAAACAGGAGAATGAGCCTTCCATCTAGGGCTATTCACAATGCCCGATGGCCCGGTCCGCCCGCCCGAGCCCGGTAAAAAATTGCTGGCCCGGCCCTAAAAAAAATGCCCAAAATATATTTGGGCAGGGCCGGGCCAGGCTGGGCACCAGGCAGGGTATGCTGCCCTGCCCATTTGGCCCGGCCCTATATATATTTATTTATTTTTAATTTTTTTTAATTCTTATTTCTTTTCTTAACTTATTCTATTTGTAATTTTACACTTTTTACTTTAGTTAGCAACTCTCCTTACTCATTTTTAAAATATTAAATATAACTCTTATATTTATATAGATACCAAAGTTGGTCCTCTGCTTTACTTGTTAAGTATTCGATTATTGGTATTATAATAACGTTACAAATATCTGACCTCTACACATTTCAATATTTTTTTTTATATATGCAATAGATTTTAAGATTTTAATTACTATCTTTTTGTTACTTTATTCTTAGTGAATTATAGATATTATTTAACTATTGAAGATATAAATATGATATTATTTTATAAGTTCATGATTGCAGATTTTTTTCTCACAATATGAGCAGAACATCACAATTTGGGCATGCCCAGTCCGCCCATGCCCAGCCCGCTCATGCCTAGCCCGAAATAGTTAGCGCTTTTACTGGGTCGGGCCGGGCATCGGGCTGCAAAATGCAGCCCAGACCTTTTTCGGGTAGGGCATCGGGCAGGGGGGCTGCCCTGCCCAGCCCTGCCCATGCACACCCCTACTTCCATCAAAATAGAGAAGGGAAAAAATGCCACGTCATCCCATAAAAAAAATAATTTCAATATACGAACTTTCTCTTTGTAGTTTAACACGAATTATTATCTTTTGTTTTATAAAAGATATTAGTCTCATTTATTTATTTATTTATGTTTTTTTCTGATTTTTTATATCAAGAAAGACACAAAAATATGCCTATGTGCAAATCCTAATTCAGGACCTCTAAATGGCTTAATCACTATGGAGTCTCTAGGTATTATTTTGGGATTCAATTTTATAGTAAAATTACCTAAATTCCCTTAATTGAAAATATGAAAAAAAATGAAATGACAATAACAATTTAACTAATAACAACTTTAATTTCTCAAATGAAAAATAAGATAGTAATAACTAATTTCTCTGAGGACAATCAAGTCATTAAAAAAAACATAATTTCATAATAGTTTCTAAAAACTTCATAGAAATTAAGTTATTTCAAGAACCCATTTTGATATTTTTATGTTTAAGTGTTTCTTATGTCTTTATTTTTTTTTTTTTTATATTCACGTATGCAAATTGGTTTTATATGAAAGGTTTATGTCCCTTTCCAATTCAAATTCTCAAACAGTTCTTTCCCATTCTCTTTGAAACTTTTTCTCTGTAACAAACGTGACCAATGCTTTTAGAACAACTTTTCTTCCTCACCTCAGGTGGGGATGATATTTTATCAACAATTTACAGAAGATATTGCATAATGCATGGGTAAAGATATATTCAATACCCAAACTAATTTTAAAAGAATAATTAACACTTTAAAGTATATTAATTTTAGAGATACAACTAGTATCCTAAAATATTTAAATTGTTATAGTTCCGCCATTTCAATACAAAACACAAATTTATATCCATTATATGTTATGTAAACTTTTTATTTCAACACATTATTATTTAAAATATCAAATGTTTCATATTATTTAAAAAATAGTATTGAATAAATGCTAAAATTAATATTATATATAATTTATATGTGAAGATTGATAAATGCATGTAATAATTTATATAGTATAATTTATTAAAATAATATTACATATATAACGTTTTAAATAATAATATATCAAAAAAAATTATGTATAATGTCTCAAATAAAAGTTTATATTTTTGTTAGTGAAAGGTCAAAATTATAACAATTTAAATAATTTAGAGTATTAATTGTATCTCTAAAATTAGTTTAAGGTATTTATTTTACTCTTAAATAATTTATTGTGCTAATTGTACTTTTAAAATTACTTTGATATGATGATTGTACCTATAGCTTACTTTATACCCAAATACAAAATTCTTTCTTATAACAGACAAAATACTTTGACAATATGCAATCATCTAAAAAGGTACAAAGGAAAATCGAAAAAAATATTTAATAAATTATTAAACATAATATTTTAGTTAATAATTTATCTAAAAATTTAATTATTGATAGAGTCCAATAGTATCTTGTGATCCATAGATTTATTTTATCTAAAGATTTAATTATTGAATTTGACTATAGAAACCTAATAAAATAAAGAGTGGGTTCCATATCTAACCCAAAAGATCTGAAACAACACTTAGTTTGGGACATAAACTTAAAAGCATACATATAATTAAACAAGTTCAAGATCATCAACACAATCCCTGAATGATATTAATGCATGTAAACACCTCAAGATCACGTCGTCTTCCTGGCAAACAAAGGGCACCGCCTTATTTCACTTTATTTTCCTTTATTTTTCTTTTTCTTTATATATTAACTCTTGATCTACAATACTCCAATACAATGCAGTTCTTCTTCCCTACTTAGCAACTAATAAAGGTCACTCCTTAATCATATATATATATATATACCAGATCGATCTCTTGCTTGTCATGCTGACTTATTTATTACGCCATATATATAGCATCAGTTCAACACGCAGACACATGTATATATGTGTGCGTATAGAGAGAGTGTTTTGAAGACGTGTCATAATATCATTTCCTGTGTTTCTCAATGAGCTTCTGAAGCTCCTCCTTCCTTGCTCCCATGGTCTTGTCTACAACATTTCCTTTCTTTATCAGTATGAATGTTGGCATTGCTTGCACTTTGAACTCTTGTGCCACTGCCTGCACTTTCCATTATATTTCCTCATATAAATATATATTTATATATATATTCACAGAATCCATAATAATGAGGCTCATTCATTGGACTCTATTTATTTCAAATCATGCTATTTATAAGCTACTACTATTGCCCATTAGGAGCCTCGACCATCGGTGAAATGTGATTTATAAATTTAAGGAGCTCTCACACTCAATAAGCTAATCTTTTAGAATAGGTTCTCTCTTCGAATTTGTGTTCACAGGCAATTATTAGATGGGAGAGCCCCTTTTTTTTGGTACAAAAATTTTTAGAAAGGGGTTGGGCTCACCCACGATCTAAGGGTAGGGCGAAGTCTCTCTTCCTCTTAGATGATACCAATATCAGGCAGGGCGAGCCGTCTATTACCCTCAAGCGTAAACCTAAGCACCCAAGAGCTAGGATATCTCACCAAACGCCGCGACTGGAACCACAATAAAGTGGTACTCCCTAGGGTTTGAACACATTTCAAATGGTAGTATGTCTTACCTCTTTGCCAGCTGAAATCACAGACAATGGGTGATGAGAGAGCCCCTTGAATTTAAAAAGTGAGACTCATAACATGTAGCTTATTTCTTAAACTTGTGGCAATATATGATAAGGAAACATGATTTTTCTTATAACTCTTGTGCTACTAGTATGTGGCGCTTTTAATAGGATCCTATTAGCCCGAACAACCAAATAATTTGAATAGATTATTTGTGATCAAAATGTTTTTCCCCAAGGATAATTTCTTTTTACGATCGGGGGAATTAAATCCCAATCCTCTCACTTTGTGATCTAGTTGGTCCCCCACTACACCAAGTACCCTTGGGGTATAAGGAAACATGTTTAGTATTCCTCCAGTCCTTAATATAAGACTTAATTAAAGAGTTAATCTTAATAATAAATATAAGACATATTTCCTATATTTATCAACTTTTTCTCAAATTACCTATTAATACTTCCTCATCAAGTAAGAGAGGGAGAGAGAAGAAATTAAAGAAGATAATTAAGGTGTTTAAAAAAAATATAATATATTAATTAATTTTTTTAATCTAATCATCAAATTATTTAACCAAAGGAGTAGGTGAGGAAACATACGCCCGCGCGTAGTATTTGGTTTGTTTTGAGTACCACGTTATTCAGTAAAAGCCACTATTAAGTAGTCAAAGCTAAGCATGAAATATATATACCATTAACTCATCCACATCAATCTTGATGAACTCCACATCGGCATATTTTTCAGAAAAGTCTTCGATAATCGGATCCATCGTTTTGCAGGGTCCGCACCACGTGGCCGTGAAGTCAACCACCATCTTCAGCAAATCAATTAAGAAATTATATTATAAGAATTAATATACTAAGGAAACTGATATATATATATATATATATATATATATAAAGTATATAATTTCAAAGACAAAACTTACGAGCTTGTTGGTTGATTTGGAGGCATCAAAGTGAGCCTTCCATTTAGCAGTGGAATGGAAGGTGATGACGACACAAGAAGATGAACGTGAAGATAGTGATGATGAAGATGATCTACGATATGCAACGTTCACTTTATCCAAGTGTGAAACATTAGCTCCCATCTTCTTAACACTTATAATAATAATAATAATAGTAATAACTTCTTTTGAAGGGATTGAGTGAATTGCAACATATGCATTACTCACTTGTTTATATATAGCTTATAAAGTTGGCTACCTAGAGGCGAAATATTTTATTATTTTCTTTTCCAATGAATCAGATGCTACATTAATATGGTAGGCCTATACATGTGTGCATATATATAGAGTGAACGTATTTAAGGAGCTAGATTTTTAGCATAATTTCTATAATTAAGAAGCCTCTGAACCCACGTAATTATATATATATATATATATATATATATATATATATAGGTTTAATCTAGTGATAGCAGTTCTCATCCAATATTACATCAAACTCAATCTAAAAAAAATATCGTCCTAACTAGCTTTAAGTATATATTTGCTTCAATTTCCATATTTCAAAGAGTTATATATGCTTTTCTTGTTACTTTTTTCTCTTGAAGGACCCCGATGCAATAATAAAGAACGGTGTTTATTAATTTTAAGAAATAATATTTTATTATAATTTCAAGTATATTAAACAAATAAGATTGCGTTGGATTTCATTATTTTGTTGATGAATCCTAAGTTGATATAGATTGAAAGTTCTAGGGAAAATTAGAGCGAAGGGTGTAGAGGGAACGATATTTAATAAATGGGAGAGGATAGTAAAAATTAGAATAATCAGATACTAAAAATTATTTCAAATTCACTATGCTTTTATCTTTTTTATTAGATTATATCCTCTTAATATTTAATATAAGACATATTTAACTAATTTAAATATATTAGTTAAATTATTTAATATAGCATATTTTTCTAAAATACCCCAATTATCTTTCTTAATTCCTTCCTTCCCTCTCTTACTTTATTATAGTTGAGAGAATATCAATAGAAATAATTTGATAAAATAGAAAAATATAAAAAATTAAATTTTATATTTATAATTAAAATTAACTTCACAATTAAGTTATATATTAAAGACAGAAAGAGTATATTATATTATTGATTTGAAATAAAAGTGAATAAGTAATTACATAGAAATAGAAGTAGGACGCTTAATTTGAACACAATGAGAAGCATATATGCTTTTCATGCTTCATTGAATGGACATGCTCAGTGTATAAAATCTTTCCATCTTTGCGGCTCAAAGAATATATAAAAACGCAGCCTCTCTCTTTTCTTATCATGGATGACTTATGTGTTACTCATCATTCTATGTGAAGAAATTAAAACCTCTAGAAAGTCAAACGATTCCAAACATTTGCATGGCCAATACTGAGACAGATAATTCTGTGTTAAGATTCTCTGTCAATATATATATATTATGGATTTTCTATTTTTTGTACGCAAATAAAGCTCATTTTTCCTCAAGTTAATGTTGATGAAGAATAAGAAAGATGTTGGAAAAAGTCTACCGATCTACTCTTGATGGATAGACCAAAGTCCATTGAAAGTGGGGAATAAATCTGAATAAAACAAAAGTATGAGCAAATATGTGTAATATAACCCGTATTTGAAAGAAATGGAGTTACACACCGCTAAAAGTAATTGTATATTGAAGTGTGTGGATGGGTATTGAGTGGCAGAAAGAGGGGATGAAAGTAATTAACTAACGGAAGGTGGTTTATTCTCTGGACTCAACTTTCGGCAAATTTACCTATGTGCTACAAAAAGTAAAAAAGATTACCAAGATTCTATATGGTGGAAAGATTTACTGCGAAAACAGTTTTTAAGAATTAATTTTGATTAAAATTTTAATTTAAAAAAATTTAAAATAAATAATTATTTTTATTTAAAACTGATTTTTATTCAGAATTAATTTTGGCCAAAATCATAATTTAAAACTATAATTTTAAATAAGTTAGTAAAAATAATTTTTAGAATCGTAAAAAAATTTATAGATTATCTAATTACTATTTTATCCCTATTTTTTTCTTATACTCTCTCTCATCTCTTATCTATATCCTCTATCCTCTCTCATCTCTCTTCTTCATACTATCTTCTCTTTTATCTCTCTTCTCTACATTATCTCATCTTTCCTATTTTCTCTCTCTCCTCTCTCATATTTATTCTCTACCCTCTCTCATCTCTCATACTTTAATCAAATCATACCCTTTTTAATAATTTATTAATATAAAAAGTTATTCTACTACTAATCATCCAAATATCTCTATTTTTTAAATTTATTTTTTTTAAAATTTATTTTCTAAAATCTATTCTTTCTAAAATTTATTTTTTAAAATCTATTTTTTTTTAAATTTATTCTCAAACCGCTAATTTAAACACACCTTTAATAAAGATACTACATCTAAAGTCATTCTTGGCAAGAACAAATTTAAAATTGTCGTTGTTGGCGACAACGATTTTTATTCAATCGCTCCTCATCTCTCTCCCCATCAAATCACTTTTAAATCTGACACTTGTTTTATAGGGAAAACTTCCTCTACAGACACTGTAGTAAATTTATTTTAAAAAATCTCCAGAATATTCTGAAACTTTATTATAATCCGGATGAACGGAACTGAAATTAATTTTATGAGACCTAAGACAGATATTCTATCAGTAAAACAAAGAAGAATAAAGACTTTAATAAAAATAATAAAAAAATTCATAAGATAAATTAAAATATTAACAAAATGAATATAGATTTTAATAAAAATAATAAAAAATTAACAAGACAAATAAATATATTAATAAATTAAAAAAAATAATAAAAATAATAAGAAAAACAGGCATTAATAAAAAGAATAGAACCTTTAACAAGTTAAATATGTAATTTACCAAGACAATTAAATATTTTATTAATACTTTTATTCATCTTATTAATATCGTTATTTATCTTATCAACATGTTTATTTTTCTTTCTTTCAGTAATAAGATATTTTTTTATCTTTTGTCATTACAAAATTAATTTTAACTAAGATTCCTGATTACAGTGAAGTTTTATAGTTTTTTTGTAGTTTTTTAAAATAAATTTACTACAATATTCTTTATTTAAAAATTTTCCTTTTTTAAATGAAAAAGGTTGGAAGGATTTCTATCTCTCTCTCTTTCTTTTATTCCTCTCTCACCCGACCCATTTCTATTCCTATTTTAAAAAATGACAACTATCTTTTCTTTTCCATAGAATTAAATATACAAATGTAAAAAAAGTCAGAAATAATTTGATATAATCAAATAAATTACATGCTTCATAATACTCCTCTATCCTCCTAAAAAATTAATATTAATCTTAAATATAATATTCTTCTAATCCTAAATATAATATCTATTTAATTAATTTGATTATATTAAAAAAACTAGTTAAATTATTTATTATAACATTAAATTATTTATTATAATATATTTTTCCTAAAACACCATAATCATATTCATTAACTCCCTCTCTCATTATCTTACTTGATTATTGTTAAGAGAATATCAATAAGGGTATTTTGAGAAAGAGTTAGTAAATTTAATAAATAAATTTTATATTTAAGACCAAAATTAACTCGTCAATTAGATCATATATTTTCTATATTTATCAATTTTTTTCCATTTTACTCTTATTAATACTCTCTTAACAATAATCAAATAAAAGAGAGAGGGAGTTAAGAAAGATAATTAGGGTAGTTTAGAAAAGATATGTCATATTAACTAAATTAATTAATTTTTAATCTAATTAAATTAATTAAATATGTCATATATTAAAAATTTGAGATTAATCTCCTAAATTATCAATTAAAGTTTTTGAAAATTTGATCTATAAGGTTTATGTAAAGTTTGTTAGTTAAAAAATTTCTTTCATAAATTATTTTATCTCATATTTAAAATTATTTCTGAGTTTTTTTCCATTTATATGTTTAAATCTATGAAAAAAACCGAGTGTCATTTTTTAAAATATTAAGAAAGAGGGGTGGGGGTGAGAGAGGGATAAACTAAAAAGTGAGAGAGGGAAAGGTAAAAATGGTTCCACAAGGGAACGATTTCTCATTTTTCTTTTGAAAAATTGTCAGATTTGATGGGGGAAGAGATGAGGAGTGAGGCAAAAATCGTTCTCCTCAAAGAAAGAACAATTTCTTTACAATTTTAAAGTTGTTCTTATTAAGAAAGACTTTAAGTAATAGTATTTTGGTAAATATTTTTCACTATATAGAATTTCAGTAAGTTGTTTTACTGTTTGTAGCACATTGGTAAATTTGCCCTCAAGTGTCTCTTCTTAGTACGTAATATAAATGGGATTCTAATTATGACTCCATTTTGTATGGGGAAATTGACTATTTCATTGTATTCAAATGTACGTTATTTTCCTTCGAAAAGTATAGGCTAGTGCAAAGAAACAAAGACACAAGGCATGAGGTTACCTAACTTAACGTTCAAAGTGAACACTTTTATTCCGTGTAAAAGAATTCGGAATGAATCAAATGTCCTTAGGTAGAATTAGAAGGTACAACTAGTCAATTAACAGTTAACTACTCTACCACTAAATTACTGAGGAACATTGGAAAATTAGAGATTATAGAGTTCAATTTCTATTCTCAACTGTACGTATAGCTAATACGAGCTCGGAATTTCCTTCATAACTTGTGAAACTTCTTCATAATATGTAGGGATTTTTAATTCATGTTCCCACATTTAATTTGTACGTATTGAAAACCTTGCCTTTCTCATACATGCATTGATTTAATAGTGAAAATCCTAAATTTAACATTCGAGTGATGCAGATAATTTGCATCTTATGTTATTACATTTAACCTGAAAGAATCAAGGGTCTTACATCAAAATTTAGCAATTTGTCGGTCTTAAAAAGAAATGAAATTATCGTATCGGTCTCAAACTGGCATTCCCCCTAATTTATACCAAGTCTATCATATTTTTATTTGATAAAGTTTTTAATTTCTAAAGGAAAAACCAGAATATTATTATGACGGCCATTTTCGGATTCTCCTATATATATGTGCGTGCATCTATGTTCTTTACGACCTTCTAAATATTTTTCATAATAAACATAAATAAATAATGAACGATAGAAATATTACCAAGAATACTTCTTTCTCGGTGGAGCTCTTAAAAATGATAATACAACAGAAAATATCAATAACGTAGTGTCGGCAATATTTTTACATGTTACTCCTCTAATTATATATAGAACCTAATTAGAGAGTTGATATTAATTATAAATATAAAATATTTTTTAAATTTATTAATTATTTTTTAAATTATCCCTATTAATACTCTTTCAATAATAATTACGATAATGAAGAAAGAAGCTAAGGAAGAGGTAACATGGTGTTTTAGGAAAAATATCTTATAATAACTAATAATAATTAATTTTATTAATATAATTAAATTAATAAAATATATTGTATATTTAGAAAAAGGAAGAGTAATTAATTTTGTGTCTGATTAAATTCTATATATGTTGCTGCATGATATTCTAGTAGAGTTTGCTATTACGAAGAAAATTAGAGTACGGATTTACATATTATAATTGGAAAATATTCCTAGTATTGATAGATTCGACCTAAAGTTTATATATATTCCTCAATTTGTTCTCAAAAGTCTAAATATTCATTAATCAAACCCTTGAAAATTGAGATTTAGATGCTTTGTCTTTCTCAATAGATTCTGCGTCTACCGCATATTAAGGAGATTTTCCTAGCTTATAAGAAGTTTATGAGGTAAATTTTGAAAAGAAAACACCTAACCTAATCATAGGTTCTATTCTTAATTGGGTCGGCAAATTCTTTTTTATTTTAAAAAATTAATCCGTCATCGTTATAATTTTATTTTATTTTTAATTGGATCTTTATAGTTTTTTTATTAGGTGGTACAGTTTCATTAGTTATAGGCATATGTTCCTACACTCATAATATATTAATTAGAATTGATATAGATATAAATTGTTATAAAATATAAAATTAAAAAAATGATGGAATAATATTATTAACATAAAAATAAAATTTATGTTGCTCATAGTCTCTTTACATCTATATATAATATATAATCTGGTTAATTTTAATTATAGGAATAACTATTTTATAAGTATTCCTATTCTTTTCAATTTTTAATTTTATACTTATCTTTATTTTTCTTTTTAACAAATCATTTAACTATATTCTGTTAACATATTTAGCTTATGTACATGGATTAGCAGGTCAATAGAGTAAAATTATAAGGGTTAACAGAGCTAACAAAGTAAAATTAAAGGATTTAATAAAGGAAAAGAGATATAAATATACAAAACTAAAAATTAAAATAAAATATAGGCATCTCAAAAATTGGTTTTCCCTTGATTTTATTTAGATATATTTATATGGCAATATGTTGAAGAGAGTTATATTATCAGGCATTATTTTCTCTTATAAATAATGAACTATAAGAACCAATACCTCTAATTAAAAAATCTATAAGGATACAATTAAAAAACTATAAATACCTAATTAAAAATAAGTTGAAAATGAAAATTACAAGAACTTTAATATTAATTTTTTCTCAATGTCTTTTTCATTAGTTACTTTTTTAGTTTAGGACACAAGTTTGAGTGAGTTGGCTCATTTTTAATCCTTAATTTTATTAAGTCCATTAGTTAAAATATAAGTATTCGGAATTCATAATTTCTCAGTATTTATTTGCTTAACTGTTTCTTATATTTTTAACTACGGATTTCATTTTAACTGCAATTTTTAAAATTTTAAAAGCTTCTAGAAAATTTCGTAGTTAAATTGTGCTTTGGTTACTAATAGTAAAAAGCACAGCTAAATTATAGTATACTTGTAATTTGTGAGGGAATACTAATGAGCTAAATTATGATGATAAATATATATATTTAGGTGGTGACATGTTAGAAAAATTTAGTAGGTGAGGGAAAAATTTATGCCTAATATAAATATTATTTTATTAAGTTATAGTTAAAACTATTAACTATATTAATATGAAAATGAATTTTTTTAATTAAATATTGATGAAAAAGTATAAAAATTAGACAATTGTTAATAACAAGAAAACTAAAATTAAAAGTGATACAATAAAATTTCTTTGAAACCTTAGGCATATTTGGTATAATAGAAATAGAAGTAGGAGACGTAGTCCACTTCACTTATTTGGTATAATGGAAACTACTTCTATTCCTAGTTTTACTTTTAATTTTTTATGTAATTTTAGTTCTATTAAAAATGTTAAAAAATGAGATGATAAAAGTAGAAATAAAATATTTTAAAATATTTTATTTTAAATTATAAAATTATTACATAATTTTATTTTTTTAAAAGTTATAAAAAATATTTTAAACTATTTTATCCTATATTATAAAAAAATATAAATTATATACTTATTTCAACATACCAAACAAAATATTTTTTCAATCTAATTATATTTTTATTTTCATTTTCATCCCTACTTCTCTCAAAAACTCTTCACCAATCATACCTTAAGTCTCTTTAAAAAAAAGGTGAAGAGTCGGCTGCCTTTTTAAGATTTTTGAACGACGACAGATGAGTCATTTTGTCATTTTATTCTTCATTCACTTTCCTTTACCACTTTCTTTTATATTTATTTGTTGAGAAATTTACATTTTTTTTATGTGATTAAACTTTTATAATTTTAAATATAAGATATTAATTCATATAAAAAATTAAATTATAAATTAAATAGCAATCTTTTGATATATTAATTCATTTCTTACTCTCAATTTTTTAATAAACATGTATAAAGTATTTAATATTTATTTTACTAAATTACACAAAATCTCTATAAATTTTGTATTATACACCAATAATCTCATCACTTTTAAAATTTAATAATAAATCTCTCTCAGCTTTTAAATTTATTTTAATATTATTTCCAAATCTCAACTATCAATTATATATCCTTTAAACTTTATTTTTTTTGTTCATATAATCTCTCAAATTTTGATTGATATATAAATAATTCTTTTAAATTTTAAACTCAAAAGTAATGTAAAAAATTAATTATTTGAAGTTATCTACTTAAATATAAGATTTTAGGATTTTTCATTGTAAAGTCAATTTCAAGGGTTATGAAAGTTAGCATATGATCCGAAGTTTAGGGGTTAAATATAATTTAACCTATTTATTTATTTATTGTTGTGATTTAACCTATTTATTTATATTTTAACATTGGCCACTTAAAAATAGTTTAATTTTTCATATGAATAGTAACATCAATTTTTACTATGAGATAAGCATACACAATTTTTTTTTTATTTTTCATCTTATATTTTTATCCTGATTTCACACCTATTTTTAAATTTTTATGATATTTTAATTTTTTAATTATACTAGAAAATTATAATAATAGTAAATAATTAATTATAATCTATTTTTTACTCAAAATTTATTATTATTATTATGATTTATATGCAATGAATTAAAATAAATTTTGTGAATTTGACAAATATTCCAGCATTATTGTAAGATCTTGTCTGCTTAGGAAAATTCGGAATCATACTTTTTGCCGCAAAAAGCTAGCTATTGTGGGACAGACGAGTGATATTGTAACGTAATCGGATGGATTAAATATTATTAAACCCAAAAATGTAGATTCACGATTAGAAACCTTGGTTGACTTTTATAAATTAAGATTTGCAACTATTGATGTTTTTGCATCATTCATAATTTTAGTGAAAATAATAAGAGAACAAATTAATACCGTCCATTGAAGTTATGAATTAATCTTTTTAATTTGCTTCTAAATTAGAATGATGATGATCACCATCTTTTTTATTTTGATAAACTTTTTTTTATTGTCCACCCAATTCATCAGAGTTTTGCCTCGACTACATTCAGATTTGACCTGCGTCGCGCATCTGACTATGGTGGGTGAGTCTCTCAACAGGAATTTTCTGCATATACCAATGCTCGAACTTAAAACCTCATTTAAGCGATACTGAGCCACTTACCACTTGGACTAACTCCCATTGATTAATTTTAATAAATTATCCGGTATTGAATGGGATAGAGATCATGTCCCTTCCTAATTTTTTTTAGATGAGATGATCCTATTTGGGATCGAGACGAGACATATTTAAATATCCTTAATTGTAATGAGCATTGAATGAGAATATAATGATATAGAGAGAAATAAAACAGAAATTAATAGAATTTAAAAAGATGAAAAACTATAACACTTGATAATTTATTATAATTTAGCCTAAACTATTTAAGTTATATTTTTTTTGTATAAAAATTTTTATAAAGAGATTAGAGTCACCTATAATTTTAAGGATAAAGCAAAGTCTCTCTTCTTCTTAAATGATACTAATATCAGATAAAGCGAGGTATCTATTACTCTCAGATATAAACTTAGGTACTCAGGAAATATAAGCCCTTAGATTAAATTTAGTCTCAAAGACATGTGAAGATTTTCAACTATGCCAACTAGTTTGATTTGGACACTAATGAACATAATACATTTTAACACTCGATTATTCCTCCTAGAAATCTCGCTTAAAAAAGGCCTCAGCCATAGTAGCGTTGTTTTTCAAAGCATAAATCAAAACGAGGCAACAAACCTCACTTCTGTTACTCTTCAGCTAATATTGGCCGGAGACTTAGTAGTTAGACCTTTAGCAGTCAAAGTATACCTTATGGTATTTATTCCTAACAAGTGTTTACTTAAAATTGTTCATTCCTAGTTATAAAGATAATTTCCAATTTTAAATTTGACAAAAGAAAAAGAAGAGAAAATTTAATTCTTCGCTCCTTGTTTTACCTGATTTTAATTTTCCTTTTTATTGGATTTTTACAAATTTCTTCAATTATATGCATTAATTTAGATGCTCACAATTTATTAATTAAGGTTGATGTAGTGCTAACTAAGCAGCACGAGATAAAATGATGAAATAAATTTATTTATTATCAATATAAAAATTAAAAAAAACATTATTATACTTATAACTATATCCTTATATTTATGTACTTTGTAATCTCGTTGATTTTACTTCATGAGGCAAAACTATTTCACAAGCACATCGGATAAGAGTTGCATCATAGCTACTAACGTTTTTCTAAAAAAACATTAACAAATTATGGGTATTGAGATTGATATCTATAATTAAGAAAACTACAAAAGCTCAATAGAAAAGAAAAAAGAAATTAATTAAAAATGATATGAAATTATAAAGACTTGTACATTATATTTTTTCAAAATAATTATATTATAAAATTTTCATAAAAAAAAATATTTCATCACTGAGTTGAACACATAATATGGATCCGGCTAAATACTCCCACACAACGCATTATGCTATAAACCATAATAGGAATATAAGATATTATATGCCATGATGTAGAACAGCAAGTCTATGAGCTATTCTCTTTACTATTTCT